>VZTA01003905.1:13995-43320 GCA_013398855.1 Mohoua ochrocephala
TTTCTTTTTTCCTTTTTTTCTTTTCCTTTTTTTTTCCAGGTAGAAAGGAAGCGACATATTGGAAATGACATTGTCACTATCATATTTCAGGAAGGTGAAGAGTCTTCTCCAGCATTCAAGCCATCCATGATTCGCTCTCATTTTACACGTATCTTTTTCCTGACATTTTCTAATGTGTTGTTTGTTTTTGTTTTTTTTTTTTTTAAAGATCAGTATTACTTTTAATTCTGCCCTGAGTCCTCCCTGCATGCTGTATATGGAAGTGAAAACTGTTTTAGACAGACAGTTGCATTCTTGCACTCTTTACCTTCAGCCGCTTGACTAGGAGTTTCCAAGTCTGCAACATCAAACAGTGTTAGCTAAATCCCTTAGAAGATAAGGTAAAAGCAAGAATGTGATTTTTAAATCACGTTTTTATTGAAAGCATTTATTAGTATCATTTCACAAATTTAATTTTATACCTTTTCAAAAAATACAAAATTCATAAATATATTTCTCTTGGTTATGTAAACTAATTTGGCATAAATTTTGGCATCTTACTGAATATTGCCTTTTAATGTTTAGATGCTGTTTACTTTAAATATTTATGTACTTTAGATCAGCGATTGTCAAATTTTTCAGACCGTTAACCGCATATTCTCCAGTTTTTCGACAGCCTGTGTTTTTCAGACTTCTGGTTGAAAACATTGTGAAGATGATATGGTTCCAAAAACCGGCGGCCAATCTCTTGGAATTATTATGGGGTCAAACTACTAGTAATCTGTAGACCCCAATCTGGCATCCGTTAGACTAGATGGAATGGAATGAAGAAAAATGAATGAAAAGAAGAAAACTCTTCATTTCTATCTATACTCTGTTGCTGAGTTTTAAAAAGTTATCACAAAGCTTAAGAGTTCTAGACCTAGTTCTCGGGCAGACTGAATGTTCTTAGAACCCACTTGCTAGGGGTGAATGAAAAATGGATAGAGATTGAATACAGATTGAAGAAAATAACAAAAATCTTTAGATATCAAAGGAACCTAAATACTAAGAAGAATTGTTTACCAGATCAATGTACCTCTTCGTTAGAGCATCAGCCTTAGTATAACTTGCACTTTAAATCATTCTCTCTATTTTCTTATAATTCTGTTAGCTAAATTATTTCATTGGAATCTTTTCTTCGGTGGACGCTTTGGTATAAACGAAAGTTCAGAAACGGTACTGCTTTATCAACCAAAAGAATTTTTAATCACAAATATATCAAATACAAATAAACCACAAAATCCTATAGTATGTCTTATGCTGTGTCTGTGGTAGTAGCTTGATTTTTAAAACTGTTGCTCAAACAATAAAATTTTCGTATAGGCCTTCTTTATAAAATCTGTATAGTCTAGAATTTTTCTATATGTTTACATTGACTTGATAAATATATTTTACCTTTATTAAATCTGCAGTGTACTGCAGGAAAAGAAAAGTTTATTAAAAGACATGTGAGCTTTATTAGAACTGGATTAACTTCCTTAACCGTACGGCAGATATTTTTGCTTTAGTGAGATATAATAAGCAGAATGATAGTTACAGGTAGGTGCTGATCGTAACAAATAATTTCACACTGAATTTCTGATGGTTTAGAGAAAATGGGAGAACATTTTGGCAATGGCAAGACTTTCTGGCGTACAGACAGGTCTCCCTGTCTGTATGCCGGGAAGCCAAATGAGCTTTAGAAACTGAAGAGCAATGCGGACCCGGATGCAGATGTCACTAAACAGGCTATAAGTAGCGTGTTTCTAACCATCAGAAAAACTAAATTCTGGAGCAGGCATAAGCTAAGGGGGAAAGCCAGAACCGGTTTTTAGATGAAATATAACAAAACGATGAAAGATGTGCTTGGAACTTTCAGACCCGGTGAGATCGATGACACAGTGAACTGTGTGGATGACGAAAACTAATTAGTGCGTGTTATGTTGTGATAGCCGTGGACTACAAGTCCTTACAAATCTGAGTTTGGCTGTGGCTGAGCAAACTGGTTCATTTTTAAGGATTTTAATAGAGTACTTGTGTAGTTGAACGTCATGTACTTAAAACCCACCGGAATTTTACATAGTACCCCGTTTCTCCAGCGTGCCATTAAATCTAACTCTGGAGAAGAATGATACTTCGGTTTGTGTATGTGGGTTTTTTTCCCCCGCCTCCTATTTATAGCTAAGGTTTCTTTTGGAAAATGTCTGTAGTGCAGTTAAGCAAAGGGATGGTTTTATTTTGCTCCAAGATCTTGTGAGCTTCCTCTTGCGAATTTGTTTAAGTCGATTGTCGTCATAGCTTCTGCTTTTCAGCATTCCCAGGTTTGTGAGAAGGACAAAACGTATTCATGATTCCAGTGTGCAGTGAAAATGCAGTCACTTCTTTCTTTTTCTTCTTGCTTTGGGACAGAAACTTGGGCATACATCCCTCATTACCCTTTGAGAAGTGATTGTTGTCCTGATCGTAAGCTAATAATCAGTAGATGGGTTAGCCGTGGTAAAATGCTTTTTATATTGCTGTGTATGTGGGGAAGGAAATGAGTTGCCGTAAATAAGATAAATTTGTCTCTCCTGCTTTAAGTAACTGGCTGCTTTTACTAGATCAATCCATCCTATTTCAGCTGCTTCATTCTGCCAGTCTCGACACATCTTGCCGTAGTACGTACCGCGTAGTACTTTTTTTTCCTATGTGACAGCCTTAGAACATTATATTTCAGCTTGGCCTGATTGTTTCCTTCTGTCCTTTCATCGTAGGCCTCAATAGAACTCATTCTTTCTCTTACTTTTGTGTGTGCGTGAAGACAGTCTCCCAAGCGGACAAAATTTCAGTCAGAAGAGACAAGGGATGCTCTTGAGGCAAATTTTCCTTGTTTCAAACGCAATGCCGCTATGAGGTCTGACACCGAATTTCTGCTTAGAATGCCTTTATATTTTACGCCACTCAAGAGGTCTATTTTTTTGGTCAGTTTCGTTATGGCTTTCCCTGTCATAATTCATTCTGATCTAGTCGAGGAACATTTCGCACCTTTTGTAGTTGTAACTGATTGGGTTTTTTTACCTAGACGTAATGGAATAGACATAGGGCATCTATGAAATTGTGTCTCAAATATGTGAAAGAAATATTAGCGTGATCAATAGTCATGCAAATGTAATGCTGCATTTCAGATTGTATGCAGTTTCTAAGCTTTCAGGAAAATAAGACTCAATGTCAGTCAGTCACTGCTGGTTTTTTTTGAGAAAGCAAATTCTGACTGGTTTCTATAATAGCAGATACGGGTTGAATCTGTAAGTTTGCCGCTTAACTTGCCGTGACCTCTGTCGTCTGCGCGTGCCGCTTGGAAGACTTTTGTCGGCAAACTGTTACTTGAAATAGCCAAGAATGATTACTTATCTTAAAGAAGCTGTGCTCTGATGAACAAATATGCGTGGGTTTTGTACCTGCCATTCGTTATTGCTGTGCTGGATTCCTTATGGATCAAAAGAGCTCAGCGGGTCCCGCTGTCACGGAAGTCATTCTGACTCTTTCTTCCTCACTGAAAATGAATTTGCTGCTCCCGAGATACAGATTCACATGTCATAAGCCGTTGTTATTCTGAAAAAATCAAATATTTCGTGCCTGTGGTGAATGCGTAGGTAAGGTGGAAATCTGTAAGGCGAACGTATTTTGTAGGTGAAGAACTGTTCTTTTACAGCTTTTTTGAACGGGACTATATTTTGCTAGTGCCGCTAAAACTATTGCTCTATGAGTAGGACTGCAAAGTTCTGTTCTAGTTCCGTGTCCCGGTGTTAGTTTGTGTAAAGGAAGCGTAATTTTGCTCTGTTGAGTAATTCCAAGTGAATCTTTTTTTTGTTGGACCCTTGGAAGTTCTTTTATAAGACATACCCGGATAACAGTTTCCATTTTTTTTCTTCTTCGGTTCTGAACAGTGTCTATAAAAAAGGTAGAGTTTGAATGTGACTTTCAATGTAGATAAAGATTTGTGCTTTCAATAGGCTGAAGATATTTTCAGAAGAAAGTGTTCCTCTCTTTGGGCCTCCCCTTCCATCCCCACCTGTGTTTACAAATCACCAGGAATTCAGGGATTTTGTGTTGGTGAAACGTAAGTCAGTTTTTCTTTTGCTAGAAACGCTCTTTTAATAAGCGCGCTTATTAACAAATTAAAATTCGCGATGCTTAGAATGTATACGCATTTTCTTGTGTGTTCTGCTGACCTGTATACGGTTATTTCTTTCAAATCTGTAGCGTAGGTGGGACGTCAGTTCCATCAAACCGTTGCAGTCGGATTAACAAAAAAAAATTTCTCTTCTGCTCAGACTACTAGACAGAAGCTGACTTTCGCATTTGCAGAATGTGCAGCCGTATTTAGCTTTGCATTTTCTTAAAGGACTTGGAGATATGAAAGAACTTATAATGCTGTTCATTATTTAGTAATAGAAGGTGTTAATTTAGTAGTTCTGAAAATAGCAACTTTTCCGAATGTAGTCTTAAAGGTGCTGAAGGACACCTATGCAGCACTTTTTAATTCTGTAATGATTCAGTTCCAGTTTTCGTTGGCCCATGTTTGCCCTTCTAGATCAGCAAGAAAGAAATCTTTGAGAATTGATCATGATGATTTCGATTTGATGATTTCCTGACAGGAGCTCGACAGATAGCTCATTTTGCCTATTTAAATTGTTTAGTACCTAAATTGAGCAGCAGTTTGTCTTTAATTTTTTTATTAGTTAGGTATTTATTCTGATGCCTTGTGGAATTCTTCTATTACTAATTTTTGTCTTTTAACTGAAGGGAGGGTTACTCACTTAAAAAAAAAAAGGCAAAAAGGAGGCAATTCTAAATTAATGAGGGCAGAGCAGGTGTTCTAGTACAGAGGCAAGCTAGAGTCAGTGGAGATTGTCAAAGTTCATTTACTTTATATCTTTTTTTCATATATCTTTTTTTCATAATCTTAGTAATAAATGGTGAAAAAGCCACCTTGGAAACACCAACGTTTTCTCAGAAACGTCAACGCACTCTAGACATGCTGATCCGCTCTTTATACCAAGACATGATGCCGGACCTACACAAGGTAAATGTAAGTCAGAAGCTTCTGTATCCCTCACACGTGCTGTCGTGTTCTAACTAGTAGTTTGAATGTTCTGTTACTTTAAAAGACTGTAATCCTAATGAGCACTGAATCGCATATGACTAAGTTAAATACTGATCATCATATAACTTACTTTACAGTTACATGAAAGCTGACAGACAGTCCTTTCTGGACAGGACTCTTCACCGGGTGTGAGGAGAAGCATAACAATGTCATACTTTGTGTAAGCTTACCTGCAGCAAGGGAATATGGAATTTAGATACTGCAAATACGGGCGTTAGTCTCGTCACCGTAAAAACTGCCTTCGTTCCGTTATGTGTCAATTTGGATGATTTTTACCCCTGGGTGGTAGCTATGAGGTAACTTTATTTTAGATGACGAAGACTTACTCTTAAGGTGATTCTTAACTAACTAAAAGTTCAGTACTTCTAAAACTAACAAGGTGCTATTTTTTTCCACCACTGTTTATTTCTTTTATCTATATAGATCTGCTTAAACTTTTCTTTTCCATATATTCATGTGGTGTGATTGTACAGAACGTGACAGTGGTAAACTGTGACGAGTTGTAAGGTAATTCACTCAAAGATTGGAAGAGTTGCAGTTTCTCTTCTCTGAGAAGCTATGCAGTTAGAAAGAAACATTTTCTGCTTTAGAACATGCTCAATAGAAGATCCTTCAGTGATGTGTTACCAGAGTCCCCAAAATCAACACGGAAGAAAGAGGAAGCTCGACAAGCAGAGTTTGTTCGGCTTGGTCAGGTAGGATCGGTTTGGAAGGTGTACAGCTGTGTTTACAAAGACCATGTCACTCCTTTTGTTACACTTTGATTAGCTTGCAGTTATGTCGGGATTTAATGCAGTTTTCTGTGATCAGAAATAGTTTTGTAGTATTGCATTATTTTAAGTTGCATTCAAATAAAATATGAATAGAAGTATTTATCTATAAAGCCTGAGGTATACAAGTACAAATATTTATGTCGTACGTGAGTTAAATGAAGGTTGGAAAAATCATACCTTAGTTTCAAACCTGAAAGGTCTTTCCCTGCTTCATGCAGCGGATGCTTTCTCCAAGCAGAAGACTGCTTTCTAGTCCTAAATTGTCCTTCTTATATAGTCATTAGTTTGGGTATTGCTGACAAAAACTCAGTTTGAATAAAACATCTGTTTGTATTAGGCGTTGAAATTGAAAACCACTGTGAAAGGGGATACCACAGCTAACTTGGCAACCACAAGCTTTTGTAAGAAGGAGGTGAGTGAAACTGTCTGCGAAGTTATGAAACATTAAACATTATCTAGTGTGGTCTCTATTTATTTACTTCTGTAATTAGATGCTGCAGCAGAAAAGATGAAAGGTACAGTGTCAAAGGGATTCTGCAGTCACTATTAGATTAATAAAGGATGAGCCTGGGGGCAGAAGCACTTCTCAAGTTAAAGCAAGTGTGGACATTTTTAGACCTGAGAAAATTCAATGAAAGTGACATCTTCCATATACAATCATGTTTTATTTTAATTTCAGCATGTTTAAAACAAAATTCAGTTGTGTTTCCATTTCCTGTAATGCCGGTAGGGAGTGAAGTATGCCGACTGCACTCTTCTGCATGTGTTTTATATATGGAAGCTTCAGAAGTGCTTCTAGAATTTCAGAGATTCCAACTAATATATAAATTGGGAGAGGAGGGGCAGGCTCTGGGAGGTAAGTACAGAGAACACAGGATGGAAGAACAGTTTGGCAGAAAGGCAGTTTTAACCGTACCACATGCTAGTCACTAAACATCACAAACCGAATTATAAAATGTAAGCAAACCGCGTATGCGTAGTGGTACATACGTTTTAAGTACATAGGTTTGGGTTTTTTAAATGAAAAGAAGTACTGAGCGAGGGTTGCACTGAGTTTCAGTTGCATGTGTCTTAACGCTTACTAGTCTCCAAACCGGAATTGATGCAGAAATTCCTCTGCAAGAAAATTAATTCTATTTTGATATTTCAGATTCAGACAATATACTGTTTGGAAATGTATCCTGCCAAAAGCATTTACATGTTATTGCCATTGTCCATCGCATTCTGTGTCTGTATGATCTGTATTTTTTAGTGTACTTAATATGTATCCCTTATGTTACTTCATAGCCTTGGGAATCTCAGTCTTTCTGCAGTAATTTTCCTCATGAGGTTGTCTGTGCAGATTCTTGGGGCCAGTCCTTGCTGGTTTCTACAGATGCTGGCATCTTGTTAATAGATGGTTAGTAAATGATCTAGTGTTTTTGTGTCAATTTTTATGTATCTGACCATTTTCTTGAAAATGTATGTTCATAAGCTCTGTTCAGGTGTTAGTAGGTCTTTATGTAGGGGGACAGTTACTAATCCAAGTAAATTTATTGCATTTGTGTAAGCCAGTTGCAAAAATTCTTTCTGCGGTAGAATCAAGGCGTATTGGGGAGCCAGTGTTAATGCAGATTTCTGAATGTTTTCTTATTTCAGATGTTGTTTTCTTGACCATCTGAAAAGCTGTAGAAGGTCGCATCCAGGTTCAAGAAGTGTCTAAATGGCTTGTCTGGTTTTCTTAGCCCTTGATGATAGTGAGCATGAAGCCAAGGGCTTATGTGACAATGAAATCCTACTTCTTCCCTTAGCAATGATATTGCTGCTTTGACCCCTTATTATCCTCTGTGTGCTTCGTAAGGCCAGCGGGACTGAGGGAATGAAGTTAGTTCTTGGTCATAATTCTCAAACTTGCCAAAGGAATGTCACTTTTAGATTTCACTTGCATAATCTGATTCATGACAATAATAAAACTCTTCCCGTGAGGAAGTATTGACTATGATGCTGTGGCACATGTAGGAGCTTTGTGCGGTTCTTTTTTTTTCCCCCCCCTTCATTTTTTTAATGAAAAAAAGCAAGACTTTTATTACAAGAAAGAAATGGTTCAAAACCAGCGTCCGGCAAGTTTTAGTAGGATTTTGAATACGTGTTTCTTTTTTAGATGGTCAACCGTCAGTGCAAGTATTTGATAAAACTCTCCAAGTAAAGCAGATGAATGTTTTGGAAGCTCTGGATCTTCTGATTGCCCGAACAGACAAAGGTAGGAGAGGTCCCTGTTCTTGGGTTCTTGCATGAATCTGGCTGTGGCTGGGTATGTATGTCTCATGGCAATGGTGTCTATCAGCAGTAAGTATATTAGGTGCTTTATTTAGAATAAGGGAGCACGTACAGCAACTGCTGTTACTTTCTAGAAGGCTGGAGAGAGGGTAGAGGTGGAAATACCTAAATGCTCATTCATGCTTTGTTCAAGGCAAGCCTGAAAGTGGTCACATTGTCTTTGGCCACTGTTGGAACTCAACATTGTTTGCAAGTGTTTTTTTACTGAATTACATGTTCATTCAGAGGTACAGAAATGAGGGGGTAATTAATGATGCTGTCACTATTTGAAAAAATGTGTTTTATTGGTATCTATTCTGTTAATTGTCACCATGTCTTAGAGCTATAGAATGTATTTTCTTGAAGCTTCTGGTATAAAATAACTTCAACGTCGTTTAAACTGTCAGTATTTTGCTGTCGGTCTCATTTGGAAGGATTAAATGTGCGTAAAATGTGCCCTTTTTTAGTGAGGTAGTTTTACCCAGTAGTCTGTGGTTGAGTTTCATAAAGGGAACATACACAAAGCAAGATAAGGATCGTTATGTGTAACTCAGGAAAGAATTTTAAATATGGTCGGTTTATTACTTTTTACCACATTATGTCTGTTTCCTCGGTATTTGCTGAAGTTCTGCTTACCCAAGCTTTGGTTAAAATGCGATGCCTTCTGTATCACTGGGAGTTGCCCAATTTGGTTGCATCTGATGAAATTCACCCCGAGATCTTACAGAACTAGCTCAAACTGCGTGAGAGCCATTTGCAGTTCTCTCAAGACACCTGGAGGATGGGTGACATTTCTGAAGATCTGGAAAGCGTAGTTACATCGAAAGTTAGTTTGTGAGATTTCTAGAGAGAATGATGGCATTTGATTGTCAAAACATTGTACTGCTTGGTTAAGCCTGAGGTGGGAGATGCAAGCCGACTTCTTGAGGTAACAGAACAAGGTATCGCTGACATTCATGTTCATGACAATTCAAACATAGTCTGATAAAGTCTTACGTAAAAAACTGCGGAGATTTTAAATTCTTGATATGGATGCTTTCTGAAGCATTTCAATGAAAGTTCTTTCATACTTGATCCCCCTTCCGACTCAGTTTATTCTGTACTTCTGTGAACTTGCCGTGCTTGCGTTTTAAGAAACCTCATTTCTTAGAAATTAGTCTCAAGTTGCTTATTTCCCAACTGCAAAGAGTAATGCATCATTTAATTATTTGTTTTAATTTAGGGATTTTAGATTCCACTCGTACCTATCTTTGTGGAGAACAGATTAGTCATGGAAGTAGATACTGTATACTTTTGGCATCTGGACTAGTCCTTGAACCGAACTTGCCAATCTTTGTAGAACTGATAAGCAAACCCAATCTGTACTGATAAGCAAAACCAATCTGTATCCTGAAGGGTTCAAACTCCATTAAGGATCCAGTTATCAGTGGCTCACCTGGACGGTTCCAGCTCTTAAAGTTAGCCCTTTTACTCTTGCCCTGTAGTTTATTTACATCTATCACATTTTTGTTATTTTGCGAGATTTTATACATTTGCAAAATATCGTGCATTTCACTTTTTCGAAGCGCTCAGATCATTCTTTGGTGCAGCACCACCTAATGGGAAACTCAGCTGCTGTACTGAAGGGGTTGGTTACTAGAATTGTAAATCCTAGAGAGTTCATAAGTCTTCTGTCCCCAGAGAGGTATTATGCTTGTTTGTCTTTGCTCTGTTTGTTAGGTGCTACTTCTCGTCGGAAGTATTAATTTCAAACTACCGCTTTCTTTTTTTAACTTGTTTTCTCCTGGTTCTCTCCATACGTCAGGGAAAGACTCTCGTGTCCTTGTCTTCAGACTCAGTGCTGTCCAAAAAGATATAGAGACAAAAAAAATGATAAGAAGCAAGTACGACTGCAGAGAAAATAAACTGGAGAGAACAAAAGGTGATGTTGTTATCCTGTGTTAAAAACATCCACTGTGGTATGATGCTGGTAGTTGCCAGGAGCTTATTAGCTCTCTTTAGGCAGGTGTAGGTGTTCACCTTTAGTTTTTTCTCCGGACAGTCAATTCAAACATTGTTAAGCTTACATTCGAAAACTACTCTAGTATAATCCAGCACGACACTTTTGAACGTTGTAAAAATACCATGTTACTTGGCAATTGCTGATGCTGAAAAGCTTTAGAGAAAAATAGGATTTCGGGGTTGGGAGGTATGAGAAGAATTTTGCGGGGACGTTAGACTGAAATAAAGCGCGCTTTAAGTTGGAGGAACGCCGGCAAATCCCCATTAAATAGTAGCGCTTAGATTAGTCTGGGTGTTGGCCACGGTTTTTGTAGACATAAATGTTTCCTGGTCTTCAGAAGCAAGCTGCTTTGAAAAGCTGGAACTTGCAGAATAGTGACAATCCATGTACTTAGGAGTAAGGGTAAAAGTAGATTTCAAAAGAGTCATAGGCTTTTGTCTTTTTCTAGAAGTTGATGTAATCCTATTGAGGAGTTTTTAATTCTGTGTTGCCAAGTCATCCATCAGAGCCTTGTTGTACTAATCATCATACAAATACAGAACAAAAAAATCAGACCCTACCCCAACCACTTAGAGTCTAGAACATTATCTCCTCAGGCTGCCATTTATACGCCATTAATACTCACCATGGAAGTGAACTGAGGATTGTTGTGGCTATTCGGAACAAACTGCTTCTTGTCACAAAGAAATATAATTCACACAGCACTTTAACCAGCACCTCTCGGCTATCATCTCCTGAATCTCCAGTAGAGGAGTTCCAGTACATCCGGGTATGTGTGATCTAATTACTAATTATCTTAACGCGCTGGGCAGCACTCGGCTAGTGTGGGGGGTGCGGGGAAGACAGAGTGTGCATTATCATCTTCCCCAACCTACCGACAAATAAAAGTGAGAAGTCGTATAGTGGAGTTCAATCATATATATGCTAAAGGAATCTTTCCAATTCTTTAAAAATTGTTTCTGCTTGTTCTTTATTATGTTTCTGTGCTTAGAGAACATCCCTTTAAAATCATGGAGTACCTGCAGCACCCCACAGTAGGAACTTGAAAAAGAGAGTAATTCTGTTATTTACGTTATAGGAAATATGCCTTTCTGACCCTCCAGTGGTTATGACGCTGGTGGATGGACCTACTGGAGACAGTGACAATATGATCTGTGTAGCGTATCGGCACCAGTTTGATTTAGTCAATGAGAGTACAGGAGAGTCCTATAGATTGCATCACGTTGAAACAAACAGGGTAAGTTTTCATCATTGAAACTTTTCTTGCAGACCCCCACTGAATATCTACGTAGAAAATACTGTGGTTTAACCAGCATTGCTTCTCCATTTGTAAATTCAGACTGTTCAGTAATCCTTAGGTACATCCCTGTTGACCTCTGCAAATGTTAGTGGTTTTGAACCAGTAATTGGTGTATCCGATCTTTTCGCTAGTCATGATGTGCATTTGAAGATCACTTTTTGAAAATAATTGTTATCTTTAACATACCATGTTGATTCACAGCCTTCTGAAGTCGTCCTATTTCCCAAAATTCTAGATTTTTCAAAGTATTGCTAAATAAATTATGCTTTTATTGCTTTACACTGCGGTGTGGTTATGAACGTTCAGTACTGTACAGAACCAAATACAAAAGGAACTGATTTGCATCTTGAGAACATCCTGAAAATTACATCACAAGAGAGGCTATTTTTAATTTTTTTTTTTTTTTTTTAAATTTATATTTTTTGTTTTCTTTTACCTTTGGTTGTGCACTTCCCCAACTGATTGTATTGCTTGCTAGTCACAACCCAGTCGTAATAACCACACTATCCTGTGCTTGTTTGTTAATCTTTTCCATTACCATTGCAGGTTAATTTTGTTGCAGCTATTGATGTATATGAAGATGGCGAAGCTGGTCTACTGTTGTGTTATAACTGTAAGTGTTTAGGGAATGCCAAAAATGGTAAATCTGCATATGTAGATCTTCTTTCATTGGAGTCTAGGTCTGTAGTGGAAAATAAATTTTAGCGTTTCGTGGAAAGTTTGTCAAAATACTATCTTTGGAACTTAAACGCATATTGGCGAAACTAGGAATTCAAGTATTGTAGTCATACTAGCTGTTTTATAGATGTGCAAGTTACACGATTCGTGAAATCTTGGGGTCTGTAATACCCCATGTGCGTAACGGTCTTCAGAGAATGTAAATTACATGAACATAGGGCTACTTGAAGGGCAGAGAAGTACAATTCTGCAGACACTGCTTTCTGAATTTTTCTTGCTTATTCCTCTCTCGGTAGACAAGTTAGGGACCTGGTAACTGTTGAAACAGTAATACTTACTTTGTGAAATATGACAACTTATTAAAACGTAGATCTTTTATTTTGGTCTTTCCAATGTTGCGTTGACAGAGAAAGCAAATTTTGCTTATCTGTGCAGCTACAGCGGGACTTTTACGTGAATGTTTGATTACGTGCATAATGTCCACCCTTCGGCAAAATCTGCCTATAAAATGGGTGGCGGTCACTTACAGTGTAAAGTGATGGATGCTTTTTTTCTATTTTGCTACAGATGTTTGTCAATACAGAAAGGTATATCCTTTCAGTGGAGGTTCTCCACTGGTCCAGCCATCGGCTTATGACTTCCACTTCAGCTGGAATCAAGTTCCTTATGCTGTTGGTGAGAAAATGTCTCTTTTTAGTAGATGCTTTTTTCATTACCATTTTAGCCTGCATTTAGCTCTTAGTGGAATTACAGTATTCTGGGAATATGCGTGTTACATTCAGGATGCCGCTTGACCTAAGTTTCTGCATGTGTTGATTTTGAAAAGTGGAGCCTTGATGGCAAGTTCATCCCTTGCTGAACTTTTTTTCTCTTTCTCTTTTTTGTATTTTTCATTTTCCATTCACTCTACGTTCTGCCAGCCGTGGAGAGTGAAACTTTCTTCAGGCTCGATGTACGTTGGTGTCCATCACTATGTTAGACAACACTTTTCATAGGAAAGGAACATGCCAGAAGAGGTCAAGAACAGTTTTTATGGAGCAGCCGAGAAACTTTTACATTAACCATTTTTCCTTGCCAAATAACTTCTATTTCGTTGCAGTCTGTGCTTTCCCTTATGTTCTTGCCTTCACTACTGATTCCATTGAGATCCGATTAGTGGTGAATGGGAACTTAGTCCACACAGCAGTTGTGCCTGAGCTTCAACTTGTAGCATCAAGGGTAAGACACAGGAAAATCATGTTCGACTATTTCTGTGATATGTTGGGATCTAATTAACATAAAAAGTTGCTGCCGCTAAAAACGCAACAAACAAAACCGAAATATGTGCTGCTTGATCTGCGATAATTGTTCATCTGTGTGCTCTTAGTTTACATCAAGGACAAAGAGAATCAGAAGACGGTTAAGAAAGTCTCACTGTACTAACGATGAGTGATTTGTCATTTCAGTCGGATATTTATTTTAAAGCTACTGCTGCAGTAAGTGGATCATCTGACAGCAGCTCTAAGGAAATGGGTTCAAAGAGTTCTCCTCAAACACCGACAGCTTACGAAAAGCCAGAACTTCCTCTTCCTTCTCTAGAAGGTAATGTGGCAGCTTGAATAATGATCTCTAACCGTTCCAACAGCTGTCGCATCTCGTTGCGGCTGATCTTCAGTAAAGATGGTAAAAAAATGTGAGTTCCTACCTGAAAGTCTGGAAGATAGGAGATTTTCTATTTTCCACACATACAAAGCACTTGGCTGAGCTTTTGCACTGCAGTATCTCTTCTGAATACACGGTAGCACTGTTCTGAAGAAACAATTTCTGTAGGAAGGGAGGAATTAAGCTTCAGTAGCTTGATGAATCTTTGGCAATGGGACCACAAGTAATAATGCAAAAAGGGGCATAAAATTGTGAGAGAGCTTGACATTTCACATACGCTATTCCTTTCATTTAAGGAAAGCTGAACGACCACTGAATGGCTGAAGCTCTTTTGCAAAACAAAAGTAAGAGGGCTTGAGAAACATTGCACGGACAATTTAGTGTAACGTGATCTGTGAACAGTCAATCTATAGTGTAACAATAAAGGAGAAACAAGGGAACATCAACTAGATAGTGCAAGATGTATGTACACCTTTCTTCCTTAAATCTGCTGCTGCACTGTTAGCAGAAAGGGAAAGGGAAATTTAAATTTTTTTAAGGCAGTACTATTTGATGGTAAGTTTGGGATTTTGGTTTGTTTTTCTTCTAGGAATGAGGAAAATGTGGTATTTTGTGTTACCTAAGGGGAGGAGTCATAATTTAAACTACTTGGGATCCAGGCTCCAGTATATTTGCAGTGTATTAAAACACATAGGAAATATCGCACAGAGTGCAGTGTAATAGTCAGAGTACCAGCCTCAAGTCATGTAAATTTTCTTCCTGGTTCCACTGCTGATTCATCATGTTGCCAAGAGTCAATCTTTTTCTCTCTAAGTCAAATTGCTCATGTTTCTTCCTTCTCTTAGCTTATTTATATTGAAAGATCTCTAGAGCAAGAAAGATCTTTGTCATTTCAGTTTAAAAGTGCCCAGCTCAACAAGTATAACTTGTCTTTATAACTTTTCATTTGGAATTGTTAAGAACCGATTCTGTCGTGAAAGCGTAATGTTCTTCTTTCCTTTCTGTGTTTCAGGTGAAGTTCCGTGCAAAAACCTGTACAAAATACCTCTCAGCAATCTGGTTGGGCGAAGCATTGAACGACCTCTGAAGTCACCTTTGGCTCCCAAGGTCATCACTACTACAACATCGAGTGGCATTACCTCTCTTCCAGTTATGCACTCGCTATCTTTATCTCGTATGGAAATTAAAGAAATTGCAAGCAGAACACGTAAAGAATTGCTGGGTAAACTTTCCTCGTTCCTCCGTGTTACATATCAGTTGCCAAACGTATACTCTCTAATCTTTGTACCATCGCAGGTAGGTTTGTAACATGCAGCTGGTATTCATGAGTTATTAAAATAAAAAAAGGAAACTGTGAGGAAGCCTTATTTGCAAATAGTATGGCCATTGTCTGATCACGTATAAGATGGCCATATTCTAAGCCAGGTAGAAATAGTTAATAATGGAAACCAGCAACCGATAACTTAACGTTTTCATGAATGCTTTATTTTCTGTTGAGAGTATTAAGTCTTTTATTCCTTTATTGAGGCCTCTTGGATGAGCCTATAACCAAGACAGAAAATCCACAGAAGCTAAAAAAGGTTTCTCGAAGACAGTCAGACCCCAAGCAGGGAGCAGTAAGATCATCTAGTAGTGACAGGTAAATATACTGGCTTTAGAAAAGAACCTAAGTTAGACTTTAAATGTTTTCAGAATTGATCGCTTATGCTTATCTCAGCTGGCATGAGGCTGACCGAGACCTTTGTATATCCATGTGCATTTCATGCTAATGTGTTTGTTAGAGTATCTGAATACTGTAAGTACTGAAACAATTACATTTCTTGCTAAAGGCATGTTGATGAGCAAGGTAAGACTAAATGGCATTTTGTGGGGACCTGCTTAAGAACAGTTGAACCTGTTATTAAGATTTGGACTACTGCATCTGCACTGTGCAGACTCTCTTGCTGTCTTCTTTGTATGCTCTTGTGTTGCTATTTTCAGAATAAATGTTGTGAAAAAATACCATAGCGTTTGGCTGTTTGGCACTGACCCCCGTGCCATTCTCTTGTTTTCACTGTTTCCGTAACCTACATTTGTGTAGAGTGCTGGCAGAATACAGACGTGGTACAGGAGACCGAGAGTAACAAACCAAAAGATCTCTTGCAGTGTGAAACTATGTTTGATTTATTTCTCTATTTGAAATATATTTGGGTGAGGGGCTTCATTAATACTGCCTTTTGATTATTTTTAGTGGATTAAAACAGGGGGAAACTCAGTTTGAATGGTCTGTGTCTGTCTTTAGGATAACTTGATTGAATCTAGAAGTAGAGTAACCATTGTTCCTTCCTGCCCTGACCTGTGTATTTTTTTTTAGTAACTTTTGTCTTCCTCTTTGCAGGATAATCTCAAGCTCATTTGAAGGCTATTCTGAAAGACGTCATCCTTCCACTAGTTCAGATCCCGATACTTCAGCAAACAGGGAGGAGAGCTCGCCATCTAGCTGTCCATTTCAGCTGATTTCTTTATGTGATGAAGACATCATTGACTTGAAATGAAGACACTTTTAAAACCTTTCTTCCTTACTTCACATTTTCTTACAACTCTGTAAGCTCTATGGCAGTGTCACAAACACTGCTTCTGGTGGTAAAATGTGGCTGGAAGTACTGGTGATAAATCTTTATAGAACCCATGTTCTGGTTAGCACAGCCTGATTTGGTGATGCTTGTATCTTTGACGTAGGTAGGTTTTCTCAGTTAATGAAGCATTACTTTTCCGTGGCTTTCTAACAGTAGGTAATCAATGAGAGATTTAGGCTGAAACTGAAGTAAACAAAAAGCATTACTTGTTCTAAGCTTCTTATAATTTGACGTACCTAAATGACATGCAGCAAAGTTAACTGCTGTTATTACTACCATGAGTTGTTTTACAACAGTGTATGTCAAGAGGGATAGAGGAATTTTATAACATAGATCACTGCTTTTGGCTTTTTGGTCTTTAAAAAAACAAAACAACAACAACAACAAAAAAAGACTTGCAGGCGAGGTTGTTTCAAACAGTGCAGTCAGTCCTAAATTGGTGCATCTGTGGTATGTTCACTGAAGAATAAGGTGAGATATGAAGATGGTGCTTCCTTTGCTCATTGTTTAGAGAAACTTGAAAACTCTTTTGGCATGAAGAATCCCTGAACAGAGAAACTTTCTGTAGGAAACACAAACTTTCAGAATATTTCTTTAAAATTGGAAATTAAAAAAAAAAACTAAAAAACCCGCAAACAAACAAAAAAAATCCCAAAATGAAAACCCCGGTCCATCTACTGGAAAGCTCTTATTGTAGTGCATCTGCAGATTTTTCCGTTACAGGCAGAAGAGCCAACCCCAATTGTCTTTGACTACAAAAAGGTTCTTATGCAGGCATCAGCGTTAGCTGCGCTTGCGCCAATAGTGTACGTCATTGTTCCAGGTAGTTGTATTTCTCCAACTGGATGCAGACTGAAATGTCACTGCTAATAAGCTAGTTTTCTATGATGAAATAGTCATCTTGTCTCTTGCTGTGTTAAAGGACAGGGGTTTATATTTAAAGTTTGATGATTTTTTTTTTTAACCCTTTCCTCTAGAACACCTTTGCAAGGATTTGTTTTGGTTTTTTTTCATGAAAGTGTGATGCTTCCAGCCTTTCTATATATGATGTTTTTAGCTTTATTATCAAGTGTTTCTTGTTCTATATGTAGAAATACTTCTGTATCCTTGATTTTCTTTCATAATACTACTCGTATGTCATGATTTCACTTCTGCTCAAGCATGATCATACGGAGATGCGTGCCTTTTGCTGCCATCTGTCTGTAAAACTGGTTTTGCAAAGTGATTTTTTTCTCAGTTTACTGTATATAATGGCTGAATTGCTTCACTTAAGAAAATATGCAAGGTCTTATCTGGAAGCATAATTTCTTACTCTCAACTGGAGTGGCTAATCAACAGAAGAAGCAATATTTTCAACAGTAATTAGTCTAGGAGCAGAAGGCTATTATTACTTTAGTGGGTTTTGCGCTCATAAATGTGTGGGGTGAACCTTAATAAGCATCTAAAAGGAAGTACCAGATCAGAGTCTTTGCAAAAATTTGTAATTATTTTTTGAGAATGTCGTTTCCAGAGATTGTGTTACTTTACCCTCTCCTTATTTATTTGGACAGGTAAGGTTTAAAAAAAAAAAAAAAAATCAATCTGAAAGTACCACGTGGTGCTTATTTTCCTGGAAGTTGTAAACACTTCTGACTCCACTTTTGGGGTCACTGCTGGCACTTACATATTTTTAGAAAGCAAAAGAACCAGCTTTTTCCATGAACAGCTTTCTCAATGTAGTATTTGGTTTGTGGGTATTTTAGAGGACTGTACCGGTGTGTTGCAAAACTGGGGCTTTAGTTAAAATTTTAACTGGAAACGTCACTTTACCCTGTTAGGATATTGGATTTTAAATATACTGCAGATGTTCACCTGTGCTATTATAGTGTGATTTAAAATTATTAAACCATTGTTTGATAGCAGTTGAAGCAATATATGGAGATTTTGAAACTTGTTTTGAAGAACCTGAGCAAACACGTACTTAGGTATCCTGAAAGACTAGCCTTAGAGATGGAGCACTAGGGAGAACAAGAAGAATGAGAAGAGCTTGACAGAAAGCTTGGCTACTGGCTATGGTGGTAGTCAGAATGCATATAGATACGGCATTTGCATCATATCCTAAACATGCTTATAGAAGAAAGGGCTATAAAGCAGGAGTTACTTTCTTGAACCAGAAGTGCAGCAGTGGCTGTAAAGCATTACCATAAATTGAGAGTGTGTTGGGGGGTGGGAATATGTGTGTGTGTTTATGTGCGTGCATGTGTGTCAGAGAGAGAAAGAACCTTTGAAGGTCTGCCTGTAATTACAGCATTGATGACATCTAGCAAATGAACTATAAGGAGTGCAGATATTGGATTACTGAAGCTAGACAAAACCAGATCATACTAGCTTCATGGTACATATCTGGAACGGGATGTTGGTATCATTTGAAGAGGGAAGCTCAGCAACTGCATCCCCGCCCACCTCCCACCTGCTTTTATGCTATAGCTTGACTTAATGGGTCGGATACAAGCTGTTAAGCAGGTCACACTAGGAACTACCAGACCTTAACGGACTATTACTCATATAGGACAGGAAGGAGCTGAATCCTGGGAAAAAAGTTACATGTCTTCATGCTCAATGTATCCAGTAAGTGCCTTAACAAGGCTTCGACTTCCTCAGTTTTTGCTTCTGTACTTAATCAGAGTGTCTTAGAGGGATAATACCTAATGTGGCAAAAGAAGTAGAGAGGGATACAACATTTAGTTTGGTTTATATGACACCTAGAGATGATAGCTGAGGCTTTAGAGTCATGTATATGTAGTTTACTACCTACTTACTGTATGAGCGCAGCCCAGAATATAGGTAGAAGGCAGAGAACGTGGAAATAATATTCCAATTTTATTTGACACGAGCCACGAGAACCAAATTCTGTGAAGATCTTTTATCACTTTTATTGTATCAAAAGACCAAATACCAACACAATCATGTGAAATTGCTGGTGTAACAGGAGAAACCTCTGTTGTACAAGGATGTGGCTTCTTTGAGTTTTTAGTAGTCTGATCAGACCACCATGATTTCTTTGTCTCTTAGTGTGAGGAGAACTAGCTTCTAGCCATTGTTTCTCTCAAAAGATCCTTCCCATTCGGACTGCTAATTAAAATCTAGAGGCAGTTGGTGGTACGGATACATAAGCTCTTGTGCATCATTTATAAAAGGCAAAGTTCTGGCACATCTGCGGAACCTCTCCTTCATAAGACTGGTGTAAGATGACAAGGCTTGTTGGAAGGCTGCTGGGCTGGCTATGTTGTCGTTCACTCCAGCGCTGAAGCCACGTCGTTTGCCTTCTGTTTTTCCAGCATGTGCATCCATACACTCTCTAAAACTTAAAAAGTAGTCTTAGGCACAAATTGTAGCCAAGTTCACCGTAAGCACAACCCTTTCTCCTTTCGCATGGGGTGTCAAAGTTGCCTGTAGGCTGCATTCTTGATGTTGGCTGACCATCTCGTGGTTGGGAGAAAAGACAGTCTTCGAATCTACAGCTATGTGAGATGGGTGTTGTTCGAATAGGAAAACTGAAAAATGTTGCTACAGATGGATGGAAGGAATTGTTTCCATGAAGGAAGAATTGTTACCAGATTGAACACTTGCTATCAAGCTGAGTTTAACTGAAGGCCCATTCTGGACTCTTGGCTAAGTTTCTGCAAGAAATACTTTCTATCTCGATGTGCTGGTTTTGTTGGCAGCGGCAGAGCTCTTAAGTCCTTCTGGCTAAATGGTATTGGTCACCACTTCATCACTGTGCCTTAGTCTGACTGAATTGTAGGAATGTCATTTACTTCGGTGCAAGCATTGGATTGTACAGGCGGTTAATTTAGAATGTACTTGTGCCTTCTCACCAGCGTGGGTAAGGATGCATGGAATCACAAAATAGTTGAGGGTAGAAGGGACCACTGCGTTATCATCTAGTTCAGTACGCACACCCAAGCACCACCATTCAAAAATCTGTTCGAAATGGGTATGCAACATTTTGAGCTGCTCGTCATCTTTGTCGTGCATTTGAATTACAGCAGGCATATAAACCCATCACCACAACTTTGAAGTGTGACTAGGACTCAAGAACCCCAAGACACATGAGCGAAGTTAATTCTTTCTCACACACACACACACACAATATGCAGCCCTTAAGGCTGAGGCTTTGATGAGCCCTTCTCAAGGTCCCCGAAGCCCAGTTTGGGCTTTAGAAACCCTTGCAGACTAAGAGTAATTTTTGTCCAGTTCCTTATTCTAGTGGCAATGCAGTACACATAAATATTTTATATGAGTGTTTGAAAGTAACAACACACTTCCTTCTAATAAGAAACAAAGACCCACATGCAATTCGGAAGGGCTATGGCTATTCATGGTAGCAAGAGAACTGCTCTCTAGGTTCAGTGAATGCATGCATACGTTCAGTTTCCTGGTTTTACAAAGACATATGACCTGTTCTAGTTATAGTCCTTTACTGGTTTGGGGGTGTGGCAGGGATTCTTGTTTGTTTTGGTTGGTTTGGTTTCTTGAGGCTGGGGGTGTGTGTGGGTTTTTTCTTGTTTTTTTGGTTGGGATTTTTTTTCAGGTTTTGGAGGGGCGGTTTGATTGGTTGGTTGGGGTTTTTTTTGTTGGTTTGCTATTGTTTTCCAATGCATAACATACATGCAAGTATGCACCTGGAATGAACAGCAGGTTTGCTGTCTGCCTTCATGTGATTATTTCTATAAATGTGCAAGTATTTTTAACTGATAGATTCAAATTGAATTTTTTTCGTACTGTGACAGTCAACTGAATAAATATTTAAACAGTACATAAGAGGGCAGGGAATGGGTAACATTATTGCCTAACTAGTTACATGAGGTTAAGGTTGCTACTCCTGACATATATTTTCTGCTGTTCTATGTATATTTGACCAGTAACGCTAGCTTGAACACGTTTTCCTAAAGGTGTCGGTCTATAACTTGCGCTTGCAGATGCGGTGGCTTTTCCAGAGCTGTTGGCTTAGTCTGAAATATAACTCTTTTCGTTTGGATTTGGTTTTCAATATATATACATATACAGGTATATATATTTGTAATTTCTACTGTAAATTTTCAGGGATTAAAAATCCTGAGATTATATGTATTGGAATTTAAAGTAATGGGATCATAAAAGGCAGGGGAAAGAAAAATCCCATCAGCAAGTGGTAAGGTATTTCAGAATAATTTCTGTTGCCTTCTGTGTATGAAAATGAGTATCACACTGTTTTCATTGGTAACAATTCGATGTCATGGTTCATATGCACAGTGCTTGCTAATTCTGTTAAAGCACTGTTTTCTCAGATAGGCTTAATCTGTTCTTGTGAAGGACTAAATTATACCCTGGGAACCTAATATTAACAATAGGGGAAGGCTCAAGAGATTATGCAGCAAACATCTGTACTTGCATGCAGGTTAGAAAGTATTTTTCGCTCATTAGTGCTCACTGTCATTGAGCACAGCAACTTCACCAGCCTGTATACTGCTTAGCTGCTTCACTTTGTTGCTGACCTGTAACTGACTGACTCCTGTTTGCTACTGGAAATTGTGGTACTAGCACCTGACTTGAAGAGAAAATTGAGATTATTTTCTGCATATTTATTTATAGCTCTATTAGATATTTACCTGATTGAATGGAAAATGTTACGTAAAGGTTTATGCAGAGTGTTATCAATCTGGAATGTCAGCTTAATTGTCTTCGAATGGTAGCAGACTGCTTTGTAATTTAATAATTGCATATTGTTAAGACTGTTGCTACATTTGTGGTTAAAGACTCTTTACCACTGGTCTTAAATGCTGATGTATTACCATTGTTTTTAATGTCATATGATAGCATGTATGGTTTGTGTTTTAGATGTGACATCCAAATAGAAACAGTCCTATCACATCTGAAACTGTTTTAAGTGCTATTTATGACCTTTGTGAAGAAGAAACGTGATTTATTCTTTCATATGTAATAAACTATAAATTTGACTCCACTTGTTTCTTTCACACACACAGGACTAATGACTTTCAAATTTGGAATGTAAAAAGACAAGTAAGCAAAAAGACAGGATGCAGCACAGGGCACTGCTTTTTCCACGTGAGTTTTCTGAAGTGTTGTATCATACCTATGAGATTGCTGTTTGTGTCTTAAGCTTTACCCATCTTTGACAAAAGCTATAATCTAGAATTGGTTTATGTTTCCAGGCATCTTTTAGTCTTTCAGAAACCTGCTTCAGTTGGAGATCTTTACTCTGTAAACTAACACTACAAAATAGTTTTTCTCCCTTTCTGGCTAAGTGTATATTCTTACTGTCTCCGAGACCTTGCAATTCCTTTTGAAAAAGCAGTCATCTTTCCCGAAGTCTCAAAGACATTCTCGTAAGAGCTACAACCCTTCTTGTGATGTAAATGCATTCCTAGCCAACTTGACAACAATAGGAAAAAAACCCTTAAATCTATGAAAGCCAATTCTCCATTTGGGATTAAGACTTAATTCTGTGGTCAGGCATGCTAGAAATAACAGCAACACAAACGTCAAGTACTGCAGTCTGAAATTAACACTACCCAGGCTACATCGTGCCACTTCACTGTAACATATGCCATAAGGAAAAGGTAGAGTAGAGCAATGAAATTTTATTTATTTATTTACAAAATTGGATTTTATTTTACATCTTAGAAAAAGGGATACTGACCCCAATACAGTTGATATTCTCACACGCGCCCATTACAGTCGGTATACCAGGTGAAAAGAACACAAGAACTGAAGAAACAAGAGTAATTCATGATGCTTACTCTAAAATCACGGAAGTCTTCGGTTCCTACGAAGGTCATAACCCAGTTCGCTAACACGCAAGTAGCACTCCATCTGCCTCTCGCTTTAAGCAGGAAGATTTCAGATATCAGCAACCCCGGAGCAGGATCCCAGGCACGGGGAAAACCTGCAATTACAAAGCGAAGAGAATAAATGCAAGTTAAGTAGGTAAAAGTAAATTATGTCCAAATTAATCAAGTAAGGGGGATGCAGTTGTCACGTTAGATTTGTGCGTGGTTCCACCGGCACCGTACCTCTACCAGAAGGAGAGAGAATAAGTGACTTTGAAGTCAGTATGATAAACGCCAGTGCATTTTTCATCATAATAATTACAGGAATATTCTTGGCAAACAGAACTTGCCAAACCTCGGGTACGAGTCGGAAGCGGCGTAACCCATCACGCCAGCGAGACTCCTCAGCAGCCACGTCTCGCCTGTGGAGAAGCGTCGACGCGCCCGTCCCCGGCCGCCTCGCCACGGGCCGCCGCTACGAGCAGCGCCGGGCAGCAGGAGCGGGGCGGGCGGAAGCGGCTGAAGCGCGGCGGCGGGGAGTGATGACGTTGGGATGCGCCGGAAGCCGCCTGATCGTGAGAGCGGCGGTCCGGGAGCGCCTTCTCTCCGGTGCCGGCGGTTCGCCCGGCGCGGGCTCGGCCCAGCCCTCCCCCACCTTCCTCGCCGGCCGGTCGCGAGGCCCTGGTCTCGTCTCGAGGGTGACTCTTCTGTCGTGGCCGCCCGCAGATTGTGGCGCGGGCTGCGGAAGTGCTGTGAGCCGGTCCTGCCGTGGGAGCGATGGCCGCAGGGAAGCACCCGGCCGTGCAGGGCTCCGGGAGTCCGCGCAAGCCGTGGCGACTGCCCGCCGACGGACACCCCGCGCCGGGCTGCTACCTGAGGTGAGCGATGTGGAGCTATCGGCAGCAGCGGCGCTGAGTCTACAGTCCTCGCCGTGCTTTTTGCGCGCGGAGGTATACTGGGAGCGGGCGGGGGGAGCGGATGGGGCTGGCTGCGTAACACCTGGAAAAGAGGCTCGAGCACCGGTTTCAGCGGCCTCACAGCAGCCCTTAATTTCAGTATTAGCTTCGTGTACTGAATACAACAAACGCCTCGGAGCTCACGGAGTTTTTATTCGTAGCCGGCCTATTAGAATTTTTTACTTGTTTTAAAGAGAACACATGCCTGTTTGAACAGCAACTATATTCACTGCTGAGGAAAGCTGGTAAGTGCTGTCTGCAGTAAAAGTTACTGTAAAGAACTTGTGACTTGATAGGAGTAGCTGCTTCTGTGCATTTGACATCCAGAACTTTCTTGTGTTTTTTACCAACAATTGCATGCCATGTGCAGCCTTTTATAGTGACGACTGTACTTTCCTGTACTCCTATGCCCTGTTAAGAGGTGTACTCTAAGATCTTATTCTATGATGGTAACACGTCTGTATAGAAATAAACATACTATTGAGTCCCACTCAGATACCTCAATTCTTTCAGTTTGGGAGCTGCTACGAAATTCAGACAGTTTTCTAATGAATTAGACCTTCCAGAGAAAATAAATAAGTATTATTTTTTAACTGTTTACCTGATGTTTACCTTGTTAATCGATGGTCCCGGCTCATCGAAGGAACTTGAGATGTCACAGGATAGCATAAGCGCATACAGGATGTAGTTCAGGAGGTGGTATTCAATTTCGCAGTTAAGTCTCAGTGGAAATAAACTGAGAAAACAGGGGGGAAAAAAACCAACAGGATTTTTTTAATGCATTTAGGTCAAAGTGGTGCAGACATGTCAAAACTGATGTTAGACCAGCACAAGCTCAGGTCTTTACCTGGGCCAAATAGAAGCATGACTGACGTATCCTCCAACGCAGTTTGTCAGACATCTCTTTATATGTTTTTTCAAAACTAACTAGTTACCTGCTTCGTGTTTAAAATAGTTCAGGACAAAGATATGAATAAATTCTGTTAGTAACTAGCTTATCACTCTGCTTATGTGCTCTGGTTTTTTTCCTTTCATCAGTATAATCCATGAGTAAACTCTAAGACAAGTGTTTATTTGCTGTAATAGGTTTAAAACTTAAACTAACCCCTACCTTATTGGACTCAGAATTTGAAAGTGTTAATCTAAAACAAGAAATATGTTAACATTCATAATGAACGCTAACGTTCACTAGCTACATACAATTTACTTTTAAGTCTGGTGTGGGACAAATGATAGTTCAAGGTGCATGCAAATGCTTAGTCCTAACCTAAAGAATATTTTAAAATGCATTTGGTCACTTCAGTCTATGTGTTAACATGCCATTTGGAATACTGATGTACCAGTAATAAAGATGTGATTCTTACCTTATTTTCTGAACGGAACTAATACAGTATTTTGATGTATCACAGGTAAATTTTTCCATAACCTTATGGAGAAAAAGGACTTTGAAGCATGGCTTGATAACATTTCTATTGCATTTCTTTCTCTGACGGACTTGCAGAAAAATGAAACTCTGGATCACCTGATTAGCTTGAGTGGAGCAGTCCAGCTCAGGC
The DNA here is from genome assembly GCA_013398855.1 of Mohoua ochrocephala. NCBI lineage: Eukaryota > Metazoa > Chordata > Aves > Passeriformes > Acanthizidae > Mohoua > Mohoua ochrocephala. The sequence goes on from VZTA01003905.1 coordinate 39,770, forward strand.
ACCTCTCCAATAATCTAGAGATTCTCCTCAAGAGGGACTTCCTCAAACTTCTTCCATTGGAACTTAGTTTTTATCTGTTAAAATGGCTTGATCCGCAGACCTTACTCACATGTTGCCTCGTCTCTAAGCAGTGGAACAAGGTTATAAGTGCCTGTACAGAGGTGTGGCAGACTGCATGTAAGAATTTGGGTTGGCAGATAGATGACTCTGTTCAGGATCCTCTACACTGGAAGAAGGTTTACCTAAAAGCTATTTTAAGGATGAAGCAACTGAAGGACCACGAAGCCTTTGAGACATCCTCTTTAATTGGACACAGTGCCAGAGTATATGCACTTTACTATAAAGATGGACTTCTTTGTACAGGTAGGAAGGACAGACAACTTGGGAGTCTTAAAATTCTTTGTTTTCTCTTCCCCCTCATAAGACTAATGACAATTTGCTTTTCTTTTACCAGACAAATTATTTCCATAGTGTGAATGCAGATGGTGATCAAAAATTAGTTCTTGTTTTCAATTTCTGAAAGACCTGGTGTACTAATAAACTCATTAGTCACTTTAATAAGAACACAAGGAGACCAATTTCTTTGTTGGATAAAGAAATAGTAACAGCAGGCATCATTGTCCCGGCCCATGGCAGGGTGGTTGGAATTAAATGATTTTTAAGGGCCCTTCCAATCCAGACCGCTCTATGATTTTGATCATGCTGTTACTGTAAGTAAGCCCATTCGAGAAGTACAGATATGTTAGCTGTCCTCTTAGATGATAGCTTTCAGTGATAAAGGACTTTGGGCTGTGAGAGAACTTCAGTCTCCCAAAGCGTGGAAGAAAATGTCGTATCTTCTTCCTTGAAACAAGGCCGTAAGCACTTTCAGTTCTTAACATAAGTGCTTTATGAAGTGCTGTAAACTAGATTTAACCTTGCTACTAGTCTGACTTGCACATAATTTCAGCTTCCTCCCTGAAGAGTACAGATGTCAAGATTTCAGTTTGAACTTAAGTTACAGACAGAAAATAGATGAAGCCTTAGTATGAAAGAATAATAACAGAGTTACAATGAATTGCTGTCAGAGCATATTCCAAGGATTTTCCAATCATTTGGAATGACAATGTTAGACACTAAGTTGGGAATACTGACTTCAGTCGCACATTTGTTGGTACATTAGGATGTTTACTAGAAGCCAATGACTAAATTCTAGCCAGTCTTTCAGCACCTGAAGTGGATCAACTCCACAGCACCAGTATATGGTAGGGGCCACCAAACTGTAAAGCAGCTTGGCGGAAAAGGACCCAGGGGTCCTGGTAGACACCAAGTGAACATAAGCCCCGATGTTCCCTTGCTGCAAAGAAGGCCAATGATATCCTCGGCTGCTTTGGGAGGAGTTGCCAGCAGGTTGGGTGGGGTGCTCCTTCCCCTCTTCTCAGCACTGGTGAGGCCTGGTGGAGTACCGTGTCCGGCTTTGGGCTCCTCAGTAGAAACAGGCACGCAATGGAGAGTCCGGCAAAAGGCCGTGAAGATGATGAAGGGACTGGAGCATCTTTCATATGAAGAAGGGCTGAGAGAGCTGGGACTTCTTATCCTGAGGAAGAGAGGGCTCAGGATGCTATCAATGTACAGAAATACCTGAAGTGAGGGTGCAAAGAAGATGTAGCCAGGCTCTTTTCTGTGGTGCTCAATGATGGGACGAGAGGCAGTGAAGCGGGAGGTTTCACAAACTGAAACACAGGAGGTTCCCTTTAAAACGCTTTTTTTACCGTGAGAGTGATTTGTTCTTCTACATTATTATGGTGAGAGTGATTGAGCACAGGTTGCCCAAGGAGACTGGAGCATCCATCCTTGGTCACACTCAAAAGCTGTCTGGTCATGGTCCTAGGCAGCCGGCTGTAGGTGGCCCTGTTTGAGTAGTGGGATTGGAAGCGTTGACCTCTAGAGGTCACTTCCAACCATAACCATTCTGCGATTCCATGAAAATACTTTATTTAAGACAAACAAAGATGAGTTTAGGATCAGAAATATTAATTTACTCCTTGCTTCCAATTATCCTGTTCTCTTATATTCTAGGATCAGATGACTTGTCTGCAAAACTGTGGGATGTAAGCACAGGTCAGTGCATATATGGTATCCAGACACACACTTGTGCTGCAGTGAAGTTTGATGAACAAAAGCTTGTAACAGGATCTTTTGATAACACAGTAGCCTGTTGGGAATGGAGCTCTGGGGCAAAGACACAGCATTTTAGAGGACATACTGGTGCAGGTATGTTGAAATTTTTAAAACTGTAATTTCACCAGTCAAGTAATGTACATTATCATCAAACAAAATATGATTTAAGTTAGCTTTATGCACACTAGCTTTTTTGGTTTGTTCAGCCTCTGTTCTCTGTCACCTGAGTCACCTCAGATCCCCTCGACAGGGGAAGTGACCAGAACAGATATAAATTTGTCCTTGAATATGCCAAAGCGTAGCCATGTAGTGTTTTGCAATTGCACGGAACACTAAATGCCACGGTTATTCAGTAGCTTCAAGTCTCGAAGAGGTGCAAACCTTAGGTAGCAGGGCATACGTGGCCATGGCCGTTCTTTCTATTCCCACACTGGACATGAGCTTACAGCAAAGAGCAAAATAGGACCTGGGAATACGTGTTTGCATTTCCCTCATAATTAAATTCTTTGTCGTGTACTTAAAAATATACTCAACTCAGCTGTAGTTTTCTTCCCCTGTATTTATAAAATGTACTAATCCTGCTGGAATTGCCTTACTGAAACTCTGGAAGTAGGAACAAGCTTAAGTTACACCTTGCCATAATCCAGCCATAAAGGAAGCACTGATATACACGCTCTTAATTCGGGAAAAAAACCCCAGTAATTTTGCAATGTAAACTTAGGCATCCAGAGCAACAATTCATGTGTACAGTTCAAGGACAACAATTAAAGATGTAGTAGCATATGAACTTAGAGGCTGCTAAATTCATACAGAGGCTACTAGTGGCTCATAGAAAAAACGCATGCATAGAGACTGGTTTTCCTTATTCAGTTCCGTCTTTGCTTGAAGTTTTTAGTGTGGATTACAATGATGAACTTGATATTCTGGTCAGTGGCTCTGCAGACTTCACTGTGAAAGTATGGGCCTTATCAACAGGAACGTGCCTGAACACCCTTACTGGACACACAGAATGGGTCACTAAGGTGGGAATATTGATTTCTAATTAATCTCGCACACTTATTTGCACAAAATATGTAACGTGTTCTAAATTTTTATTTCCTAATCCTACCCCTGCAGCTAGTTTTAGAATCTGAAGAACATCTGGAAATACTACAAAATAACATTTCAACAGAAAAAATATTTGAGCTGTAATTAAACCTTTCAGACCATTGAAGATATTTCGATTCCAAAGCAGCTGGGCTAATATTAGGAAGCAGCGTTTGATTAAAAGACTGAATAAAACCTGGTTCTGAAAGAATACTGCTTTAAAAAATATGTAAAAAAAATCTAATGATCTTGATAACAAAAATCTGAGCATGAAACAATATTTTTCTTCCGGTTATTTCAGAACT
>VZTA01003905.1:43339-119417 GCA_013398855.1 Mohoua ochrocephala
CTGTACAGGTGAAGTATACATGTTTGCTTATTAATATAGTAAGTTGTCGCTAGTAGGAACAAGAAGAGTGTAAACCGTAGTTTTCCTTCAGTTGCTAAAAGCACTGCCTTTATACGTGGGTACAGTATGCAGGTGGTCAGTGAAGTGAAAAATGCAAATGAAAGTTTTGTGTATTTAACACCATCGACATAAATCGTTACCATCCTTCAATTACAGGTCGTTTTGCAGAAGTGCAAAGTCAAATCTCTTATGCATAGTCCTGGGGATTATATTCTCCTAAGTGCAGATAAGTATGAAATCAAGGTATGGACCATATATCATGCATATATTATTTTGGTACATTGGGAAATAGAAAGCTTGAGTACTTTGCCGAAGTTTACAAATAATGGAAGGCTGTATGTTTTCCCACATTTCCTGCTTTAGAGGCTGTGTGCAGAACATGAAACTCTTTGGAAGCTAGTTTTTCAATGCTCTTCTTAGCATTTAGTTTTAAACGATAGCTCTACAAGAATGGTTAATGCAAAGAATCAGTGCTTTCAGTTCAGGCTTATTGTGCTTACTTGACAGTGAAGCACTTAACTGCAAATACTGTTACTGTTGGGGACTTTGGGGTTGGAGCGTGCTGTAAGTTTGTGGCTATAGAAGGGCTTCGTAACTGAAACAGCGTTACATTTCTGTCCCAATTGGGTGGTTTTGTGGTTGTGGTTTGGGGGGTTTTCTTGCCATTCTTTCAAGTACCCATTTTCACTGGGATTTTTTAGGCTAGAAACAACACATGCTGCATCAATACTGTAAGACAAGTCACTTGAAGAACTGATGTTCCTACCTGAAAGAGATAAATATTTCTGAAAAATACCCATGCACACATACCTGATGCTTAAAGAGAGACTGTGACGCTTGCTCTATTTGTGTAACAGTTTATAATGGGAATTTTCTGTGGTCTTAAACTGTGTTTTTAATTGTAGATTTGGCCTATTGGGAGGGAAATAAACTGCAAGTGCTTAAGAACGCTGTCTGTTTCTGAAGACCGCAGCATCTCCCTACAGCCCAGACTGCACTTTGATGGTAAATACATAGTGTGCAGTTCAGCACTAGGATTATACCAGTGGGACTTTGCCAGCTATGATATTCTCAGGTAAACCGTTCAGTTTAGGATTCAGTCTTCATTGAATAAATAAGAAGTAGATCATACTAGTTTTAATAACTTACTTTAGAGGTGGACCAAAAGAATCTTGATAAAAATTCTGTAAAATTTTTTACTTTACACATATTGAGAGGTTTAATTCTACTTTCTCATCTGCTAATATGAATCGTTTGACTGCTGTTTTGGTTTCTGGCCACATGCTAGTTCTCTTCCTTATTTTCATTCTGTAAGCGGAAGCGTTTCAGTACAGACTTAAATCAGACTGCAATGTTGTGAATGTGAAAACGTAGTGACCCAGAGCTAATGTTACCGTGGGGACTGCTATATGGAGAACCAAGCAGGCATTCCTGGGGGTCCTTTGATGGGACAAGAAATTAAAAAGACTCTCTTTCCTTATAGCACTACTGATCTGTCACTCTTGCTAATGCTGCGGGAATGACAGTGAAATCTATCAGACTGCAGTAAGGGACCGAACTCGATGGCATTCCATTTCCACAGAAAGAATCAGGCTGTAGGAGTTAGAAATGGTGGCATCAAAGATAGTAACTTACTAAAGAAAAAAATGCATTTTAGAACTCCTATCAGACTCTTAATTCAACTAGCCTGAATATTTGTGGAGTATCTACCTTTGAAAGATCTACTCCAGAAGAAGTGCTTCTTATCAGTGAGAATAACTGAGTAATTTCACCTCTTAGTTTACCCTCCCATCTTTCAAAAGAGAAAGATGGTCTCTCACTGCTGAGAGCAGATTTTCATCTCCACACCTTTTTGTGCCTCAGTTCTGTGCTTTATGTAATGCTACGATCAAATGTGCAGGAAGACTCAACTCTTCAGTTTCTGTTCCAAGTTTTACTTATTAAGGGAAAACATCATAAAGGTGTTGGGGAACTAAAAAATACTTTTATTTCTCCCCGTGCTTAATTTAATGTAAAACATCAGTAAAACAGCATTCTAAGGACCAGTCTTGGATGATTCATCTAACCCGCTTATCACAAGAAGGCATGTCTATGCTTTACTTCTGCCTTTTAGAAGAGCGATCAAAAGAATAACAACAACGGCTTTCGCCGCTTAAAGATACTGAAGCATGAAATCCATATGGAAATTTATTGTAAAACACAAGTACATTTGCTCTTTTGTGTGTATGTGAAAATGGCTCTTTTTATCTTGTGCTCTGCAGAATAATCTCTTTCAAACCTTAGCCTTTACTCATGTTCAGATGGGTCTGTCCTGAATGCACAAAGTCAGAACTGAAACCACAGGCCTGACTGTAGCTAAGTGTTCAGTTGCTTAATTTGAAGGATTTGCATCCAGTTCTTTCTAAATTATTTCAGAATGATGAATTTAGACACATTTTCTGTAGACATACAGGATTTGGTTTAGCTCATGACTACATTGTAAGGGAGAGTCTAACACGCTTTTCTTGTCTTCTAGGGTTATCAAACCTCCAGACTTCTCAAATGTGTCCTTGCTGGGCTTCGGAGAGATATTTGCTCTACTGTTTGACAACAGATACCTGTATATAATGGACTTGAGGACAGAAAAACTGATAAGCCGCTGGCCTTTACCAGAATACAGAAAGTCAAAGAGAGGTTCAAGCTTTTTGGCTGGTGAAATGTCTTGGTTAAATGGACTAAATGGCCAAAATGATACGGGCTTGGTTTTTGCCACCAGTATGCCAGACCATAGTATCCATTTGGTGTTATGGAAAGAACACGGCTGAAAAGCTCACACATACAAAATCTTCAGGAATATATGGCCTATCAGCAGTGTGTCCGTAAAATGAGACTTTGCATGAACCAAAGTTGCACACCCAATGGTATCATCATGCAATGCACAATCATTTACTTTTATTTGGGCATTTGGGAATGGGTTGTTTTGGACATAATGCAATGCAGCATGCTAACAGTATTCACCACAAATTTTTGTCTATATTCATGTTTAAATATACCTGTTTGGGCTCTGAAGTATAGCTTGTAATGTTTAAACCATTCAAATCTGCTGTCAAGTCTGAAATCAAGTTGTGCTTGACCTGACTTCTGACCTTTTTTTTTGCTGTTGAAGCAGAAGGTGAAGCTACTATTTTAGAACCATAGGCTTTTGTACGTGTAACAGCAAATACTGGTTACAGTGCATGGCTGCTTAACCAAAATGAGAAAATAGCAAACCCTTTCTCTCTCCAGAATCTTTCTCTTCAAAATGTTTTTCCATATGATAGCTTTAAATACTTAGCCTTTGAAACAGAAGAATCAAATGAGTCCTTCAACTAGGATCAGATGTTATAAGTTCAGGAACATGTCAATACGATCTCTCCTCAGCCAGAATGATGCAACTTTTCATCTATCTGACAGAGCCTGCAATCGTGATTAACCTTGGAGAACCCCTGACATATTCATCATACTTGCTGGTGGTAACTCAGAATGGCTTGATCGGTATTTTATAGTCCTTATTTCCTATAGTTTGTGTTAAAACGTAATTTAGTTCACATGAATGGGAAGGTGATGTTCAGTCTCTACAGCAAGTCACTTTCTTACATTAAATGATGTCTACCAGCCATTCACTTTCTCCAAAAGTTGCAGTTAATATAATGCATTTAAAGTAGTTGCTACATCCAGAGTTGGAAAGCAGGGGCAAATGACAGAATGCCACATCTCTGGGGGAGGGAAAAAAAAAAAAAATCAGGAGTCTGAAGAAAAGCACAGGAGTAGAAAAAGGTCTTACTGATCATCAGAGGAGACTTGGTGTACACGAGTTAACGGTTGAGTAGTAAATACCTGTCCACATACTTTTGTGCTATTTGACATGTATTTAAAAGCTGTATCTACAACCTCATGTGCTTTAGAAATGCTTTAGGTTGGTTTCCCTTCCTTCCCCCCTTCCTCTCCCCTTAATGTCAATTTTTTTCACACAACTTGAAAACATGAGTTTTCATGAAGATTGACTCATGCCCTTGAAAAGACAAAACTGTCTAGCATTACTGCTCTTAGTGTGATTTTTTTCTTCCCACTATCCAAGGAGCACTGATTTCATACTTAATACTGAATGAAGGTCAAGATTCCCCAATGTATGTGGTATGAATTACACCAATGAAGGGGAGCTCTCATATGCAAGAATCATCGAGTGATGCTGTAAGGAGCTCCATAAAGTCACAGTGGAGCAGTCTTTTAAATACAAGGCCAGACTCTTAAGCACTCAGTCTTCCCGCCTTTACTCACACCAATTTACTTTGAACAATGTTGTCTGTAGTCAAGGATTTTATCAACCGGAAGCCAAATTCACAGCTCTCAATTCAAACTGCACTGTCTGGGGCATAAATGATGAGCTCTTCGAGCTTCTGTTGTCTCACTCCAAAGTGAAAAAAGCTTCCATGAAATAGAAAGTTTTCAATAACTTGCCTTGAAACCCACTTCTCATCATTCTTAACAGTATAGTTATGATGTGTGCAGTGACTCAGCTTCTTCTGAAGGAGCCGCCTACATAGCACCGCATTAACTTTGAAAGATTAAATAGAGGCGTGCCAGAAATGTCCTTGTTTCCAAATCAGCAAATCAGGAAAACTTGGTTCACTACTCTATTAGTGACCTTGATGATGCAGAGTCCACAGAGAGGAGGTGGAGCACAAGATGGCTGAGAAACTGAGACCTGAAGAAAGAATGGTGGGGAAAGGGAAGGTGGTGGGCAGGCGATAATGCGGAGGCACTGCTATTGTCTCCAGCTAACTAGTAAGCTATAAAGAAAACAAAGTCTCAGACTCATTGCAGCATCATGCAGCAAGACAGTGCTCAATGGTTCTTGCAACAAGAGAAATTCCCCACAGTGAGGTTAGTTCAAGACTGAAACAGGTTGCCCAGCCTTCCTAGACAAAGTCCTGGGCACACCATGCAATAAGCAGGGAGTTGGACTTCCAGATTCCCCTTCTAAACGAGTCTGAAATTCTAACTGGACTTGTTGCCACACAAGATTGTATGACTGACAGCAGCAGGCATCTCAGATACTAATACAGCTGCCAGTTTGTTGATACAGACTGGGAGATACAGTCACTGTGAAGCAAAATAAAAGTTCCCTTTGGACATCTGCTGATGATACTAATCCACTAATGACAGCTCTTTCAGGGTACAGGTACGGGTCTACTACCAAGGAGATAAAGGAACGAAAGCATGACACTAATGCAGAAATTTTAAAAAGCATACTTGCCCTCACACACACCTCTCTGTCAGACACCAAAGTGTCAGGCTATCGCTGCCTTCAGATGTGCCTTCAGTAGGAAGGTTCTAATATGCTGCCACAACACAGGCCATGCATACAGTTCTGGGGGCTTATCAAACAGAAACTGAAATTGTGGAACTGAAACTCTGAAACTGAAGTGAGCAAATGGTTTTTTGGTTTGCTGTGGTTTCCATCTGACCCTTCGGCAAAAGTCACTACTTAGCGCTATTTCCAGACAGAGGCTGGAAAAAATGCAGCTTCTGTACCCTTACACCTACCCAAGGAAGCAACATAATTCAACTTACCCATCACATAAAGGACTAAAATCCAACTTGTGTCTCAGTTTCATGAAACGTTTTCCTACAAGGCTTCAAGGTGCCAGAAAAAAACCCAACAAGCTCTTAAGTTTCATAAAAGTTGTTTGGCCATCTGTTTTTCTTCCTCGAAACAGGTTCTTTTCAGTTCACAAAAGTATCTTTTTCTTTAAGATAAATCTGTATCCCTTGCCTCTATTAAAACTTTCCAACACATGTCAGCACTTAACACTTCAGTAATTCAGAAGAGGTGGGATCACTCTTCTCAAACTTACATGGCTCCAAAGCCCAGTTGAACAAGATATTTGTATCAGCACAACGACAATGGCTGTGTTTAGTGTTACAATCCATCACATCTTTAACGTACATTATTCCCAAGAACATAAGGGGTTAATTTTTTTACAAGTGAAAGGAAGATTGCGCTCAATTACTTGTTTACCTTTTACTCAAATTGATATATACAAATTTGGTACCCAGTGACATACAAATTGCACGAATTAAGCAATGCTACCTTTAATACTAATGACTGCAGTTGTACTTTTTGTACATAGGTTGAAAACTGTTTTGCATTATTTGAATCCGTTGACAAATACTGATTTTTATTATTGTTTTAACTGAAAACAAATTGAACATTTCCCAGAAGAAATACTGCAATCTGCATTGACCCTTGATATCATTAAATGACTCATGGCTTTGCTGTAGAGTCCCTAAATAATTGCAGCAAAATGTAAACTCCACGTGGAAATCAATTTAACGTGAGCTTTGAATGATATCCTCTGTCTTCCCACAATACAGGTGGGAACACTTTCCCTCCTTATAACCGAGGTTTCACTTTTGAGCTTGCAGCATGGTTTGAGATAGTACCTTGTTAACATTCATGATTAATGATGAGTTGTATCTCCACAGCGTTGTATCCCTGATGAGGGATTCTCTGGGAAGGTCTCTCTGAAGGGCCTTCCGACAGTGATAAATGAGAGCAACATCCATGGGAACATTCACACTGTTCCCATAAGCACGTAGGACAGAATGGACTGAAGTCTGAATCACCTTTCGTGGATCAACTATCATTTTCCTGGGATTGATCACATCTTTCCTGTCAGGCTCTCTGTATACATGCTGTAATATGTTAACACCTGGCACAGTATTCCAAGACGAAATGTTGAACATGCGAGAAGATACCGTTTCTGGGAAGATATGGTTCTCAAAGAGGAAAACACTTGTCCCTGGGTTTTGTTCCTGAAGACTGTTCATCATTGTTTTCCAGTTTGGGTGCTTAAGGGGAAGAATTATTTCATCAGCATCATTAAGGACCACAAACTTGCTCCTTTCCATGTTACGGTATATACAGTCATTTAGAGCTGTGATTTGTCCATAGTAGCCAATGTGTGTTCCATCTTGCGTGAAGTGCCACATAGAAGAAACCCTGAGGTGTGAGTTTATTGGCCAGGGAATTATCTCAACAGTTCCTTCTTCTACATAAAACTTCAATACTTTCTCCATCAGATGGCTGCAGTTGTTCTTATAGATCACCACTTTCTGTACTCCAAGAATCTTGTACATTTCCATACTCTGTATAAACTGCAAGACATTGTTGTAGTTTCCAAACATGGCAGAAATGCACACAGTGAAGTCAACAGAAAAGGTCTCGGCCTTGCGGTTTTTAATTTCAAACCTTGGCAGCTGGTCAATATTTCCATGTGGAGACTGATGAATTGATACATGGGTTGGATCACAATTTTCAGGTTCCAAACAAACTATATCTGCTGCACCATAGGGGAATCCAAATCGATCCGAGTGAACATCGATTTTTGCTTTTGATACATATATCTTTCCATTGGGCTGACAGCAGAACCAGCAGTACAGTTGTTTTACATCTTCATGGTGAACAATCCCAATCAGACGAGTGACTTTGCTTTCTCTGTCATCAAAGTATGGGGATATAATAAAAGTTTTGTTACCTTTTAATGCTGTTATTGTGCTATTGGCAATTTTCCCTCTACATCTTCTACCTTCTTGAATTACTTTTGGCTGATGAGAAAGTCTCTGTAACCTCATATAAGAAACTGCAAGCATTGAAGTTACAGTAATAATGCACACAGCAGCAGCAAAGTAAGATTTTTTCCCAGCACACAACATTTTGTGCGTATCTAAATATGGATGCAAATTTCTTTGTCCTTGTACGTTATGCTGACGCATCTGCAGAAAAGACAAGACATAGTATGAGATAATACTGACCCATGATCGTTGCTCAAGAATTTCACAAGCAAGATGGGGGTAAGTCTCTGCCATTGTGCACTGCCTTACTCAGAGACTCAGCTACTGTGCTTCTTTGAAAAACCAGTCACAGAGCACGCCTTTAATGATATGTACGATACTGTATGCAACACTCTGAATGCCTCTATTTGTCAGATGTGTGGAGCAGTTTCTGTACATGGAGGGTTCTGTAGAAGAATATAACAGAGGTCTATATACAGCAATACAAGGAGAAATTTTCTTTTTTCCTATAATCCAAATTTTAAAATATCCAATTTAATAATTAGGCAGTAATTCTTAAAGCAAAGCAAAACTTTTCTTTTTTTTCCCCCTACAGAGTGTGTATGTAAATTACGTTAAAAAAAAAACCCCCTCAACCAGACTTCTGACAGACAAGCTAGAGGCAGATAAATTAAATGTATATAGAATTAATCAAGTTCATATTAATGCTTGCTGGAGATCTGGGCCTCCTCACACTGCGTTAATGCTGGCTCGGCTCCTGGCACGGTTTGGGGGTCAGGTCTGAAAACTCTTGCTGCTGCAGGAACAGGTAGGCAGTACCGAGTGCTTGGATGACCGAAGTCTTTAGCACACTTGTGCTAGGAAGTGTTAATGCCTGAGTGGGAGTTTATGGCACTCTCAAGCACTAATTTCTGCAAGTGAAGCCTAGATGAAAGTTTTCTCTACAAATTCATCTTTAGGTATTCAGATATGATCCATAAACAGAAAAGTGACAGCAAATCTCCTCAAAGGCCTGCTTGTACCACAGAGATTCTTGGGAAAAGGGTGTCCCAGATTAATCAAATTCACGTCAGGTCAGAAAACTGGCTTGGTAGAAGAGAGTTCCCCCAGCTGCCAGCAGGAAGCGTAGGGTAAAATGCTGAGATGGAATGAACTGGTGCAATTGCACAAGATGACGAAAATGTTTCTAGCAGGCGAAAAATAATTGTCCGTGCCTTCAAAATAATGTACAATATTTTCACAATTGCTCTTTCATGAAAAAGTCAACTAGGGAGAACCACGGTCACAACACACCCCTTAAAATGTCCCGTATGCCAAGGCTGATGTGATTTACAGCAGCCTTTGCTAGCTACCAAGAAATTGCTTTTCAGACCAGAACAGTCATAGGGGCACCAAAAATCTCACTACGCCACACTAGGCACAAAGCAGAAAAGGAGCGGCCGAAAGCTATGACTCTTCTATCTCTGGAATGGAGGCTCCTCCTCAGAAGTCCTTAAAATTAAGAGCAGAACTGCAAATACATAGTAAGAGTCTGCTACTGTCATACGACTGCCAGCTGGAGATTTGTGACTGAAAACAACTCAAACTTTCTAAGTCTTTTTATGAAACATTCTAAAGTATAGGTTTCCCCCAAGCATTCTTATTCCAAGGATGTTATATATTTTAGCATTCTTACAACACAGAGTAGGTCACATTTAACATTCTTCCCCATGGTTTTATCTATTTAGGACTTAAAATATTGTTCAGTCTTACAGCATAAGTATTTTTTAACTAAAGAAATATCAAACCATGTCAACAGTAAATAACAGAATCAATTTATTACCTGTTCTTTCTTCTGCTTTTGCTAGCAACAAATAATGAACAAGAAAAAGAAATATCTTTTCAACTGTGTTTTGAACAGCAAACACTGGAAAGGAAAAAGTACCTTTTAAAGCAGATAGCCGAGTGAAGTTCTGTTCAGTCCTCCATTTATTTTTTGCTAAGTTCTCTTGCTAAAATAATCTACTAATTGTTTATTTTAAACAGATAAAAACTTAAATACTTTTAAGGTAAATGGCAAGAATTGTTCAATACAGAACAATACTGAGAGAAAAAAATCTGATACAATACCTTCCTGGCCCATTTTATTTCACACAGCTGTTGCTCTTTTAATATCAGTAACAGCAGCCACACCTACCAGAAAAACAAGTTTTCCTTCTATTGAGCAAAGCACACAGTTGTGTCGCAAGAACTTAATTTAAATTACAAATGAGTACGGAGCTGATGAAGTAAATCAAACATTTTTCATGGATTTTTTTAAGGCTTCTTAAGTTTTCTTCTGAAAATTAATTTTGCGTGTTGATATAAACCCAGTTTGCACACATACTTAAAAAGAACTAAAAAAACCCACGACGTATATATCTGTATTTCTTGGACGATCATTTTTTTCATAACATGCTGTAGGCCTAGTTAGATCATGTAGATACAGACTCTGATTAGGAACTGTGAGAGAGTGCTGAAACGACAGCAAGTTCTAGAAGCCGAGAAAAAGAGCAAAATGAAGACTTCGAGACACATCAGAACACCAAGTCTTAAAGAAAAGAAATATGTAATTATTTGACGAGTGAAATTCATGGTTTCCCCAACACGACTCATAAAGTTTGATCTCCTGAAATTAACAGCACAAATATGTAGTCATAAAATACATAAAGTCAATGGAACACTACATTTATATTTCCTCACTACAGGGAGGGTAAAATGGCAAGTTTTAACTTTAAAGGTACGCTTTCAGTATATTTAAATGAGTTTCTTTTACAGTAACAATTCATTTTGATTTTGCATTTTTTAATTCCAATTAATATATGCAAGTAAACATGATACAAATTATGCAGATTGGCTTTAATACTAAATTTAGCTAATGGTATCAATGGCTACTTTGCAGTACTCCCCTTAACTGTAAACAGGCTTTTTTTCCTCCCCACCGCCCTGACAGACTGCAATAATATCACCTGCTCATCTTTGTATTTGTTACCTTTTCATTAAACAAGACAGGCTGTTCTAAAACCATCTCATAAGAAACAGTCTTCCTTCACCAGTCGTTTCTGTGCAGTTGGCCCAGTTTCCATTACTCTCTAGTACAGGAGACTAGAAATGTCTGTACCTTATCCACTTGTACGTGGCAAGTAACCAGCCCTCATCATTGTTGGAAATTTTCTTTCTTAACGCATGCTAGGATTATAGTTTTTGGAGATGCAACATATTGCACAGATACATCTGAGCTTGTCAATCAGCCAACATCAGCCATCTGCCCTGTCAGTCAAGCAAGTGCACTTACACAATGTGTTTTCTTCTGCAGCAAGGTCATAATAAAGAGCTCTTGTCACGGTTAGAATCATGGAATGGGGCTTGGGTTGTACAGGACTTTTAAATATCATCTAGTTCCAATCCCCTTGCTGTAGATGGGACATCTTTCACTAGATTGAGCTGCTCAAATTAATCCTGTTTCTCCTTATTTCTTTGGTCACAGTTCTTCTAAAATTCACTCTAAAACCTTGTATGGGACCAAGAATGCACTTACAAACTTTCATCTATTTAAATCTTCTTTTTTTTCCCATCCTAAACCAAGGAATCACTCATGCTCTAGCCACATTGTACCACTACGCTCACAACACATTTATTAATCTCCCATTATAGGTTCTTCCAATAGCTCGTCTTTTTAGAATTTTGAAATGGTTTTTTGTATCACCTTCCAACTGGATGTTGTTTTCACTTTTGCTGTCCAAGTTCTATTTCCAGAGCTTCTTTTCCAACATCTTTCTAAAACCCTCCACAACTAGCACTGTCCTTACTAAAAGCTGGTACCAATTGCTAATTTAGCTCAAGAGTCATTCCTGGGTAATAATTAATCTCCCTCACATGCTCTCTGCATTGTGGCCTTTGTAATTTGTTTTGTTCACATGGAGACGGCTGAAGACTTCTCATGCTGTTCATTTCAGTATCTTGACGATGTCTACATTGAGTTAAGTTTTTCTTAACTATCATCTTATTACTTTATCTCCCAATCTAAGGTAAGGATAGAGGACAACTGACAAGAGCCGAGTGCAGAGTTTCAGTTGCTAGTATGACGTACTAGCTTCGGCAGTATAAGAACAATAAACAACCTGATCCTTGTTTATCCAGGGTCAAACTAAACCCGCCCCCCCCNAACAAGCAGCCTTAGTAACTTAATATATTTGAAAAAAAGTTATTCTCTATCCTTTAGTTTATGATTTTTGTCAAAAGCAAAAACACGGATCACTGGTGCTTAAATAAGAATTCCAAATATTAACAATCATTTACCGTCTTTATCTCGATTGCCTATTGCTAATCTTTTGATAGCTTACTTTTTTCAGAAAGGTTCTTTGACACACCAGTGTCCTTCCTCTCTTATAAGATCCGAAGTCAGAAGCATATCGTTTGAAGGATTAAACTGAAGGCAGTATTTTTCCACTAATAAAGTACTACTCTAAAAAAATCAAAACTGGCTATTTCTATTCTAAATACAAAGACCAGACCAATATACGGTGTTGCCATATACTTATTTTGTGCCATTAGAACTGACAAACCCACACTTTTCCGTGTACAGTCAGAAACTTCTCCATTATAATCTGCTGTACATCCCTAAGCCAAGCTCCTCCTATTGTACACAATCAAACTTTGTGTCCTTTGAAAAATCAAACAGTTCGGGCAAAATAAAAACTGCATGCCATTTAAAAGACTGTTATTTCAACTTTTTGTCTTTCACGCTGTACTTTTTTAGCTGAGACCGAGTTAATTTTCTTCCTAGTAGCTAGCAGGGTGTTGTGTTTTGTGACCAAAGCAAGAAGCAAGTGCTTCAAACACACTGATGTTTAGCTATCACTGAACAGTACTTACACAGAGTCAAGGCCATCTGTTTCTTCTATGGCTCCCGTCCCAGGAGTTGGGTGGCACAAGAAGTTTGCATGGAACACAGCTGGGACTGCTGAACCAAACCAACCAAAGGCCTATTCCAAACCATATGATGCCATGCTCAGCCATCAAAGCTGGGGAAAGAAGGAGAAAGGGGGAAACATGAGACATGACAGCATATGGCTTCCCAAGTCACTGCTAAACCTGATGAAGTCCTGCTTTCCTGGAAATGGCTAGAAACGTGCCTCTAAGAGGACATAATGAATAGATTCCACATTTTGTTTTGCATGCAACTTTGCTTTACCTTTTAAACTGTCTTTATCTCAGGGAAAACCCATGGGATTTCCCACGTTTGCCCTTCTGATTCCATCCCCATCCCACTGAAAGAGGAAGGGTGAGGGCTGAGCTGCCTGCCAGGATTAGCCCACAGATTACTATGGGAACTATGCTTTAGAGGAGTTTTGCGTTCTTCAAATCTAAAGTTAAACGCCACCCTTAGTACGTATTCAGACAGAGACTCGGAAAACCTGGTTTGGACAATTAATATGTACCTTTAACTCACCGTCAACGAAGCGGTTAACGCCAGTACCGAAAAATAATGCTATAACTGATCACCATCCTCCTATTTCTTGAGTGGAAATAAAATCCCGAACCTGTCGCGCCTCTCCTGCGAGCGCTGCCGTTTACAGGACCTCAAGAAGTTGCCTCTGCCTGACCGCCACTATGCTGCCGGCAGGCTTACCGCGCTTGCACACAGACGACAGCGCGCCCGGCTTCCTGTCCCGCGGGACCCCGCCCGTCCCCGCCACCAGAGTACTGTGCGGGCACCGCCACGAAAGCTGTGCGAAGCTGGGCCGGCGCTACCAGAGCCCTTGTGCCCCGTCCCTGGCTCCCTCTGCGGCACCGACAGCAGCAACCGCAACGCGCCATTGCGGCCCGGGGCCGGCGGGAGCGCTCGGTCCCCTCACCTCCCGCCCGGGAAGGCGGCAGCGGCTATGACCGCGGAGACCCCACGGCTCCCCGCCCCGGCCGTACCTCAGGCAGAGCCCCCGCCCGGCGTGGTCCGAGTGGGGCCGTCCGCTCTTGGGGCGGCTGCTCGTCGCTTCGCGCCGTGGTGGTGCCTCCGCGCGGGTTGCTGTCCACGGCATCGGCACCGACGGTCGGCGAGCGGCCCCGCCGGAGCGTGGCCCCGAGGGTCTCTNGAACCCCGGGGCTGGCCGCGGCCTTCCCCGCCGCGCCTCTCGCGTCTCCCGCCACTTTCCCAGGTTCCCCGGGGCGTTGGCCGGGGAGGCCCCGTGTAAGACTTGCGAATGGGGCAACGCGGCGGCCAGCCCCTGAACGCTAATGCGCATCAGCGGCGGGACCGCCGATCCGCCCCGGCGGCGCATTATGGGGAGCAGCGCCTGCCCACCCCGCCGCACACACGGACGCCAACGGCTCCGGAGCGCTGATAATCCGGGTCTACGTGCTGTGCCCCGGGAGGAACGCTTCCACACACCACATCCTGGAAATGAACGGCATCGACGGCACAAGTGCAAAAGAAGGACCGGTGCACTGTTCTCGAGGAGGTCTCCGGATTCGATCCCGACGCTCGGCTGTCAAATTAACTTGTGTAAAACGGAGAAACACAAGCTAGCCATTATAATTTCAAAATGCAAGTCAATTTAAAAAAAAATACTGGGAAATTGGTAATTACACAACGATAAAAATCCAGTAGTTTACAGGAGTCCTGTCTCCTTTTAGAGACAGACGTGATAGCTGAATCATTTCTACAATAAGATCCAAGGTTGGCATTCGTAGGAGTTCTGTGGTGGGATTTTCTTTTCTAGCGTCAAAGGCCGTAAGTTACAGACCTTTGTTCCAGTTACTGAGATCTCAGAGTGTCTTTATTGCTGGGGAGAACACAGGATTAAAATGCTTATTACAATGAAATGCTTTAAATTTCATTATTACATTTCAAATTGTAGCATACCCAACACAGTTCTCTTTCAGAGCCAAAGCTGTGTATCTCCAAAGAGATGTATCCTTGATAAGAGGTATGTCACACCAATTTCCTGCAAAGACGTGTAAACGGTGTTACTAGGCACTTCCCAACCATGTGCAAATATCTGTAGAAAATAGTGGACTGAGGCCTCAACCACCCTATGTGGACCAAATAATTTTTTCCATTTTGAAAGTCTCCTTCCTAGATACATTGATCCAGTTCACAAATCAAATGCATTTACTCATTTACTCTTGCGCAGTATGTAAAAGGGCTGCTGTCCTAAATTTCTGCCAAATGTAAACTTGTGTGGAAATCATTTTTAGTGTGATCTTTAAATTATGTCCTCTGTCTTCTCACAACACAGGTAGTGCTCCCCTTTCCCTCTTTGTAACCGAGGTTTCACTTTTTAGCTTGCGGTACGATTTGAGATAGCCGTGTAATGTCAACATACATGCAACAATGTATCGGAAAAATTAACAGTCATCTATACAATTCATAGAGGTTTTGTCCTCTTGCAAATCCAAACTGGATTTGTCTGCTTTATGAACTATTTAGAGAGAAAAACTCTCCCTTTCTCTTATTAGGACTTGAGGGGAAGAAGACAGCTACTGGGGTAGAGGCCTCAGCAACCAGGACCCAGTGCCTCAGTACTGTGGCAAGTCAAGCAGGGCTGGCCATGGCCGGGGTCAACTCCCTTCCCCCCTGCAATCTGAGACCACCCAGCAAGTCTGTGGGATGAGACCGGTTTAAAGCTGAGCGCAGGGAAACTGACCTGCAGAGCAGGACAAGTCCAATGGCTGCAGGGTACCAAGGGGACAATGCTGGACCACAGCCGAGGCCACCTGCAGTCAGGGCCTGAACTACAGGGTCTGTCAGACCTGAGCCTGCTAGGGCAGAGCTCAGGCAGGGGCTGAGGGCCCAGAACAGAGCTTAAATGGGCTCCTGAGCCCATGATGGGGTGGCAGGTGGGCTGGTCAGGGTCATTAATACCCATAGGGCCCTGACAAAATGCTTTAAAAAGGTACTTCCTTTTTAACTGAGGTACAAGAACTCAACACACATGCTTATAGACCAGTTACTTAGGGGGAAAAAAACCCCACCAAAACTGCACCAATCCCATGACAAACCAAAAAATTATTAGAAAATGTCTTTCACTTTAAGACTTCACATTTACTTTCATAAACCTGTTCCACAATGCCAGAGCTGCATCAATTTGCTCTGGGGACTATGGATTTTCCAGAGGGCTTATGCTCATGCCTGGAGTCCTTTTCTAAAGTAACCGTGTCACCTCATAGATGGAAGTGACTCCATACTTCTATACTCACCTTTGATTTCCAGTTTCTTCACTGAAATCTCCATTCTAAGTGGTCTCTTCTCCTAGCCCCTGTCATGATGTCAGAAGTTTACTAAGCTGAAGAGTGGGAGTCAGAAAGAGGTGTCTCTCTCAGTCTAACTGTGACTCAGGAGAAATAACTGGCAGAAGCACCTATGTCCTTGTCAATTAGATGTCGTACTGATACGTTTCTCTTTCCTGGCACAGCTTTCCTTCGTAGCTACATTAATTGTTAATTAACTGGAGTGAGGGGAATGTTTGGCCACATTAAAAACCATCCTGAAGGACACCGACAAGTTTCCAGGGTTTCTGTGGAAACGGAGTTCACCGTTCACTTTCTGTTTATTCTGTCTAGTAAATAGTAAAAGAAACAATGAAGTTCAGACAGGTAAGAAGGGAGACTACAGAGTTCACTTAAAGACACAAAGGAATCACTTGGCCCATTCACCTTAAAGCACAGGCAAGGAAAAATAAAAACATCAACAACACCCACCCACACCACCACCTTAAGACCCTTTCTTCTCTGGTTCTCCCCTTTCTCAGTCCAAAAAGTCAGCAAATTTTTAAATTCAGAAAAGGAGTCAGAAAGGTTTTAAATTCAAACGCCATCATCGGTTGGTGATCTCAGACCCCTACACCACTCATAGTGCATGCAAAGGCTGGCAGTTCAGTGTAAGCCCAGCAGTGAAATGTGTTCACGGTCTATGTGTGCCCCCCATCACCTCTCCTTTCCATAAATATATACAGGGGGGAGGAAAAAAAAAAGCCAGTAAAAACTCACAGCAGGATTTGAAGATCAAGTTTCCTCAGCAGTTAAAAAAGTACACTCCAGGAGGCTGGTGGGTGAAATAAAAACTACTCCCTCCCCCTCCCCCAGCTGTTGAAAGAATTAAAACAATTGCACTGCTGAACAATGCAGACAGGACTAGTTGGACTTCCAAGTATGCTGTACTTGAATGCAGCAAAGAGCATCTTGTAATCTAAAAGGAATTGTTGCTTGGTGGGTTTTTTTGAAACCTTCACCTTCTGCACCAGCTAGTTGCCCTTTCTCTTGCTTTCTATTTTTTGTCTGTTTGCCCCATGAGAGAGTATGACATCACCTTCGACAAGACAAGACATATATTCATTGTGCTCACGTCTGGTTCAATTTTATAGTTTTGTGTTATTATAAGAAATGGTAACCATTTACTACAACTATCTTCCAGTGTTTCCAAGTGTTCTAGGCTGTTCCTTTGTGTTCACAAATTATATATTTTTATTTTATTAAGACAGTGGTATCATTAAAAAATTGTATGTAAAATAATTTATCTAGCTGGTTGTTTGCTAGTTTTATTCTGCAGAATTTGATGGACTTTCCTCCATATCTATGCTAGAAAAAATCTATTAGTTTTCTGACCTTGCTTGTTTGCTTTATATTCAGTTACATCATGCTTGCAAACCCAAAACATGGATCATCTGAAGCAAGTAATCATTTGCAACACTTCTCCCACCACAGTCTATTCTTCCTTGAAGCCGATTTCTGGCAGAAAGAACGTGGCTACAGACAAAGTCCAGAAATACAAAGGGCACTTCCTCCAGTTCATTACTATCTGCGCTTCCTTGTGGACCATTGTGTTTCAGTTGACGCAAAATGGGTGTTTCCATCCTTCCTAATATAATTATCCGAGATGCTCTTACATCTGGGGTCTACTGAGACCTGTACACGTTGACTTTTTTTTCCTTTAAACACTCTCCAAGATAGGGTGTATTTTCCGAATTTGATAGACAAATCTCCAGAGTAATGGATCACAGCTATGGAAATACCACAATCAACCATTAATGATTGCAGAAGAAAAACTAATGCAGCGTGCTAGTGCCATCCCTTGCACACCTAGCACAGCCTTGCATCCAGAGTAGGAACAAAGTTATTTAATTTTTCATTTTGTTTCTACTCTCCCAGATTACAAGACAAGATGCTCGGCTATAATGAGCATTTAATGAGCTCTTCAGTACTTATCTTTGGGTGTTGTATGACAAAAGCACATTACCTTATAGTGAAATACAGCAATGCAGAAGGTAGTCCTCTCTCCCCCCTGCAATTTGATTCCGTAACAGTGTCAACCTGGGATATTGGGACTGTTGGTTTTCCTTCCTAACATGCTCACTTTGTTTATTTTCTATCTTGTTACTTATGGGGAGGAGAAGAATTCCAGTCAATTTTCCCATTTTAACTGATGGTATTAGTGAAAGGAACCACTTGATAGATATGAGAGGCACTTACAGATCCTTGCTTTATAAAATATTTACAGTGAAACACTGGACATGACCCTGATGGAAAATTTTATAGACCCAACTTATTTCCAAGACTACCAAGTAATGAAAAAAGTCTTTAAACACTCTTCCGGTTTCTCAGGGATAACAGGAAAAGGAGCCCACTTCAGGAAAAGGATATATGCTTTCCTGTTCAGCTGTAGAAGTAACTTTTTTAATATTAGCTTGTTTTGCTCTCATCTTCACATTAATTTTTCTCTCAGAGAATTCTCATTTTCCAATGTAACTGCTCATGAAATTATATTTCTGCAGAAATTAAAGGACCTTCACTGCCAGTCATAATCTGGAGGCTATTTACCTTTCATAAGAAATAAAATCATAGAATGGTTTTAGCTGGATGACACAGTCCAATTCCCCTGCCATAAGCAGGGACCTCTTCAACCAGGTTGCTCAGAGCCCCATCCTACCTGACCTTGAACACTTCTAGGGATGGGGCATCCACTGCCTCTCTGGCCAACCCAGTGTATCATTACCCTCACTGCAAAAAATTTCTTCCGTGTATCTAGTCTGAATCAACCTTCTTTTAGTTTTAAACTATTATCCCTTCTCCTATCCACTACAGGCCCTACTAAAAAATCTGTCCCCATCTTTTTTGTAAGTCCCCTTTAAGTACTGCAAGGTGGCAATAACGTCTCCTTGGCATATTTTCTTCTCCAGGCTAAACAATTCCACCTGTCTCAGCCTTTCCTCATAGCTGAGGTGCTCCAGCTCTCTGGTTATTTTTGTGGCCCTTCTCTGGACCCACTGCAACAGGTCCACGTCTTTCCTATACCAAGGACTCCAGAGCTGGATGAAGCGCTCCACATTGGGTCTCACAAGAGTTGAGTGGAGGGGCAGAATCACCTCTGTCACCTGCTGCCCACACTGCTTTTGATGCAGCCCAGGACATGTCCAGCCTCTCATCCACGAGCACCCCCAAGTCCTTCTCAGCAGAGTTGCTCTTGATCTGTTCATTAGAAATATGTCAGCCCCAGCCACTGATCAAGCTTGTCCAGGCCCCTCTGGATGGCCCCAGTCTTCAGGTGTGGCAACTGCACCACTCAGTTTGGTGTCATCTGCAAACCTGCTGAGTTAAATTTTAAGTGCAAAGAAATTTAAGTTTGTCTCTACTTCTTTGGACTTTCCAAATCTCACGTGAAAAAGCTGCAAATTTGGAGGCTTTTTTCAATTTTATCCTAGAAATGTTGATTCTGTTGTATTTATACTACTGGCTAGACACTGTGCTCTATAAAGTCCATTCAACTGTATTATCATTCGTTCACAAATAAAACAGGCATGCTGCCTTTGAGCTAAAACAGTCCTAATGTACCTCTACTATTCTTTTTCAGAATATTTTATTGTCAACAGCATACATACCCTGCACATTTTTAAACTTACAACCAAATGCAATTACTGTTGTAGTAAACAAACTTCTTTTTTTACATTAAAGTATTTAATTAGCAAAACAATCATTATTATCAATGTAACAAACTGAAAAATGCAGCAACTTGATACAAGACTGAGGTAACAAAATACTTTGCCAAAAACCTAGATTCCAACGCCAGAGTTCTTACAGGTGAGACAGTTCACAAGAATTATAGAAAGAATCCTTTACACAAATGGCATGCAGTGGACTGCTGGAAAATACAGCCAAAAATAGTGCAACAGTTTCCACACAAAACAAACCAAAATGTTGAAACTGGTTAACATTATAATGTGACAAGTCAGTCTCAATTTGAAAACTAGTTTCTTTGCCTCATTTTAGTGCTATTTGGAAAAACATGCATTTTGGCACTGAATTTCATCAAAATTGCACATTTAATAAACTAATAATATTACCTACAGTTTTTATAGCTTCACAATTCTGAAAATAGTAATTTCGACAGAATGTTTACTTTTACATAACGATTGCAGTTATTTTCTTTGATGGAGGAAAACTTGTACGGTTTGTGATATTTTTTGTGAAAATGCTGTAATAATCAGTAGTGATAGGCAATATATTGTATTTCCATAGCAGCTTTCAATTAACCATAGAAGTACCAGATAATAGCAAATGGTACCAAAGGGCATCATAACACGTCTAATCAGCAGCTACGAGCTGTTTAATACTTAAAGACTAATTTAAAATTGGTTTAAGATGTTTTACTAGTATTCTTACACTGCCATCAATCTGAATTTCTCAATACTGTGCAGCAATTTCACAATTGTGCTATACTGAAAAGATGTTTAATCTCATTGATGACTAATCACAGAAGTCCATAGGTGCAGAATATAATTCAGACTATATCATAGTCTAACAGTCTGAAGTCATTTACTGGTGACTAGTTACCACATTCAAAAGTTTCTACACCATCTCTAATGGCATTAGATGCTCTGCCCTTGCAGAAAACGATACTTTTCCTAGTTCAAAGTTGTCTTAAGTTGGCAAGAAAAGAGAAAACCAGTGTAAATATATTTTGCATTACCACTCTTTCCACACAGTTCCTCAGTTATCAAGTAAACTTCGTCAACTTTACGTACACTTTCCCATGTCCCAGGATCTAAATGCAGTTGTCATCAGGAACTGGGTTTTTTTTGAAAAGCTGGTATGTATTAGGCTTTCAGGATTGTAACATGAACTCTTAAAAGAACAAAAAATTTACTTTTGACCTCCATTTAACAATACAGGTATTTTTTTTTCCTTGTTGTTAGAGAAGTTTCAAAATAAAAATGTAGAAAATCATGGAAATCCACAGAACACATTTCCCTGCTAATGCCAGGGAGCTTGTTCTAGCAGAGGTTCTGTTCACTTAAACTGACTTCCACAGTGCTCCTGGTTTGTAAGCTAGAGGCTGACTTGCCAATTTCTCCTCTACACAGTCTTAGGAAAGTCAGAAGAGGTTTCCCAGTGATTGATGAAGTCTAAATGATGATGCCATATGGCAAGAGTTTCAAACAGAAAAAGTGATGAATTCAACGTATAAACAGAAAAAGATTCTGACTGCAGGAGTGCCAGGGCACAGCAGGAAAACAGCACAGAGAGAGTTCTTTCAGAGGAGAAGGCCCAGTTACACTTTTTTTTGTTTGTTTGTTCGTTCTCTGGATATCGGTGTGGAGGCTTCTTTGCACTTGCTCCACTGTTAGACAGTCTTTCACTGCCATCATGATTTTATAATAGCAGTACCATCTACCAGTACTCATGACCTGAAGTTGCAACATATACTGGAATTGAGTGGAGCCATGTCATCCACGGAAAGACAGAACAGAAACAATGATATGGAATCATTCTGAGGAGCCAGGACCATGTGATACATTACACCTGATTACCTGCTTCCCTGCACTAAGGGATTTGAAATGAACAACATTCAGACTGAACCAAAACACCAAATTTATAAGCAACTATGCCACCGGTAAAAGAATGAAAGACAAACTTCAGCACAACGTAAATTTAAACAGCCTTAAATCCATTACCAGGGTGTTCCTGAGTAAAATAGCTGAATGGAAAAGAAAACCAACTGTCCCGTGCCAAAATACATTTTCCCCAAATAGCTCAAATATAAACAGCAGAATTGTCCAGAGATTTGATAGAAAATTTGAGGCAGCCACATTGCCAAGCAACTCAGTGCACTTAGATTATAAAAATGTTGTTCCACAATTTTCTATTCTAACTGACACTTTGGAGCAAGTTAACACTGTCAATCATTCTGTGCATTAGAAAGAATTGAAACCCAACATGGGCCAAATATTCTTCAGTCACACAAAGCAGCTTAACAATAAAAAGAACCATTTAAAAAAGAATAGGCAGAAGATATGATGCTCAGTTTGTGGTCAAATATCAGTTCATGCAGTCTCTGACCACAAATAGTTGAGGGCTCTAGAATCCTGCAGGAGTCAGGATTAATCTTCTGTCCGTCTAACTTGTCTGATTTCACTCAGTGCATGAGACTTTACCTGGTCCTAGGGACAACATTCACTTTCTGCTTTTAAAAGCTGTGTCAGAATCACTTTCAAGTTAATAGGAAAGTGCTGAAATATCTGTGGCTGGCTCATGTCAGGAAAACCCTTCTCCTCTTCCTCCTTAGAGAACAATAACCTGTTTCTTCAGTTTGGCACTTGAAGTCACACCAGGTGGGAGAGGAAATTATTCGAATGACATTAGATTAGCAGGTACCTGGAAGAGATTGTAAATTACTCATAGAATCATTACATTTGGGAAAGATCTCTAAGATCATCGAGTCCATCCTAGTATGGTTGCTTTCATTTTCCATGAGACAGTCCCTTCTGAAGAAGAGATGAGGTTATCTTGCTTGAAGCAACTGACAGTAGAGGTTACATGCTCTTAAGGTATCTAAACCAATAGCTACACCTGCACAAAACCTGATTTGATGGGAATTCTCTAATTTTAAATATTTTTTCTTTCTCCTACCGAAAAAAGGGATCAACATACAGAATGAGGAATTATGTCTGTCCCTACAGGAATGTGTGTGCACACAGATTGAAAGAGGAACGTTGTCTAGAAAGGATTTTCTGGAAAACAGGAAAAAGTCGGTACAAATAGTTTTCACAACCTTACCTGAGGCTTGTTGCTTTTGCACGCGTCATCCAAATGTTTATGCCATAATATTGCATGAAACCTTGAACCAGTCTGAAACTTGTAAACATTGCCTACAAAAACAAGAAAATGAAAGCCTCTGAATTTGCAGATAGACATGTAGTTTCAAAGGACTCTGATTTCTGTGCAGAAGCCAAAGTCCTGAAGTAAACGCTTAAATTAATTTGCACCTGAAATGCTCAAACAGGATGCTGCTAATATAACAGAGCCCATGTGAGGCATGTTACCCAGCAATCCTTGAGTGAAGCAAGTATGAGAACATATGTGGCCTCACAGGCAGAAAGGCCAAATTACACACACAGAAAAGACCGTGTAGGTCAGATCTAACTTAATCCTGGCTTCCTTCTCATCAAGGCTTCTGATAAAGTTTTTCATATTTGTAAACATAGTTTTCTTCAATGTCCTCGTGCAAATTGTTTCCTGCAATCAAATATTTTGTGCATTTTAGTTAACACCCAAAAGATGCGCCTCACACAGCAGATGTGACTACATATCCAGCACCAAAGGTGAAAACATGAAAAGTGAAGAAGGCCTCAAAAATCTGTAAGCAACCACTCAAAGTGCAAAACAACTCCAGGAGTCTTCTTATCTTTTGAAGTTTTTGAAGTTTAATCAAGGGAAAAGAGGTATGGCACTGCGAAATTAATTATTAAAAAGTATTTAATAATTACTTAGCAGACTTATTTTGGTAAATTGTTTGATATTTTAATTGGCCTCAGTGTAAGTCAAGATTTGATACTAACTGATTTTAAGGAAGCTATTCAGAGACTTGGAGATCAATGCATGGAGACACATGGACATGCTGCAATCTCGTTGGTTGGGGAATTTCTGCAAAACTTACAGTAACCGTCAAAATAAAGCCATCTCTCGGTAGGCACCACAGAAGCACCACAGCATATCGTAGAAATAGGTTCAATTTAATTTGTACCTTCCCTTGAAAATCCTGTATTGAAGATCTCCCTCTTCAGTCTTTTATGAGTGCCACTGCAAGTTCTGTAATCTACAAGCTCCTTAATAGATAATAATCTACTTCCTGTCACAGAAATGTAATGCAGACATTGTCCATCTTGCAATATCTACCTTTGTCAGGGTTATTTAGCTGGAAAATATCAGGATGCTCTGGGTCGTCAGGCAGTGCCACCATCCAGCCCACAATGGAGACTTTTTTCCCAGGTGTAGATTTATACTGGAAAAGACAGACAAGTCAGTCATAGCTGAGACTGTAGCAGAGATTAACTTTTGACTTAAAAAGTTGTGTGCAGAAATATGGCTTAGCCTGGAACAGAAAGTATACTTTGGATGCCCTTCCAGATCTACTCATGAGATTCAATTTTTGTTTTTAGAATAAATTTAATGCTTACATGTTTTCTTTCAGTGCCTCTTAAAGCTTTTGCTCCGAAGTACAGAAGAGTTGATCCTGAAAGCATGACCCAGTATCTAGTCCACGAGGAGAGCTGAATGAAAAAGGAAAGAAATTAGGAAAAACATTTCAAAAATCTATTCACAGGCAAATCCAAGTGCTACCAAAGTTAATTTAAGAAGCAAGGAGTGGAGATAAAGAGTGTCTCCTGGTGTAAATCGGCCCATCTACCCAAATTTTGATGGCTGGCTGTGAATACAATCCTTCATAGTTGGGTATCTCATAAAAGTGTCAGTACTGATTGTTTCAGAGTAGAATAGTGTGTTGCCTTCTGCCGGACAGATCTCAGACTTTTGATTAAAAAAAAAAAAAATTACTGAGTTGACAACTCTGCAATTCTTCAAATCTTTTAGCTCTGAACTCAACTGGGTTGCATGTGAAATACATCAATCAACTCTACAGAAAACAAATTACTAAATGCATAGGACTAGAACCATGTGAAACCCATGAATTCAGGTTAACTGTGAATTGCCATGACTTTGGTGCTATGGGTGGCTGCCCGTCAGCCTTTCCATTTTAATGAGATACCACAAAAGCACCAAAATATATTGTAGAAATATGTTCAATTGAATTTGTGCCCTCCCTTGAAAATTCTATATTGAAGATCTCCCTCTGCAGTCTTTTACGAGTGCCACTGCAAGTTCTGTAATCTACAAACTCGTTGAAAGTTATTAATCTACCTCCTGTCACAGAAATGTAATGCAAACGTTATCCATCCTGCAATATCTACCTTTGTCAGGGTTATTTAGCTGGAAAGTATCAGGATGCTCTGGGTCATCAGGCAGTGCCACAAGATTTATTTCTGCCCTCACAACACTGCTTGCTGGTTACACAATTGCTTCACTCCTGCTCTGCTCTTACAGCTAGAAACGTGACTTGCAAATGCAGGGAGAAGCAAAACTGCTGTAGATCAAATGACACACAAAGGTTACAACCTTGTTATAACTTTGATCAGAAAATCACAATTGTTAAAACTGTTGTTTTGTGTGGTATCAAGCTGCAGGTTTAATCTAATCCTGAAAATTAAAAGAGCCACTAATGAATTAGGATCATAGGAATAATTATAATTAGAATCACTTACAGTAGGTTTCTTGCCTTCTTTGAGCAGTGTTTTTCTTCTTAAAGGCCCTTCCATGGTAATGACTCCTGTGGAACCACCTGCTGTGCAGCTGCACGCGCCGGTTGGGCTGGAGAGACAAAGCATTCTTCTATGTATTTGAGCAGACAAACAGGGACGATATGTAAGCAATATAATTTAGCTCCAAATATACCTATCCTGCACTGCTTTACGTATACTGTATCATCTGAAATGTGACTCTAGAATACGTATTTTCCTAACCTAGCTATCAAATAGGAACCGAGATCTTTCAAAAATAGCAAATCAACAAAAGGTTCTATTCTGGGGGCTTAGACATGAAAAAATAAAACAGAATAAACACCGAAACCCAAAGTCAAAGGGAAAACAGGCAATTTTCTTTTTTATTCTGGTAAATTACAGAAATTATCTGAATTTCTAGAAATTTATGGCTTACAATTTTGGCCATTAGAGCTCCCACAAATGTTATTTTAAATTAAATGAAAATACCTTGCCTAATTGAAAAAGAGTTGGGAAAACTATATAAAAATGTTAAATAACTTATTGTACGAGATTACAATAGTTTTTCTTTCTCTAGAATGAACAAAAAACTTCCCACATAGAACAGTGAGAAAAAGATACAACTAAATAGAGCCCAAGTACAAGCAAAGTTAGAAATGCAAACAGCCATTAATAACGTCTCAACCGAATATGGATTGGTAGGTTATCTGCCGCTAACTTCTCTTCATGGCCACGTGATCACAACCCTGATGTCCTTATATGGACCAGTAAGGTTTATCAGCGCCAACTAAATAACGTCTAACCACGATCACAAGGAAAAGGACGTGTATGATCTACCTTTCAGTTGTGAAAGGAACACTATTCTGTCTACAAACGAGTATGAACTCATGCTGGTGCCAAGTGATGTGCACAACCACGTCTAGAGAAGAACACCTCTTCCAACTGGCAGGTGCATCTTCTTCCATTGCATGCACCTGCCTGGTCTCTGCTAGTGTGCATTCTTGCCAATTCTATATTTGACAGAGGCAGTAGAAGGTTTCAGAAAAGGAAGAGTGACCACAAGCATTAGAATTACTTGACAGTGGATAAACATAAAGAAATGTATTTTAGGGAATAATTCTTCTTTGTGGATTGAATAGGCTTTTCACATTTTAATCTTCTTACATTTTATATTTTTAGCTTGTATATGTTTTTGAAACAGATCTACCATGGCCATGTTAAGAAAGTATTTTCCAGGAGCAGGTACAATAGCTTAAATACTGTTCCAAAATTTATTCCTTTATGAATTTATAAAGTATGCATTTTTACTCCTGTCTAACCTCTAACTTGTACTGCTATCAGACGTTACCAGCACCGGTAAAGCAGCTGTAATTACATTTATACATTATATCAACACTTCTACAATGGCTGAAGCAAACTAATTTAAACAAAATAAAATCTGACTGGATTTAAACTGCAACTAAATCACAGTATTTGCAGAATACTGATTCAGGGCCCTATTTTCTTAACTGTTCAAACATACGTCATCATTTGCCAGCATCACAGACGTTATCGAGTTCAGGTCAGGTATACACGCAAGGAATGATTTTTATCCCTCAACCTATATAAAATTTTCTGTGTCACCTCTCTGGGGTCTGTAAATGGATTACCTGCTTCCGGAAAGTCCACGTCTTAGTGACTAGCAACACTGTGCCTGCCTGCTACATATGGCTTGCAGATGTTCCCTCTCTTACTTGAGGTCCAAGGTAATACCCTTTTACTGAACAAAAGCAACACACCATACTATAGCTCTCTGACACGAACGAGATGTTATGGGTAGCTGTCCTGTAAATCAGGAAATAGATTGCGGGAAAGGGTCAAGAAGGTATCCTTCTAACATCATTACTTGTCACAGGAGTCAAAGATGGGCCCTCATGACAAATCTGCTTCTATAAAGGTTTCGTAAAACCCTAAGTAAAGACTAATTTTCTGCAAAATGGAAGCCAGACATCATTAGTTAAATGAACAGCTAAACTGAATTTCATCTGAATGGGCCACGACCCTCCTTTAGCATTAACAGGAGTTTTTACAAGCAGGAGGGGGAGACTTTGTGAGTTGTTATGGTCATACGAGGATATTTGGACACAAAATACATTACGCTAGGAAAGCGTAAAGACCCAAATTGAAGTTTAGCACCATACAATGAAAGAGGTAGACCCTGAACTGTACCTGTAGACACAGCTTCGACTCCTAGGAGAATTCCGGATCGGTACCCTCCAGTTAGGCCCCAGCGTGGCATATAAACGACCCCTGTTTGTGAATGCAAATAGCTGATGAGGGAAATTCTAGTTTGAGACTTCAACAGTTAGGGTTTGGTACACATGACAGAGACAGTTCCCAATCTTTTCAGGTCCAATACCTTTACAGTGCTTTATTTCAAAATGTTTGCCATTTTTTCCCTAACTAATCAATAATTTGATGAAAATAACTATTGATTTAGGGCTTACCTATGTTAGGGATCATTTGTGAATTTCTTAGCTAAGTCTGTAGAGTGCTCAGTGAGTGTACATGAAGACTAACTCACCTTTCAAGCCCTGACGGCAGCTCCTCACTAAATTCTGAGCTTTCACTGCTATCTAGAAAGAGAGTAGTACAGAGAAGGAGTAAGAAAACCACCCATGGGAAAATACAAAGCCAATGTATGTGGATCACCAGAATACTCTTTTAAATAGTACCGTGGACACCGCTTAATCAAATCATGTTTTGAAGCAGAAGTGTTTAGAGTTCATGGTAAAATCTTTAGTTGGAAGAGGCTTACATGAGCCATTTCATTTATAGTATCTCACTCTTAACTCATGTTACTGCTGTGTTTTAATACCATTACTTTAATTTTCATCATGCTTTTAACTTCAGAAGCTGAGCACTTCAGGAACATAAAATCCAGCTCCTTTGTACGACAATATTTCTACCACAATATCATGGTTCATTTTCAAGAAGCAAACACACCTCTAATAAAGGATATGTCAGCTGTATGCTGCTGCTAGCAGTTATTAAAAATACATGTGACGGTATTCATAACTGAGTCTCCTATTTCTCCTCCAAGACCATCACCAATTTGTCCCTCCTTTTCTGGCACAACTATTTAGCTCACAGTTTTAATTTGCCCAGGACAGATCTTCTAATGCTCAGTTTTAACGCAGTGAGCCGTGCCTGTATTTCCAAAAGTGCAAAGATCATCTCAGTGTCTAACTCTTGGTCAAGTAATGTGCTATCTTTCACAGTCAATCTCCTATTCTAGAAATATCCTGAGTCTCTTGAAAGGTGGCTTTGTCTTGCTTAGAACACAGATTCTTGATCACTTTTTTGATATTACAATAATTGTTTTATTAATTATAACACCATATTGTGTTCATTTTATGTTTCTTTTTAAGTCTCAGAGAGTACAGCCAAACAATTCTCCCATCCTCTAAAACATATAGTTAAAATCAAAGTTTTCTTTGTGTAAATGTAGCTTTTAAAATATATATCCACTTTTCCCCTGGTGAAAGCTGACAAACACTTTGTGTCACACACCGAGCATCTCCAAAACCAATCTTCCTTCATGCCACTTCTAACAAAAGCATCAGTGGATAACTAAGGAAAGCTGAGGTAACATTGACCAGGTAGCAGTTCTGATCTACTTTCTTCCACGAAAACAATCAGTCTTTGCACGGGAACTACTGATCTTCCTAATTCCCTACTTTCAGATATCTGTGAGTCTGCAGCGCCCTGGGACAGGAGCAGGGGCGTCACTCCCCACGCAGACGATACCTATGGAGAGGCCGTTGGCAAGGCGCGTGCTGGGTGTGTGGCCACGCGCTGGGCTGTGACACTCCAGGACGCTGTCATCCAGCAGGTGCCGTGGCCGCTCCGTCGGGAAGGTGGCGCTTTTGCTCTCCACGACGCTCAACTGACACATCATACTGGAACATGGAAGAAGAGAAAAACATGAAACCCCTCTTATGCCATCTAACAGCAACCCTTGGCTCACATTCTTTCCACTCAGCCTCTGCCTCATCAGCAGGTTATTGAGGAGCAGGCGATTATGCACTACCACTTACTGTACATATGCTCCTTTACTACCAAAACAAGTTTCAGATTTTACTTCTCTTTGTTGGTAACAACTATTAAATTTCTGCAGCCGGGAAGTTGTCAATGTTTTGACTCCTCTCCATACAAAACCTGAACACCCTTGGTGGCAGCAAAAGCAGAAACCCAGAAAAAGAAGACACACCAGAAATCCACAGACCAAAGTGGATAAGCAGCTTTCAAGTCTTGCCAATGCCTGGCACTAGCAGAGAATAGGGTCAGCAAAAGTAACAAAAGTGTCAAGAGAAAACCTAGAGAATACATAGTAAAGCCTGAAACACTCTTGCAATACAATAAACGGAAAGGACAAATACTACCTTGTTCTGCTGCTATCTTAAATTTTTATGACACGTGTAACTGCCTGAGCATGAGACAGCTGGGGTTACGCACTTGTTTCCCAGGCTGTGACTCTTCCGGTGCCTTGGTACGGGCGGTGTAGATAGACTTGCTGCTACTGAGGCATCGGGACATGTGGGTCTCCTGCTGAATTTCATAATTGCTGACATGTCAGATGGACCTAAAAGACAGAGATTATTTAACACTGAACTGATGCAAATCCCAGAAATTTCATTGGCTGGTGTGTTTAGGCACTGGTTAAAATGAATTTTTACAGATAATCAAAAGGCACCATTTCTGAAGCACTGTTTCTCGCACATTAGGGTTACACCATCCATTTCTGTTATAAATTCATCTCCATAATCTTGAACTCCCTGGAAGTAATTTTTAAAACCGTTTTGCTCATACTTTTACCAATGAACTACAAAAACTCTTGGCATCCTTACAGCAGCTGGATGTGGCAAAGTGTAATATGCAGAGCCATAAAGTCAGTTTGTACTTCAGGTGTGAATAGGAACGTTCACACGTGTTTTGAATGTTGTCCACAACTTCATGTTGAGAATAAACTGTAAACAATCTTCTCATAGTGACTCACAGCTTGAGCATGTAAGAGAAAGCAGAGGCTTTTCATATACCTAATGGCCAGACAGATGCATTACTTCTCAAACGTCTATGAGCTCTAGAGATGTCTCACTGCAATCATTCTTCTCCTCTCAATTTACAGATTTTATGAGGCCTCAAAGAAAACGTGGACAAACTGGTTTTGTCCCAGCTCCTTGATGCTGCTTGCAAAAAGCAGGCGGTGAACTTTGCAATGCAGTGGAAAACAAGGCCCATCATCATCCTCAGTAAATGCCAGGCTATTCTTGGCTTCACAGGAAACAACTGAGATTTCACTTTTAAACATCTAGCTGTGGCATTGGTGCTTGTGACGAAAGTGGGAACAGTGGTCATGAAAGTCGCCATCTGCCCCACATCTTTCTCCTTGGGACAGTCCAGGTACCAGCAGAACAGACTTCCCTCTGTATTACAAGAATCACTTCCTGGAGGCTTCAGCAACCTCAGCTTAGTCAGCTTCTGGACTCTAACCAAAACTCACCCATTAAGAGGTTGACACAAGAAGAAACTTTGTAATGTGAAAAGCCATGTACAACCATCATCAGAATCTTTACAAAAGTGTCTGGCATCAAAAAAGTAATAAACTGAAACAGAAAAAAAACCTCAAAACCAATCCAAAACATCAACATTCCACGGCACAGTTTGACAACAGGATGTGAACATGAACTTTTAACAGAAATGGTTCTGAGAGACAAGACTTCCCAGGGAAGGGGTCATGGCACCAAGCCTGTCAGAGTACAAGGTGAGTCTGGACAACACTCTTAGTGATATAATTTAGTTTTATGTAGCCCTGCAAGGAGCCGGAAGTTGGACTCAATGGTCCTTAAGGGTCTCTCCCTACTTGAGACATTCTGTTTCTATTTGTTATCTGGGCTACTCTCTCTATCCTGAAGCACAGAAGGTATCACCACCTTCTGCCTTGAACCGAGGATTCATGAGACACAAGAAGAAATAGGAGAAGCAGTAATGAGTTTGTCCCAGTAAGAGGCAAAAAAAAAATTACAAATAAATGCAAGATGCTTTACTGTCCACACTCACTCCGCAATAAAGACTTATATCAAGTTGTACGAAACACAAAAATTAATTCCAAATTTCTTGTATTTTTATTTCCCCATGGCCTAGACTCTGGAATTTCACCATGAACTGGGTTGTAACTAGGAAATATTGCAAAGGGTTTTCCCTAGAAGTAAGGGGAAAGACTTAATTCACAGAGTGTTCTCCACATTTGAGCAAACAGTTCATTATGCTGCTTAATTAATAATGAAGGGAGTCCCAAGACAAGCAAAAAGACAAATCTTCTTTTAGCAATACAGAGAGGAGGGACAAGTTTGTTAGAGGAACCGTCAGTAGTATTATTCATCAGATCATCAATTTAGAAGGAGAACAAAGACACAACTGTTTTTAAGCCTGTTTTCTGCCTCATTCATATATACCATCAGGACACCATTTTTGCCTGCCTGTCTTTGCTACCATCACACAATTGAGAATTTGTGAAACACAACAGTCATAGCATCAGTCACTGGCATATGCACGTGCAGTTTTAAAAAATGCACTTTCGGTCATTGCTTCATCCAGAGATTCACCCAGAGACAGACATCTGGGAGGTTGTAGAGTGCCAAGTACAATGTTCTTGCTGCACATACAACTAAAATTTTGATGTGTTTCGGCTGTAACACAACATTGGAAGCTTCTTCCCTAAAACCAAAGCAGTTCATCTTCCATTTCTGCCATGGAGGAGAAGCACAAGTTAGGACAGAAAAAGTATGACTATGAGCACAATTATGTGTTGCCTAGTTTAATGTAAAAACTGTATGGATTCATATTTCACCATGAGGTCTGAAAAATCTTATCTGCTGCATTAGTAGCAAGAATATACATTTCACTAAAGTCTTTTACCACGGCTTTTCATTACAAATTAAAATTTATGCAGAGACAAAACAAATGCATTCAGAAGTTTCAGAAATGATTACAAGTTCTTTAGTTTGAAAACCTCCAGTTCTTCTGATGGACTAGGTTTCCCAAAAAAAGGACTTTGCTCTACAAGTTTTGTTTGTAGTGCCTTTCCATCAGATACTTTTCAACTTGTGAACAGGAAAGTACTTAGGACTATTGAGGTGTTTATTACCTGCTAAGAAGCCTAAAATATATTGGAACTGAAACCCAGTATAAAGATAGGGGTAGCTAAAAGAGAATTTCCCTGAAAATTATGAGCATTTATCAGCAAGAGTTTAATCTGAAACTCAGCATAAACTTCAGTGTTAATGTGCCCACTTTGAGGCTTGTCCCTTAACTTGGCTGCAGGATTTGTTCATTTTTATATTGCTTCCTGCTGTGTCATTCAGGTCTTTCTGGTGCCAGTTCTCAATCCTGATTTACATGAAGTTTTTTTCAAGTGGATGACATTAAGTTCTTTTAAGTTCACTGAATGTTACTGAAGTATTATTTTTAACAAGCTACTGAAACCACAGCCTGTGAAAGAGTAGCAATCTTAAGGTACAGCCCTAAAGGATTATCAGTGCAGTGCAGTGCCTTTTCACACAGACACTGCACCACATGTAAAAATAACTGTTAAACTTCGTAACACATAATAGTTTAAAAGTTTAAGTTTCTCGTTGTGGAGAATCAGAGACCTGAAAGCAGTTCGATTAATTTCACTCCAAAACACTGATATGCAACAAAACAAAAGCATGAGACTGCACCAAAAGTACTTTATCAGAAAGAGCAGCAAAATAACAAGTCCAGTGCTGACACAATCAAGCCATTACAAAATCAAAGTCGGCTGGATTTGACTCCAGGTAGGCTCAAATGTTACTATCAAAACCTACAAAGATTAAGAGATATTATCTAGCAAGAGAAAACAGTTTGAGACTTTTCACTCCACACTCCCTTTTTTTCTCCCTTCCTTTAGGGAGCATGGACTGGAATTTACACTAATATGATTGCAACACGAAACTATTTAAAGACTGATCATTATAAAGATGATAATTGCTTGATTTAAGCAAGAGCTTTTATTACCTGGACAGCTTCAGAACAGAAAAAGTTTTTTAAACCGCCCCCCTCCCCCTGAAACAAATGATGTAGTATGTCTAAAAGGACTCCACATCTCAGATTATAGTATAATATTAGGGAATATTATGAATAATATGAAAATAATATTAGGGAATAGAATTTCAGTTCACATAAAAATATTGCCAGGCTTAAGGTGTGACATGTCAAGGGTGACAGAATTTGTGGAGAGGGGTGTAAGAGTCTTACAACTTAAGACAACAGTCCAGCTTGGCCTCCTTGCTACTATTTATGGCAATCGCAATTGCTTGCATCAGTCCCGTGAAAGAAATTAATGGACCTGGGTTGACAGACCACGGGAACAGGCTGCCTAGAGAGCCCGTGGAGTTTCCTCCACCGGAGGCATTCCAGAGCCATCTGGACACAATCCTGTGCCATGAGCTGTAGGATGACCCTACCTGAGCAGGGAGCTTGGACTAGCTTGGACACTGTGGTCTCTTCCAACTACGCTGTGATTCTGTGACTTATTCAAATTCCTAGTTAGATGCCTTTAGTGAAGATCCCGATGGCAGAAAACAATGCTTTGTGAGATCAGATGAAAACAGAAATATCAACTGTGCAGGTATTATGATGTCTGGAGTGACCATTTTCAATGTAGTTCTGCATCCTCCTCATCTCCAAGGCAAGAGAAGGAAATCTGTACAGTTTAGCTCTGTTAGCCCCATGCTAAGGTAAAAAGAATTTGAACTCAAACACCTTTACAAAGTCTTTGCATCTGCTCTGCTGCCAAATATCTATGAAGAAGAATGGTGAAGTTTATAGAGTTCTCCTCAGCTGACTACACTCAGTTCAGCAGAAAATCTGGGGTGCAGTGAGTGTCAGCAAGAGTTACGGGGCAGAGGGCAGACGACCTCATTTCTGTAAAGGAGTAAGAGACAAAGAGAGCCCACGCCAAGAAGGATGCCAAAGAGGGCAAGCACTGAGATACTGATGAAAACTGCTCAGACCGAGGGATGTTTATGGACATACCAGACTGCTGAGCAATTAGCTGGGGAAGTTATGCCTGATACTGCTGATAACAAAATTCCAATATTTAAATTCATTTGGGATTGAGTTATTTTGCCCCTTTTTTCCAATAAGTGAAGTCATCTGCTACTGCTAACTCTTGTCTTTACTCTTCTGGCTCCACTCCTAGTGCATACTGTTACCATGATTGCTATTCTGTTATTTTGCCTTTCACGGAGACAAAGAACTCTTAGCAGGATTTTCCAGTCAGCTGGCATGAACAAGGGTTAGTTTGGTTTTCATTATTTCTCAGCATCATTTTCAAGATTATGCTGACATGCACAGGAATGATGTATAAAAATGTTAAAATGTTATTAAAAATTTGTTTGCGTTAGGGAACGTGAGACAACTTCATCAGAGCGAGCCGAGGGCTGTTCAGAGATCTGTGGCAAGAACATTTGGAAAAGTTTACACATATCCCAAAGGATCTCACTGTTTTTTCCTTTGCATAATTTTTCCATGAATAATCCTTCAAATGTTATAAATGAATGTTACTTTTGCAATCCTTCAGTAAAACATATGAACATTTACAGTCTCCAGAGCTTTTAAAAAAAGCAACGGGGTGAGGGAGTTACAGTTCACAATTTTTCTCCACGAAAAACCTATCAATAAACCAGCACTAGATATGCAAACTAAAAATTTAAAATGAGTTGCATATTATATGCTGAAGAACTGAGTGATTTTTCAGGAAGGTAGAACAGTCTCAACTATTCACTATTTTTTGGTGAGCAGTTAAGAAGTAAAACTGATACTTACCAGCTCTGTTTCTAAAACTTAATAAAGACATTCCAAGCCACAGACTCTCTAGTTAAATCTTCACTGTAAATTTTTACTACTCTTATTTTCATTGTATCCAGTGTGTGATAATTAAAACTTTCAAAGAGAAAGACCTACTTACAAAACACACAATAAATAATTTTAGATTAATTTTGTGCACAGAATCAATAATGACACCAAAAAATACATCTAGAAAGATGGCTATTGTAAAAGAACGGTTTTAATTTTCAGAGTATTGCTTTACAATTCAACAAAAAACCTACTAATGCATACAACATGTAAGAGACATGTATGTTATGGCTGCTTCTCAGACAAGAGCAGACTAAAAACAAGAATCTGAGTCCTTGACTGCACCTCCCCATGCTCCTCCAAGCTCCCCAAAAGCTGTCTCTCACACACACACACACACACACACACACACGTGCGCGCGCGCGGGCGTTCTTCTGACTGCACGGTAAGCACACCTGAGAGTATTTCCTTCAAATGGTTCCTGGATAGAAGGAATCTATCCAGGAATTGGATTTTCCAATTTCAAGTGTCACTTTTATGGAATCACTAATTGTCAGCATTTGTGTTATTTATTCTGCACCATTGGAATGCACAAAATCCAGACTTAGACTTCAGCAAAAATGCTGAAGTTTTTGCAGTTGGATCAGCCAGGCAGTATGTGGGCTTGGGTGACATCTAGATTGGCAATGAAGACATACCCATTGTGAGAGTATAGCTGCAGGGAAACTCTGAAGTTTGGGCTCAACCAAATACATTAACCAATCCATCAAAAAACCCCACAACTTTTTAAAGAAACTATTTCAGGTGACAGCTGTGAAAAAAGAATCAAAAACAAACAACCAAAACCAACTGAACCTCCAAAAAACAAGGCAGAAGAGCCGTTTGTCCTCTGGCTGGTTTATATTTGCAACATTCCTCAGGATAATAGCTTGGTAGTTAAAATAAGCATCAATGAACCAGGACATTAGACTTGTTTGGTAAGGAAGTCACAGAAAGTAATAGAAAGCAATAAAGTTAAAAACTGAGCACAATCATTCTCTCCCTGGAAACTTTGTATTTGTTTTGATAGAATATTTTTCTACGATTTTTGTGAAGCTTTGGTATGTTAAGAAAAAACCCACAGTACACTAATTCCAGCTGGATTTAGTGGTTGATAACATGTGAATCCACAGATTTGTCTGGTACTGATTTGCTTCAAAAATACTCCAGTGAGTTGTAAAAGTTTCTCAGGAAAGTATCACAGAGGAAGGGACTGGAAACCGAAGAGTAAAGTTTTCTGGACGGTCTGTAAATTTATGTGAAGAAAAGTTAGTTCTTCCATTTCTACCTTAAGTCTTGTGTAAGAAAAGCAGACATGGTACACATGAAGCAACGACCAAGAACTTGCACAAGGATTAGACAATCCTCATTTCCACAGAATGACTGGCTGCTAAAGCACTTAACACAAACTATTTATTAGTTGCCAAAGCAACCAGTAAAACAAATGGCAAAACTAAATGTCAAACTCAGTGTTTACATGGAAAATGATGGTGTGGGGGTTTTTTATTCTAAAATGCTGGAACTGCTGCAGAGATATCGCTAATGTAGTATAGCTTCTTCAGAGGGTTACAAATGTGCAAACATCCCCAGTCTTTCTTCCTTCTGTTTCTACATTTTAAACTCCTATATATCACATCCTCTACATCCAATAATTGGCCTCTTCTAATTAATTAAAACATATATTCCAAGCTCTTTATGAGCTAGCTCTCAAAGCTGAATGGACTTGGCACAACGGGCTACATTTTACCCCAATAACAAAGAAGAGAATATACCTGTTTCAGATTAATTACTCCACATTCCTGGTATGATGGTAACATAAAACCTCTGGTCTAATTATTCTCCTCTCAAGAATTACATCAAGACCTACTCGGGGGAAAATAAAAAAGCGGAAAAAAATAAAAGAAGGAGGGGGTGAGGGTCCATCCCTGACTGCTGCGTAACAAACCCCCCAAAATAAGGGCTACCCAGAACGGAGGCCTGTCTGTTGCTAAAGTTTAATGCCAGATGTTAGCTTTAATGAAGGGGTTCATTAAAAATCGCAGAATTGTTAAGACCAGTCTTTGAGTCACTTTGTATTAGATACGATTTTCTGGATATGGTAATTATTTTAACATTATTTTAACTTTTCATATTGTTTTTCAAGACAGAATAAATATGCTATATTTCAGAGAATGAGTAACCACTTTCTATATTCTGATTAGCAATGTGCCCTGAACTTTTCCAAATAACATGATGAGAAAGAATATGCATAACAGAACATTTCTCTACTGAGCTACACTTGGTGTGCAAATTCTGAGGAACTTCAGTTGCTTAGAAGACTTACGTTTACCATATACTGCATTAAATATTTTCCTTTGTTCTGGGAAAATGTATTGAGTTATACCTTCCAAAACAACCTAACAGCCATACCATAAATGACAAGCACCTT
Source organism: Mohoua ochrocephala (assembly GCA_013398855.1). Taxonomy (NCBI): domain Eukaryota; kingdom Metazoa; phylum Chordata; class Aves; order Passeriformes; family Acanthizidae; genus Mohoua; species Mohoua ochrocephala. The sequence goes on from VZTA01003905.1 coordinate 81,002, forward strand.
TCAGCCAACACTGCAGGAACACAGATGTCTTTTACAGCTAATTCAACTGGAAACTGTGAACAGTTAGCATACTATAAAGCTCTCCCAGCTACATTCTCTCTCTCTCTCAAACCACAGCAAGGCAGAATGAACAGACTTAAGTTGCTGCCAAGGAAGTTGTGTGAATCACACGGTTCCTGAAAGCATTCAACTAAACTGCTTAAAGCTCCTTCTTAAATGCTACTTGCGAGAGACCAGAATCTCTGCAGCGTTATGGAAGACACGAAATCTTCCTGTGAAAGCACTATTCACAGTTATATATGCATTTGGTAATTAAATGAGACCCTCTTAGCCACTAATATAGAAAAGACAGCTTGTTGTGAGACAGTCCCTTTAATCAGATGCCTGCCTCCTGTTTGAATTTACTGGAAAACTAGTTGGCAAAAGAAGTGGAAAATGGACACATGGTTTTCTCCAGCACTTTGCAAATAGAAATGCTGGAGGATTTAACTGTTTTTATTGAGCCTCACACTCATAAAGATACTTCAAGGGGAAAAAAAGAAACCCACAATGTCCCTGGCTAGAGTAAACTGTTAATATTCTTCTGAAAGAGAGAAAACTGGGTAGAAGATAAAATTCACAGTGCTGGCAAGTAAAATCCATTTCCATCATCAACACATGCAATTGTATTTTAGAACACAAAGATGACACTATTCCCTGCACTTAATCCCATTACAGACTTTGGAATTATTATCAATGACATTGAGCTTTTTTTCTGTCTCTGGAAACGCACGCTGATCTCTGAGGAGGCAGCATGTCACAGGCAGAACTAGACTTACTGCTATTAGTAATGCATAAATTTTTGGACTATTGAGACAACTGAACTGATGACTGACCTTATGGCTAAGAACCTTTATTTTAACTTAAAATCACTATTATCAGGCTCCCATGCCTCAAACTATTGACTGGAACATTAACTACTGCCCAAAGTATTTTGAGATCATCTATTATCCTGCAAAGGACTGACTTTCGGCACACAATGTCCGAAGTGGAATTAATCTCAAGGTATAATTTGAATCCAAATAAAATTGACAGCAATACCTGCAAATGTGCTATTTTTAATTTTCCATGTTCAAATATCTTGCTACTGGTATTTGAGTATTTTAGTTCAGAATTATTCAAGACTAACATATGGCTATACTCCTATTTATTAATGTTGTGAAATAAACAATAAGTTATTGCCTTCATGCTGAGTTAAATTTCAATTTGAATTCATGCTAACTTACTTAACAAACCTTCTCCAGGAATAAAGTTTTCAGTAAGATTTATTTTCGGTAAAATGTACTGGATTCCATTTAGTAGCATTTTTGCAGCCACACAGGTGCAGCTCACTGAAAAATTCCTGTGGGTATTACAAAATGCTGATGGCATTCATTGTCTAACTGGCAGTAAGTGAGAACTCTCTAGCTGAGCAAGAAATACAGCAGTCCACAAATGGGTCAAGCTTTCGAAGGAAATACTAACAGAAGAATGGAGCAATAGGAATGACTCAGCACTTGGTTTCTAGTCATCACATTAATTCTCACTCTGAATACAGCAACCTTATAGAGCACTTAGGGGCACTGAAGATTCAGAAGGGAAAATTCACCCTCTCCTAATACTGCCAGCTACTGTAGGATCACATATTCAATGAAGTAGGTACTACTGAACATAGTCCCAATCATTTTTTGTGGACTCCAGCTGAGCTCACTGCAGTATCATGCTGTATTACTTGCCTTCCACTAGAGTTCTAATACAGTTCTAATAGAGTTCTTAGCCCTCGATTAAGACTTACAGCGTACTGGCGATGATCACATATTATGCTGCTATGACTGAAGCTATATTCCATAATCATACAAATGAAGCGTTAACATCAAAGCCCAAGAGTTGAGCATGTAGACGTGAGCAATACAAAGCAAAAGCCAGAAAACAAAAAAGTTTACTTGTATGTCTGCTTTACACATGTAAGAAAGATGTAATCATATGAGAGGCAACAACTTAGTTTCGAGTCTCAAAAACCAAATCCTCACAAAAGCAAAAGAAAATGTGACATGATGTGGTGGGTTGACCTTTACAGGCTGTCAGGTGCTCACTGAGCTGCTCTATTACTCCCCACCCTTCACAGGACGGGGTGAAGAAAATAAGATACAAAACCTTTGTGGGTTGAGATAAAGGCAATTTAATTTAAAAAAGCAATGACTGTGTGCAGAAGCAAAAGAAATCAAAAGAAGAATTTATCCTCTACTTCCCATCAGTGGGCAATGAGCAGTCATGGCCTAACCCAAGCATCGCAGTGGGTGCTTAGGAAGATGAACACCTTAATAATAAATGCCTCGCTCCCCGCTTTCTCTTAGCTTTTATTGATAAGCGTGTCATATGGTATAGAACATCTCTTTGGGCAGCTTAAATCAGCTGTCCTGGCTACGTACCCTCCCAATCTCTTGCCCATCCCCAGCCTACTGGCCTTTTTGGCAGGGGGTCGGGTTTGGAAAGATAGCCCTGATGCAGTGGGCACCGCTTAGCAAAAGCCTGGTACCTTATCAACACCTTTCCAGACACAGATACAGAGTACAACACTGTGATGGCTCCTGTGGGGAAGTTAACTTCCAAATGCATTTCTGTATGAAGAAAGTGTTCATTAAGAACTACTTTTGAACTCATCTAATTAAAAAAAAAAACTATCCTGTGAACTATTTCTTTATGTTTTACACAGCAATTAGTAATACCGAGCATCAAGCAGGGAAAGGGAAAAAGCACCTTCCTAAAGAAATTGAAGACCAGGTAAAATGTTGATCTGACTCTGGGAATAGCAATCACAATACTAGGAGGTTCCCTATAAACGACTGGTCATTTTACAGCAGCCAACATGAAGAGCTGGGAGGCAGAGGAATAACACATGGGACTTTTCTTCGGTTTATATTTAGCATCTTCCTTTTTCTTTCTCTCACTCACTTTGCCTTTCATTGGTGAGAAAAAAAGACATTTTGAATGCCAATTGAAACTGCATGTCAGATGTGGTCTGGACTCCTTGGGGTTTTTACATTCACACATGGTTTTACATAATGAGACAGAAAATTGGCCATTCAGGTTCAAGAGATTAAAAGAGAACAGTTTTCGAGATAATGGCTTCTGTAGCAGGAAGTGCATTTCACATAGCCTGATGTTTGTTTAGTCTGGTCATAGCAATAAACAGCAGATTAGTTTTTGTCAACTTATGGACGGTACTCTAGTTTTTCAGATGTTGCTAGAACCTATTACGAATCTTTTGTCCTCCTGCTTTCCACAATGAAATTGTCTCAAATTTATGTGATCACACGGAAACCTGAAAGGAGAATTTCCTGCGTTATTAACTGCATTGGTTTTTTTGTACTGAAAGAGGGCTCTTTTTTCTTCACTTATTAAATAATGGATGAAAATGCAAGCATTTGTAAAAAAATCCCACAATCTGACATCTGTTCCAATGCTAGCAAACACCCTGTGACATCCCTTGAACTGGAACTGTTTTTATACAAGTCAGCAATCCTTCTTGTTGACTCATGCTACTGATGTACCTCTGGATTTTCCCATATACTTCAGTGGAGGATTTCTGTAATTAAAATTATTTCCTTACTCAAATTTTCAAATGATATTTTATACCTGCAAGATCTTCTTTGGAGGAAACCAGTCGAGGAGAGCTGTTACCTGGCTCAATTCTTAAAGATAATCTGGAAAAACAAGTTTTTAGAGAAATTAACAAAAAAAAATTCTCAATAGAAGTTGAAAGAAATTGAAGAAAGTAATTATTTTGGCAGTGCTAACTAGGAATTTTACTCTCTTGGAAGTGTAGTTATTTATTTTGTGATGTAACAAAACAATAATTTTTTTGAAGTCAATCACTACCTGTCAGAAGCAAGAAAGAAACTGTGAGGAAAGTCTATGAAAGCAGAAAGAGAAATCGTTATTTAATCCTCCCTCTCACTTTAAAAACGTAAGTTCATGTAGTCTTTCGCCTTGGAAAAAAAACCTCAAAAAGTTAGTAATTTAGATACAAACCTAACATTTTGCTCCCTCTAAACATGAAAGTGAATTTACTGTTACCATGTCGAAATGTGCACAGAGAAATGGCTATTTAGTTACTATGACTTACAGAAAAGAAGTTTAAGAGGGCAAAGTGACCAACACTTAATAGTAAAAGAAGGTAATTAGAAGAAAGTATTATATGCCATGCTGCCTCACTCCATGTGTTTTATTATGTACTCACTCACTCTTGTGTTCTCAGAACTCCAACAAATCTCAGTCTCCCAATGCATATCACTTCTGCCATTTCTCAAGTTTAGGCAGTCTTCACTTGACATTCATGGGTCCTTTCCTCTGTACCAGTCTGACAAAAAGGTATGAAGGACTACAATGTTAAGTAAATTTTAATGGAATCGGCATAAATCCAAAGGAAATAACTGCTGTCCTTGCACAGCAGCGGACACACACAAAAGCTGGAAGGTTTCAAGCTGCAGCATCCTGCTGTGCACCCCGAGGAAAGGCTTTCTGACTTCAGATAAAAACATGGAAAGGGGCGGAGGGAGAAACCTATGACAGCATTTCAAAATATCTCGCACGTATGGCTCAGCCATCACTTTCCTTATTACTCTTTGTTGGGAACACCTTTCGGTTCCTTCTCTACAATATTCCTACAATGCACTACAATATAAGTGCATTCTTATACCTTCTTTAGTGACAAAAGCAAGTGAGATCAACTTCCACGCAACTACTTGCACTATACTATTTCTCTCTTTCTGTCTAAAATCATTCTTGTAAAGAAGAAAAGGGTAATGTAACAGCAGGAAGAAAGACCTAACACCTTTATGCTTTTAACAAGGTTTTAGGAAGAGGCATGCTATGATTATACCATCTAGAAAGCACCTGTGTTGTGTGCTGCACTTAGAAATTCACTAACAGAGCAACAAATGAGTCTTCAGTGCTATAAAATGAGATTGCATCACTCTCCACTGGTCATCTCCCCAGAATATGTGAAGTTAGATAATGTTGGTTATCTGTTTGGTTATGTTAAACTGCAGTCTGAATCTTAGCCCTTTCTAAGTCTCTGACAGTTTGGACATCGACTTCCATGATGCCAGAATTCTGCAGTGTTTCCAGAAAAACTAGAATGCAATTTATCTATTTTCAACCTAGGAAAATACAGGATGTATTAAAAGAAGAACAAATAAATGCGAGCCTAAATATATTTTGGTAAATATAAAATACTCATGCTGACATGTTTATATTTAAAATAAACTGTTGAGAAAAGGGAATGTATTCTGACAACGAGATGTCATTCCTGAGCCACCTTCTCTTCTATTCCCCCTCTCCTCCAGAAGGCTGGAAACAATCAAAAACATTCTTTATTTCAAAGAAGAGATACCGACAGTCAGTACAGTTTCAACCAGTCCTGGCTTGCCTGTCACCACCCAAATTCAATTTTGCAATTCCTCTGACACTCCGTTTTCCATGGAGCAGCACAAGTTCCACACATGCACACACATGCTCAGTGTCTCCCAAAGAGGACTCCTGGAGCCAGAATCTGTGGCCCCTGAGAGGCTTAGTGTGATACTTTCAATGCATCAGTGCAGACTTTTGAGACCTGATGTGCTTACCACCAACATGCATCATCCATATCCTCGCACACCTAATGACAGTCTCGCAGCTGACTGCCCAATGTCGTTCGCTAGCATTACTTTAAATAAAAAACTACCTTGGTTCCAGCATGCCTAAGAAACCACTCATAACTCATAAAGACACTCTTTTATGTGTTTGCCCCATGTATCATCAGAAATTCATCTCAGAAGTCACTATATTCATCCAATATCACAGTACCGTTAGGATTCCTTTTTTGTTTCAGGAATTCTTTTCAAAAAACAAATCTTTGCTTTACCATGGTAAGGAAATCTAGTTTTAGTGCGTGGTCTAAATGCCGACATATGAAATTTCAACATTCCAAAATGATACTGCAAGAGTTCAGCTAAGAGACATGTCAGGATAAATCCTAGGTATCGGCCTCAGAAAATGCCCACAAGAAACCGAAATTTCAAAACTGAGGCGTTAGTATTAACAATCTAAGGTGAAACAAAAATTAAAAGTAAAATCTCTAGGAAGAAAAATCGGCACGGAGATTCGCTGAATTAACAAACACCTATCTACCATTGGGAATTAAGACAAAGCTTCTACAGAATAGGCACAGGAAGAGTATGTGAAAGCTTCATTCTTGGATAGTAGAAAGATGACTGAACAATTTCTGGTTTTTTTAAGCCTGATACTCAAAATATTTTCTGGAACATGTTAGGGCTGGTATGCTCTGGAAAGTAAGCTGGATGGACCTCTATTTCAACCTAGTCTTAAATAACACTCTGCTAGTGGGCCATACAGCTCATTTTAGAGTAACCTTCCTGGTAAGCAGGAAAAGAGGAACCTAACATAATGCAGAAAATAAAATAGGGAGTCGGTCTTGAACAGAGTTCTCTTTCATGGAAGTATGCTCCCCTGTACAGGATGGAACCACTGCTAGGACAGTAAAACCACTGTTACTCAATTTTTCTTATATGAAGCAAGTGAATGAAGATGAGGAATAGTCTTACACAGAAGTTTAGCTGCTCCATGAGGAGGCTGAACAAAACTTATTCATCTTTGCTGCAACAAGGATGACGTTAGTCACAACAAAGCAGTGCAGTCCTCGAAGCCGTCCCTCAGGGCCTTTCTGACCATTATTTGCGTACCAAACAAGATGGGTCTGGCATATCCGGCACATTCTGGGCTGCCTGTCTAGCATTTAAACAGTAGGTCCTGTGACAGTAGGTCAAGCAACAGTAGGTCGCTGGAAGCTTCACTGTCCCCATACATCCACCAATATTCTCCTGGAGAGGCTGCAGCCCATGGCTTGGACAGGTGCACTCTTCATTGGGAAACACCTGGTTGGATGGCTGGGCCCAGAGAGTGGTGGGGAATGGTGCCACATCCGGTTGGGGCCAGTCCCTCGTGGCGTTCCCCATGGCTCGGTATTGGGCCCAGTCCTATTTAACATCATTGTTGATCATCTGGACAAGAAGATCGAGTGCACTCTTGGTAAGTTCATGGATGACACTAAGTTGGGTGGGAGTGTTGATCTGCTAGAGGGTAGGAATGCTCTGCAGAAGGATCTAGACAGGCTGAATCGATGGGCTGAGATCAACGATGTGAGGTTCAACAAGGCGAAGTGCTGGTTCCTGCAATTCAGCTACAACAACCCCATCCATTGCTTACAGGATGGGGAAGAGTGGCTGGAGAGTCGTCCAGGAGAAAAGGACCTAGGGGTGCTGCTTGGCAGCAGCTGAACATATGCCCAGGTGGGCAAGAAGGCCAATGGCACCCTGGCCTGTATCAAAAATACTGTGGCCAGCAGGACTAGGGAAGTGATGGCCCCTCTGTACCGGTGAGGCTAAACCTTGAATTCTGGGTTCAGTTCTGGGAACCTCACTGCAAGAAAGACACTGAGGCACTGGAGTGTGTCCAGAGAAGGGCAATGAAGCTGGGAAAGGGTCTAAAGGATAAGTCATACGAGGAGCAGCTGAGGAAGCTGGTGGGGCTTAACCTGGAGAAATGGAGGCTGAAGGGGGACCTTCTCTACAACTCCGTGCCTGGAGGGTACAGCCAGCTGGGGGGTCGGCCTCTTCTCTCAGACAACCAGCAACAGGCCAAGAGGAAATGGACTCAAACTGTGCCAGGGGAGGTTCAGGCTGGACATCAGGAAGAACTTCTCCACAAAAGAGGTTGTCAAGCATTGGGAGGGGCTGACCAGGGAGGTAGTGAAATCATCATCTCTGGAAGTGTTCAAGAAACAACTGGATGTGGCATTCAGTTTACCTAGTCTAGTCAAAGGTTGAACTTGATGATCTTGGAGGTCTTTTCCAACCTTAGCGATTCCATGCTTCTATGATTCTATTTTGTGTCCTGTGGAAGAGGCAATCAAGCCACAACTACAGCTACTGAACCATATGGCCACTGGATCACTATGAATCTCAGACTCACAGTGAAGGTTTTCTTCTGCCCTGCCTTTCACCACAATTCTTGGTGGAAAAGGTCCAGGGAATATAGCTGCCTGGGAGGCTTATTGAAGATAAACTGCAACCAAGGTTCACTGCTACAAGTACTAATGTAAGTACTAATACTTAATATTAAGTACTAAGCACCTGCCATTTAATTCCTGTTCCCATAGGACTGGAACTAACATGGTACAGCTAGCACTTCTATAGCACCAGCACTGCTAGGAGTCAGTATAACCTTTTAATTGCCTATTAATTTCTCTTGAATGTTTTCCCATAGCATCTTGCCTATCTGAACCTAAATTTGAACTGATTTTTCTGTAAGTCATCTTACTACTATACTGCCTAATATGCTCTGAAGAACCGAATTATAGGCATAGATAGCAGCCTGATTGTCCTGTCCTGTCCTGCCCTGCCCTGTCCAGACAGATAATACTGTAACACAAGTAACAGTCTTCAAACTGGTTTCACTTAAAAAACAACTGTGAGAATACAAGACCTGACCTAACAATGCCAAAAGGTCAGCAAAAAGATTTGTAGGAATGGCTGCAAGGTACGTCTTGTTAGGAGAGGATGTGGCATTGCGCCACAATGTTACATACTGCTAAAACTGAGCAGCTTCTGCAGAAAACAGTATACGGGCTGAGAAAGAAAGATCTGTTATTTTTAGGATATGACATCACTGTCAGGGGTTTTCTGGAGCATTCCTACTTGCTGACAAGCATGAACCTAAAGGAAGCAATTGGACTGGCACAAAAAATCGTAGAGAAAAGCTTTGTTTATACAAAGTGGCTGCCATATTTTCCTTTCCAGTGTAATTGAGGTTCTCATTTGGCAAAACGTGTGCTGGGATTCTGCCAATACATTTTAGGACAACTATCTAAGCGTCTCTCTCTGACAGCCTGGTACTGAGATAGTTCTGTTCTTCATGCCAAAGGTCACACATACCTCTCTGCAGAGAGCACTAATGCTGTCCCTGGCTCAAAAAGAGCAGTCACTGCAAAGAAAAAGAGGGAAGAGATTCTTACCCACTCTAAAAACTTAGTACTCTCCGCATTTTTAAGGCTTACAGTTTCTTCTGGCATGGGACCAGAAAATACTATGAAACTAAAGATCCATTAAGGGAAACTGAGAGGAAAATGTGAAATCAAATATTCAAAACAAAATCCAAAAACTTCTTACCAAGTGTAAAAATGGAAGAGGAATGAGAGTTTTCTTTAAGGGCAGATGTGATGCATTTTGATGAATTTAAATTAATTAATGAAAAAAAAAAAAATTAAAGTTTTATTCTGATGAAACAAACATGGTAGAAAAAGATCAAAGTTCTCCAATGTATATAAGCTGTAGCAACTTTCCTGTGGTAAGAATCAAATCTTTCCTTCTTTTTAATACCTTTTGTGACTTTAGTCCAGTTTCTCCTTGCCATGGCTAAGCCTGGAAAGAAAGCCACTAAACTTGATTGAATTAATCTCACAAACAACTAAATCCAAAGAAAATGTATTAAATGATCTTTAAGATAGATCAAATACCTTCAAGCATTATCAGCAAGGTTGCTGCTAAAGTCACATTAATATTCAAATTTAAAATGGAGTTACTTCTAGTTTTTACAAATATTATGTTATGGTATCATATGCTTATGGAAAACATTTGTTTAATTAATTTTTTCTGAAATAGTACAGTTCATGAAAGCTGTTGTATACATGGTGTTAACACTGTTGCGTCACCAGGAAACTCCATCTAAAAATCAAATTGAATAATACGAGCAGGTTCTTTAATCCAACCCAGGGGTTGTAAAGCCTCCACTAACTACAATTCTTCACCTTTACCAATGACTACTCAGTTTAATTTTTCTCTGTCTTCACAACTTTAATGAAGCACGGAAGTATGTGGGAAATTAGTAAATAATGACCATTTGTTAAATTTTAACACTGAGATTTAAATCTCAGACTACCCTTAACAAAAGTCTTGGACTGCTTGACCTTTTCAAAGGCTGTGTGCACTGCTCACGGTCAATGTGCATCTCTTGCACAAGGTGTCTGTGTGTGAAACATATACAATGTCATGAGATGGAATAAAGGAAGAATTTACACATTCTACCATCAGTACTCTGGCAGGAATTCTAATTCCACGGAGCAGATAAATATTGCTATGAAAACATTAAACACATTCTTTTTTCCCCCCAAATTATTTTCCTACAGAAACATCACTATTCTTAGTATCTGTGATCAACCAGACACAAAGGCACAAAGATCTCAAACCATCACCGAGCATGAGCTTTTGCAGTGAATGACCCAGCGCTCCTTCAGCTTCTTTTGCGGAAGTTTACCCTAAGCAAGGGGACAAATTTTAGACCTTTTATCTCGATTTGAAGTATGTCCTGATAATACTTTGAGAAGTTCCAAAATAACACCGTGTCTGAATGCTTTTACTTTTAGAACTATTCTCTCAGGGAAAGCAAAGTTCCACATGCATTCATCACAAGAATTCCTATCAACAGATCTGGTCAAGGTATAGTCCTGCATGCCCTGCGGCTGGAGCCAGAGCTCAGAGGAAGAGCTGGAGTTACCAGCAACTCCGCTACATTCAAAATCGAAAAGACAAATTGTCTGACCCATGTTATGCTAAAACATGGGTGGTCTCTGTTATGATGACACCTTTTTTTTCCATCTCAGCAGAAGGCTGCATCTGTATGCCAGCAGCGTCAGCCCTAATTGCAGCAAAATGTAAATGGTTGGTGCAGGTCGCTCTTCATATGCCTGTGTACATGACCCCACACCGGTAACGCACCGTCTTCTGATTACTGAATATGCTCTTTTCTTTTCACAAATACTAACTGGTAGCCTTCACTTCACTAACTGATCAGGTTTCGACTTAAAATTAGTTAATTATTTGTCTCGCTACTCCTAATAAGAAGAGGTTCCAGAATTCCATTACTCTGATAGTTACAAACTGTATTTTGACATCTAGCTTCTAAAATTTTCTACGCGTTTTATCCTTGTGCTACCATTACAATTTCATTTAAATTGCTTTTTACCCTCCCCATTTCCTTCCAGCTGTGTTTACACATAGTGATTCTCTTACCTAAACTTCTCCTTTCCTAGGCTAAGGCTCAACCTAGTTCTTTACATCTAGGGTCACAAGATAGATTTTATTCATCTGATTGCACCAGCATTTATTTAAACCTTCAAGCATGCAACCATGGATGGCCAGAATTGCATACAATGCTCCATGGAAGCTCTTCCCAGCTCCTTCTGAAGCAGTATAAACAACTCTATTTTTTCATGGAAACACTATATTTGATAGGGAGTTGGGATGAATTAGTCCTTTCATGGCTGTATCTCACTTGTGACTGCTATCTACTGATCAACACCATAAACTAATGTTAGAATAATCACGTAACATTTTGGGGTTTGTGTCACTATCACTTTAGTCATCAGGTCATCAGATTCTTCCTTTGTGATATCCAAACCACGTTCTATTTCAATGAACCCTTCCATCACTGTTTTATTAGCATACGGTCTAAGTACACATAAATTCTGAGACAAAGTTCTTAATTGAAGTATTTAACAAAGCTGGTAACAAGACTGGTTTTAAAGAAGTTCATTACCAACCTTGCTCTCTAAAACATATGCTAAAATGCATATTTTATACTAGCATCGTATTACTGAACATATGTTTGCCTTGAATACTTCAAATTCTGCTCACCTAAATAGTTACTCTATTTGTCAATAGCCAATTGTATAGCATTGCATCTACCTTGGTTGAGCTATTTAAAACCTTGGCTGCTAGACCGATGTCTTAATCTGCTAGTTCTTTCAGAATTACTGGCCAGGGATTATCACTTCCTTTAACTGGAGCACATTCACATACTGACCGATGTGCTCTCTGGTGTCTGCTTCAAACCTCTGTGTGGGTTAACTCTTCTCCAGGTCTTTTGAAAACATTGCTTTAACATGCTTAAACCCCCAAATCGTAAGTACTAACTTATTAAAAATAACAACTTGGAATCAGTAGATGTTCTTAATGTATTATTTATAATGCCATAGAGTCAATGCTGGGCATCCTGGAGATGACTTTAGGGTTATTGAGCAAAATCCCCAGAGCACGATCATCATGTAATAGAATAAAGACTAGATTTTCATCTACTCTGAACTGTTAACTGTTACTTTTCACCGTTTATTTCACTTTGTAAATCTGCTTATAGTCATAAAGAAAGACTGTCATTCTGGATTTTACTTAGCAGAAACACCCTAAAACATCTTCAGCCAAGGGCTTTTTGTTCAGCTCTTAATAAAACTAATGACTAAGTAATCTTTCTGTTAAATTTCCCAATGCTTGAAGAAAAGAACAGTACTTACTTGTAATTGTCATCTTCTACAAATTTCTGAAGTTCTTCAATGTAACGGACAGATTTCAAATACTTTTGCACATGGGGAAGTGTTGTGAGATGATCTGTGGAGTGTTCGAACAAACAAACAAACAACATGAACATTTACGTTGTCCAAAGTTAACTATTATTTCACGGGTTTTTTTCTAGTTCTTACGATACCTTCATGGAAACAGAATTTGAACCTCTCTAAAGAATAAATCAGGCAGAAATACTACTTTGACTCCAAAAAGGTGTTAAAGACTTGATTGAGCAAAAGTGATGCTCTCAGTTGTTAAAGAAAATACAGATGCATTTCAATATGATGAAAGCTCCCGGATTTTATTAGTCACAATTTTATTTCTCACAATAAGAAAATGACACCTGAACAACCTAGCTATTCAGAATCCTATGTTATTATGCCTAGTTCCTACCTTCAAATACTTCGAAATACCAAAGTTGACAAAAAAGGACAAGAGCTGGATACTTAAGCATACACAGTTAACATCTCACCTTGTTTTTTCACAATCTAACAGTCTTTTTTTTCTTAAGCTCTCCCAAACTGCAGCTTTTACATTTTCTGAATTTATTTGATTGTTTAGCTGCACTCAAGGCTTTTCAGCTCGTTACATGTTTAAGTAATGAAAAGTCATGCTAAGTCACCAAGAGTACACTGAGTATTCATTAAGACACCAAAACCAGCACATTTCTTGATATACAGCTTCACTAGCAGGCTAGAATTGCAGGAATTATTTTTAGAGTAAAATCCTGTTAACAAACAACCCCTCATTTTCCTGACTTCATCCAGGAGCGACATACGTGGAAAAGCTTAGCGCACTTGAACTGCTGCTGTATAGACTGAAACATTTGTATTTCATTTTGTAAACGTATCACCGGGATGCTAACAACAAAATGATAACCAAATGAACACATTCCACACTCTAGACATCGTATCTACTGCAAAGTAAAGGGAAGATATTCAGATAATTCTCTCTGATTGCCTCTGGTGGAAACAGAAGATAAGCCAAATGCAATAGCTGCACTTGAAAGTATGTAATTTGTAGCCCACATGTAGCAGTAAACTCTACACAACCTCTGTTATAGCTCTTACAATTTAGAACACGTGCTTATCCGCCCAATTTACTGGTAAGACTGAAGGTACACAGAAGTGGAAGCTACATCACTTACTAGTGTTCAACTCTACCAATGTTAGCCTCCTGTGTTCCCTCGGGGCCGAAATCTGCTTCCACAATTTCGCACTAAAGAAATTTTAGTTAAGGCTTGATAGGCATAACAAAATTTACCAACCATAGTTGCAGGATACTTGCAGATCAGCTATTATTCGGAGAATATTGTTCATTTGATTGGATCTTTGTTCATTCTCCATTATGCTGTCTGAAGCAGGATATGCAGAATCGATGTAGATTAAATCCAAGAGATAAATTCCTGAAACAAACAAATCAATCAACCAATTGTTCTAGTGTTTCAAACAGAAACAGTTGCATAATTTTTAATGACTATAGCAGCCAGAAGTTGTTTACCCCCACTGTGGTCTGGGCCCATTAAACAAAGGAGAACTTGGGATTTGCATTTTGAAAAATTCCATAATTACTGCTTGAGTTCTATGACACCTCCTAAAAAGACAGAAAAGCTTTTTTGCACTTAGGCTACTGCCTACTACGAGCAATTTGCAGGACCATAACAAGGACACTAAAAAAAGAGCGAGAGCTGCCCCAACCGGTGGAGCTGACAGTGGGGGGACGCAATGCTGCTGGCCCCCATGACCGGAGCCCACTGCAATGCTTCCTGGGTCTGCCACCAGTCTGGAAGATCTCCATTAACTTTTCTGCCCTGAGACTTAGGAATACTTTACAGAAATCCCTGGCAAGACTTTTTCTCGCTCAAGCTGAGCTCACCACATGTCTGTTTCTTCAGATCACTGTCACCTTGACCAGTACGTTGCTCATTGGATTACATTGTGTTATGTCCAGTGTTAGCCAGGCTGCAATACTTAATTTCTTTAGGTTTTTAGCTTATTCATTCATGCATTCTGGAAAAGCCTTACACTGCTTAGGGAGGAATGAATGAAGAAATCATATGACCTGTCATTGAAAACTGAAGAAACAGACAAAGAGGCAGCAACAAGCCAGAACAAACTCAGTTTGTTATGAACTGTTAAATGCTTTGCTTGGAAACCATAAGGCCATAACTAGACTCTCTCTCCAGTCCCCAGCAATCTGTGAATTTGGACTATGAAAGAACCATATGCCCATTAGATCCACTGACATGATAAATAGGAGAGTGCTCCAGTGACCAAACGTAATTTAATAATCCCACCAAAACCGAAAGGGACATTTAGACCTTGTACACGAGTGGAATAGAGCTGGATTAACAACTGAACAACATACAAACCAACTGGAATTTCAGTCACGCTGGAGTTAAAGAAAAAGATGCTTAGAAATCAGGTCAAGTTTTACAGGCTAGTTTAACTTCCTGCAATGACACAGATCAGTCCTTCAAAATTTTTCTTCCCACATTAAAAATCCTCTCTTGAAGAAGTAATATATCTCATAAATACGAGTACAGTGTATAAAGCAGAGGTTCATATCAGTCAGACTACCTTAACAGTTTTATCTTAAGAGTAACCTGGGGTATTTATTGCTTTCTCCCAAAAAGTACCTTCTAAAAACCATTCTCAGCTTATTTTCATTTCTATCTCTACACATTTCTATCTCTAGAAAGACAGAATGATGTATCATCAAAAGTTATGAATGTATTCAGTAGCTGTTTTATTTGCTCTGTTTTCTTAAAACAAAATGAAACAAAAACCCCTAAGTTTTTGTAATTTCTATTAGTAGTTTGCAGTTCTGGACCTACTGATTAAGTATGCCGATGTGCTTCTACTTCTCTCAGCTACAGTAATATCCCAAGCCAATGGATGAGTGAGTTTAAAGGCAGAGGGAGTAATCGAGGTTTGCTTTCCTAGATTATCAAAATATATACAAAAGTAGAGAGGCAAAAAGAAAAAAAAGTATGGCTTTATCTGATTAGAAGACAATTTTCTACAAGTTTGTCAAGGGCAGCAATGCCTGCTCTTTCTTTGTCCTTTTTCACCCCTGTGAAGATAAGATATTAGTCATACCAGTTTATTACATCTCATACTAAATTTCACACTAGAGAAACATAAACAGCACTTTTGTCCTGCTATGCTTCCACATCAAAGAGGGGAAAAAACAGCCCCAATTATTATTTTTCAGCTTTTCTGAACTTATCCATTACAAGGGGTTCAACCACATTGGGAACTGTTTCAGCCATCATCCCACACACTCGAGAGATCCTAACACCTACACACGGCCAGCATGGACCAGGCACCTTACACCTCAGAATGAGGGAAGAACTCCAATTTCCCTAGTATTAGAGTGGCTCTGTAGCAGTTTAATGTCGAGCAAATCCTGAGTCCCCAAGGTTTTGCAACGGCCTAGAGATCCCACCTAGACTGAGGTTCCATACTGCAGCTCTTCACCGTCCCCTCTCGTCAAGTGGCACATCAAAATGTAGTCAGCTATAGCTGTAAAACTTGTATTTGCTCGTAGCCTCTACACTGCAACATGCCTTATGGCAGCCTAGGTCAAGGCCACTTTCCAGCTATTTTGAGCAAGTCTGCAGCTATTCTCATTGATATCAAAGGTATAAACACACTTCCACTCTGTAGCAGTGGTTGTAAGCATTTCTTCAGGACAAAGAATCTATTTTCCAGGACAACATACAGATGAGGACCAAAAAGATATACGAGCATCAAAAGGATGAAAGGGTGTTAGCCTAGGCCCTGTAAATTCCAAATAAAAGTGTAAGGAAATGGGCTTTTGGTAGGTAGTGGGGTGCAGGAAGAAAAAACCCAAACTGATAGATGTCAAAAAAATTAAACTGAACGTAATATGCTAGAATACAAAAGAACACACTCTTTGTAATTACACGCCAGGCTACACCTTTCCCATATTGTTCTGCTCCCTCACTTCCTTTAAAGCAGGAAGGATAATTAGGTTTTTATGATTTTTTTTTTTTTTTTTTTTAAATCTGGACAGTGATATTTTAAACTCTTCTATATATATGATGTGATAATAGGTATAGATAAGAATCAGTTTATTTTGCACAGAGGAATGACAAAATTATTCCCTTCAGCAAAAGACTTCAAGACCCGTTTCTCAAAGGAAAGCCTCAGGGCTGCCCCATGCCAAAGCAAACACACAGCACTAGCTTTTCAAACTTTGGCTCACATTTGTGCTACTGTGCACTGAAAAAAGCTAAGATGTGAAGCCATCGGGATATTTTCCAGAGGGTGAGCTCATGGGCAGCTTCTTCCACAGGCAAGTATCATTTTCCAGTGATACTCACTTTTCTCCATTGTCACCAGAACAAATTTTGCAGCTGGATATTGTAAGCAGACAACAGCGTTCATTAGTTTATGGTATCATGGAAGTAACAATACATACTAAGGAAAAGCATGGCCAAATAATCCAGGACCAAATTTATTAATGAAAATCACTCTGTGTAAAGGGGACCAATTATTTTTAAGTTGGCAAAAGAAAACCAAATGGTAACCAAACTGTAACACCAAGCTTTTAAACTTCTACTGGAGAGATCAAACAAAGCAGTAATATTAGTAACAGTTTAAAGACAGGAAAAAATTTGTATGACAAAAGAGTGAACTTGAAATGTACTAGTCAATGCCACCCAGATAGTACATTTTGAGTGCTCCATCCACCAGACAACAACTTCCAAGGCTAAATTTTACTGAAAAACACATTTATGGAGCACTGCAGTGTTCAGCAGGATGCAAACCTAAGTCTGTATATTTGTGTCTTGATTCACAGTTAAGCTTCTCCTATTATTTTCTTTATTCAATACTCAAGGCTTCTGAGAAAGTAGCACTGAGACAGGTAATAAACAAGCATATTTTGGAGTTGATGGGTACAAACAGGGAGGGTCTTAAGAAAAATATCCCCAAGCCTTCGAAAATCAGTGGTTATTCAGCTTCATCCAGTTCTGAAGAACCTGAGCTGGAGCATGTAAGCTTTAAAATGGCCACAAACAACTACGGTGTGTGATTTGTTCCTCATTAAGAACGACTGACATAACATGCTACGAAAGACAAAACACTTTCAGTCCAGTAAAATCAATAAATGCACAAAGACATACTAATGAGAAAAGCTGGGCAGGTATCACCTTAAACAGCAGTAACAGAAATAAAGAGAAATCTGTTTTTTAAGGCACTTGCCTGCAAGTTAGAAAGCCTGGGTTCAAGTTTTCTGTTCTGTCACAGATCTCTTTGACCTGAGCAGCACCATTTATTCTTAACAATTCAGAATTTCAAATCTCTTTGGGGGTTTATGACAATATGCAGGCACAAGGTATAATCCAAAATTTACAGTACCTAAAATTGTTTCACAAGTATACACTGTTGCAAAACAGATCATAAAAAAATCTGTGCAGATAAAGACTGAAAACTTGCATCATTCTCAACTGTGTCTTTTTTACTTCTTATTTTTTTTAACTTTTTTTGTAATGAATATAAAACTATACTGTAAAACAGTAGGGCTAACAAACTAAAAATTCGGTTAAACCACACCACTACTGCATACTTGATATACACTTTCGTGCATAGTGCTCTGTTAAGGGTCTGCGCAATTCTGCAAATGCGTAAGCAAGGAAACAGCTGCTGTATGATATTTTTGTCAGTCAGACATTCACTACTTTGCAACAAAGAATAATTAGCTGATGGAGAAGAATTTCACACTAGCCTGGGGACTTCAACGTGTCATTCTTAAGGTAACATTTTGATCGAGTAGTATAACAAACTACCACATTTATTTGGTAAATCGTACTATTACTGTGAAAACCACAAACTGTAAAAGGAGGTAAAAAATGCTGCAAAAGGAGGCAAAAAAAAGTTAAATGTTTTAATGAACAATTTAGTTCCCTACTTACAATCATGTACACTTCTAAAGACATTCGCGGCCCCTGAATGCACATATGCTGCCGTGTAACACGGATGCCAGGGCATAGAGCATTCCTTCAGTACAGGAAGCAGTGTCTGCAAGACATGCAGTAACTGGCACACATAACAGAAGAGAATCTATGGAAAGTAATTATTTTCCATTTTTGCTCCTCACAAACTGAATAATGACACTGGTTTGATAAGAGAGCCAGAAGAGACAAGGATATGTTTCCAATTCGTAGTCAACTATATTTATGAAAGCATTTTCCTACATACAGTAGTGCGGTTGTATCGCACTAAACAAAGCAGAGGACAGAGGGACAGTAACTTATCAATTAACTATGTGGTAGAAAGTCCAAATTACTACAGTCAGCAGTTTGTAAAACCAAAGACACCATTGTTAGGAGATTAGCTCATAGGCAAAAAAGCCAACTGTTTTGTGGTATCGCTGGTTTCAAGAAGACTGGATATTTTCCATGGATTAAGGGCTGGAAAAATTTTCTACAAAACCAAATGTATATACTGGTTAACCTTGGTAGGATTCGGAATACTCTAAAAAAACCTGAAGACAAACCTTTGCTAAGGCAACACCACGTGATTTGTAACATACAGAAACGTATTCATTACAAATGTCTCAAGAGAGACATTACACAATTACGACATGGTCCCGTGGATGGCCGTCAAGGTGATTACAGGATTGGAAAGCTTGTCGCAGGAAAAAAGGCTAAAGGAATTGGGTTTGTTCAGCTTAGAGAAGTGAAGGGGCAGGAAGGGAACCTAACTGCTCTTCCAGTACCTACAAAGCAGTCACAGGGAAGATGGAAATACTCTCTCCAGAGTGATAGCAGCAGGTCAAGAAGTGATGGGGGACATTCTATCTGCATATAAGCAAATTTCTTTGCAAATACACTTAAATATTGAAATAGGTTTCCCAGAGGAGGAGAGCAATTTCCCTTGCTGGAAATACTCAAGACATGGCTCGACTGGACCCTGGATAATGTAATTTATGGCCCTGTTTTCCACAGAAGGTAGACCAGATGATATCCAGGGGTCTCTTCCAGCCACAACTCTATTGTTCTATGACAAGTTTGATAAATGTGCAAGCCTATACCTGCGTATCTATTATTGTAGGGGAGTTTGGAGTATAGCAGTTATATGAACTAATTTGCTGCAGCAGGAAGGCTCTGTGTGTACAAGCAGACAGTGGACTCCGATTTTAACTGTGAATAAAGCAAATACTTCAAGCAATCTCTTTTATCATGAGATACACACAAAATTTACCTTACAAAAATGTAGAGCTAGAGAGACCACCTTATTTTGGCTCAATCAGCCTCAGCAACATCAACTAACAAAACTGAAATTTGATGTTGATCCCATGGTCTTTCCTGAATAACCTCACCCTATTGAATCACTGGAATTAATCATCCCACATATGTCACTGCAGCAATGAAAGCTAATATAGAAAAACAGATCGGCAAGTGCAGCGAAACCCGAGCGACTCTCAAACTAAGATACCAGTGCGTGAAAGAAAATGTTACCAAGAACTCAACTGGAATTACATTCAAGTTGTACCCCAAATCATCTCTGACTGGTGAAAATCATTTTGTTATCCACTGAAACAGGCTAAAAAATTCTGAAGTGGTCTGGAGTCTTCTACCAAAGCTCTCCCCCTAAACAAATCAGATTTTCTCCAGAATACTGTCAATTTTTTTTTTCATTTCCCCCCAAAACCCAGCTATTTCCTAATGCTTTTCCCATGAATCAGGAAAAATACATTACGGAAGATTAAATGCTTTAAGAGTGATGCATTTTAACATGTTAAAACATATGCTATCCAGTGTCAGAAAGCAGAAAATGCCTCCAAGAAGACTATAGGAAAAAGGCAAAGGTACAATAGCCGTTTTCCAGATGTTGCTTCCTGTCAGCAACAAGTGGTGGTTAGGGACTTCCTGAGACAGATCTTATATAAACACTTTTGGGTTTAAGTCTGGGTGGTAATTTTTCTTTACAATGTTTTTTCTCTGGATCCATCCATTTTTTTCTTTTTCCTGCTATTCGTACAAAAACATTTTTCTTTTTCTAATTTTTGGGTTTGAAAGATCTTGTGGCAAATGAATCCAGCAACTGAACTGCACCCTGTCTGGAAAAACAATCTGTTTGATTTCTCAAAGTCTACCTCTTTAATATTGGCACATTTTTATCTCTTTCTGCTTACCTTGAATTTCTGATCATTGACTCAAAGTTAATTTTTATGGCCAGATGTTTTATAGTATTTTCACTCATTCTCAAAGACTTGGGTCTTTCAAACCACTCATTGCCAACTGCTGAAGACAACTGTCAGATTTCACAACCAGAAATAACGGGATGTCAGTACCTTTCTGCTAGTAGGATGTTTTATTCTCTAATCGTAGACTTTAATGCAAGCTGATCTCCAAGATTCTCAGTATGAAAGACAAATCAACTATGAAATCTTTTGCAAATCACATCATTCAGCCTAAAGCCTTTTAAAAAAAAACCCCAATGAACTGCATTTCACAGTATTATAAATCCAGGAAAAGGTACGCCCATTTGGTCCAAGCAGAATGCCCACACAAAGGCAAACCCCATTTTTCTCTTCATTCCTTCCCAAAGAGCAAACACCTAATGTTATCCAAACAATTCAGATATCCTACAAACGCTTGGCACATCCAAATAAAAGCTCCCTGTCATCTATCAAGTTGGCATAACTTCTCTTTTTCCCTGTAGACAAAACTGCAACAGGTTGAAGAAATAAGCTTTGTCATATGCTATTTGGAACAACCCATACACAAAAGCTTACAGGAACAGGTTATTTAGACAGCTTTTCAGAGACAAAAAAAGCACTCAGTACTCGATCAAAAGGCTGATCTGTGTAATAACATGTTTCTTGTTCAGCAAAGAGGACAGTCAAAGAAACAGTTTGGCTATTTTTGATTTTTCAAATATTTTTATTTATAATGTAATTACCTGTAAGAGAACACTAATGACTCAAAAATACACCACAAGAGAAGTCTCTAGGCTCCTTCACTGAGTAAAAATTTTAGGCATTTAACTGCACTTATTTAAGTGCCCTAATATCAATGGACCTGAACTATATGTTAAAGAGCTTAAAAGTGGATATGGATACTTTATAAATATGGTCCTAAATAAACAACCTCATCCTCAGGAAATTGTTTTTTCAAGAACCTTGGTGCTGCGGGGCATAACTGCAAGTTAGAAACCTGTATTTTCCTACAAAAGCAAAGAATCTAAAACTGTTCATTTAAAAATGAAAACTAAATACTCCACTCAAGTAGTAATCTAGACAGGGATTCACCTATCTAGCTCTACAAGTAGTTAGGAATTGGAGAAACTGATCAGGAAATGACGACAGGAAACAACCGCTCTAGTGTCCTGATAAACACTCAGGGAAACCCACTCCCTTTGCTCTTCCTGCTCCCACTTCCCTCCCTTGAGCAGCTCTGGGCATCCTAGGCTGAAAAAGCACCTTGAGAAGGAAGGAGTGTGAATCATACACATGTCGAAAGAAAGTTTAATGGGAATATTGCTAAATCTACCAAAAATCAATAGAATTATCACTTCCTGGTTCTATTAAGCCAGCTTTTTCAGTATAAAACTGGTACATTGGAAAAGCTTTGGACTGCTTTAATCCCAGGCATCCAGACTATGCTACTAACTAGCACTGAAATGGCCACTCCAGTCAGTGGTCCTCTCTCTTTAGAATAGAAAGGAATAAGCTTCTGAGTTAAAATAGAAAATAATGGTAACACAATAACAGTAAATAATTAGAGGCACTAATATTCCTTGAAGGAATCACAGACCATACAGGAAAGGTACAAGAAACTTAAAAAGCCCAAGGTGTACTGAATTGCTAGCGTAACATAGTTAGACGTGAGTTTTTTTCTGACAGTCACTTTTATGACGGAAATACTTTATCATTATAATAGCAACTACTTGTTCATGTTTTACCTTCAACAAAACTAGTTTTAATACAGCATCTTTAAACCTCTTTATTTGCCCTTTGGTTAATTCGAGCGTTCTCATACTGATTTCCTTCAATTCTACAAAACCCAAAGATCTTCAAAACTGACTGACTGACAAATTTATGATATAGCTTTCTTATGATGTCAATGACGTACAGTGACTGAAACAACTATTTGGCTTCCTAAACTGTAATTAAAAATAACATTTTATGTTGCAAAGCTTCACCTTTGATTTTGCTTTTTTTTTTTACAGGATTCCCAGCAAGTTATAAAGGCAGATTTTACATTCATTCATTAGACAAATCTTTTTTAAACCTGGAGGTGATAGCTAATAGCCAAAACCATTCTACACACAGAGAGTTCCGTAACAGCAAAGTTTTAGAAAGGTTCTAGGAAAACTGCAAGAATTCCCAGCATTCAGATGAGAAATAGGCTTCAGATTACCCGGACAAGTAGCAAGAATCATTACAAAATGCACTGAGGTTCAGCCAAATAATGAATTCTCAATCTGCATTAGAGTGTTTCAAGAGCTCGCTTGAATTTGGACAATTCTATTTTCCTTTATTTCTGGTATCGAGCTGTTCCCTGACAGAGATGACCTAGGAAGTACTAAGAAAGGAGCCCCTCAGCGTTACACTGAATGCCTCTGCTGGCTCGGCTCGCGCCCGCCCGAGTGCCTGGGATGAACATCCATCTCTGCATCCCTGAGCACGCTGTGACGAGATTCTAAGGCAGGAAGTGGCCGCCCCCACTCCCCAGACATTTTGGGGCCGAGTCCCGTGCAGTTACACACCCTCACTCTCACTTGATCTAACAAACCGGGCCCGCGTTCCTCCGCGGGTCTCCCGAATTTCCCCTTAACCCTGGCATTAGCCGAGTTGTCTCGCGGCTGAAATTCGGTTTTCCCCGAGGCCGGGTCCCGCACCCTGGGCGGGGAGGGCACAGCCGGGGTGGCCGAAGCACGAAGCTCCTCCCGGCAACCCCACTGCTGCGGCGGCCCGGGGGCGGAGGCAGCTCGCCCGTCCAACCAGCGCCCGGCAGCTCGCCGCTGCTTTGCCTTCTCTCCCCCTTTCCCGGCCAGGATAAGCCTGCCACAAAGAGCAGGGGTTCAAATGAGGCTGCTCTGGGCCGCTTGAAGGGACGGCCGGGAGCGCCGAGCGCCCCGCGGGAAGGTACCGGTTCGGACGCGGGGCTCCGCCCGGGCTGCGAGCCCAGAACCGTCCTGAGCAAGAAAAACGCAGAAGAGGAAAAGAATTGCGCCTCTCTCCCAAGTACGTCCCTTCTAGCCCCAGCACGGCACTCGCGGACTGCGGGTCGCCGAGGCGATGTCACCGCGGTCGGGCCGCGCCGGCAACTGCTGACGGGAGCGGCCGAGGAGCGGAGGGAGAAAGCCGAGGAGACGGGGTAAGGACGGGCAGTGCCGGTGGGTTGCCGAACGTGTGCGGCTGGTTCCGTACGCACGGCTCCAAGGAGCTCCCGCTGTACGGAGCCACCCAGCTAATGTAAGCTTATCAGAGTAGGACTGCTCCCTAAGATAAAGCAGCAAGCCTGTTGAGTATTAACTCAAACAAAAAATACCCCCAAGCCCAAACAAAAAATCTGTCACATATTAAAATAAAAGTTGTAAAGATAGCTGAGACATTATGCGCCAGGCAGTGAAAGCCCTGATATTATTTTCAAGAATACGATTTTATTTTAAAAAAATCTTACTTATTTTTGCACGTAACTTTGATCTTTACACTTCCTTAAACTTGCCTTCCAAGAATTTTTCTAGGACATACTATTTTCTGAAGGAGTATCTGTGTTAAAAATTATGAAATCTCCATTCAGTCTTTTTTACACTCATGTCTGATTAGGGAGATACAAAACTTTCTGATACTTTACCAGTCTATAGAGCAAATACTTGAAATATTTCACAAAAACTTAATTTTAAAAAGAAACTGGCATTTATGAGTACATTCATGTAGGCACCAAACTATTACACGATCTAACTGCTATTTTTCACGGGTAAAATGAGTCACATTTATTAAAATATGAATCTATTTAAAGGCTGTTATGGACAATGTGCATGCACACATATGAGCACACACAGTATGAGCACTTTCTGGTAGTGATTGGATTAAATGAAAATAAGGTGAGGCCGCTGTTAAGGGAAGCAACAACAAAAGCAGTGCTCTCTTTCAGTAATTACATTCCACATCTATGACAGAACTTTAGTAAAGCACAAAGAACAATCCGCAAACAACACAACTAAAATTCTTGGTAATCAAGAAGAAAACTTGTACTTCTTGTAACTAAAAAAGCTTTTGCCAAAACTTGAAGAAAGTTACATGGCAACAAAAGATACATAATCTTCTGCAGTTTCTTGCAGCAACTGACAGTATTTCAAAACAAAAGTTCTCTAAGAGCTCATGAGGACACTCTCGTTCTCAAGTGTTGCTTTAGTCGTCCATTCACCTCATTAGAAAAATTATTACCTTTAAAGAAAACGGAACTGGTGCTTGAACCAAAATTTCACCAGTTTTAAGTGGGCAGAAAATCTGACAAGAGAATGTATTCTAAAACAAGTACCTTAAAGGAATTAATTGGTTAATGCCAGTGTGGCACTTTTTACAATGGAAGTAAGTAACTAGTGGCAAAACCCCAAAAGTTATTCCCTCCATAAGCTTGGAATTAAATTTTTCAATTCAGTTTAGTATCATGTTTTCATAACTAAAACTGCATGCTACTATGTGTCAGCCCCTTCCTATGTACTTACTTTAAAACTTCAAGCCCAACTTTAAAGTTTTTTCAATACATGTGGTGCACATATTACTGTGCAGTTTTTTCACTGTGAATTGCTGTTTCCTTTTACGAAACTGAAAACAAAAATCAGTATCTAGGTTTTTCACAGCAATACTTTTCATCTAAAAGTCAAGATGTGAGTTTATTCTAAAGAAACCCTGCAGCAGTGGAAGTCACTCTCATTAGAAAAGAGCAAACTTCACATTAAGTCTGAAGATCACCTCTGAGAGGTAAAAATTGAGAGGATAAATTAATGTAATTCCATGGAAGAAAATGTGAGAAGGAGTAAAAACAGAGCATGAGCTCTAAGACGAGGGGCAGGGAGTAGGAAAGCAAGCAGATTCAAAAAATTCATGCTTGTCTGTCTTATCACAATGGTGTTGTGAAATCCAGATCATATTACTGGCTTGGTGCCTGGAACATGCCAGCTAACTGTAAGTCCACAAACACTGGCTATCAAAGGATTCTGCAGAAGCAAAAACCTAAGATTTGTTTTAAAAAAATGCAAAACCAAGCCCTCTGATCTTTTCATAGCAGGATTTTACATTTTCAACATCCTTGCTTCATTTGCTTTTATAACGCAATAAAAACGTAAAACTGCATTAATCTAAAACCACCTTTTAATATCAAAGACAAAAGTATTAAACAGTGAAGATGTGTTGCTAGCTGTTCATGTTTCTTCTTTAGAATGCACAGTTATCAAATTCTGTATGACTTCACAATAAAATACAGCAGTTTATCTTTTAGAGAATAAATGCTGTCATAGCTAACACTATGCCTTTTGTGAACATGCCTTCCTTTATATGCCTCAGTGCTTGAGGACTTTGCACAAAAGATGGCATATCAGAGGTATGGAGGAAAAGCCAGCCCATCAAAAGGACTCCTAGGCTCGTTTTATTAAATATGACCAGCACAAAAGAGCTGATTAACCCACAGAGCTGAATTTTGGAACCGTGGTTTAGCGTAGCTGAATGAGCTCATCTGTATGTACGGTATCATTTCTTTGTTCATAGTCAAAGCAACCATTTCAGAAAATATGAGTGTGATGCAGAAGTGTGTATGTCATCCTTTTTATATGTGTGTTTTTCATCTATCTGGGTATTTCTAAAAGGCTTTGATGTGTGAGAGTAATTACAGTGCATTCAGTTCTGGCATGCTGGACCTACACAAACTTAACAATCCAGCCTCTAGACTGTAAGCCCTTCCTGAGTCAGAGAAATCTGTAGAGATGGAAATAAATGCTGAGTGTTGGACCTTGCCTATCCACTCTTTAATTAAATGAAAGTCACCTATTAGAAAAAAACCCAAACCCACCCCCCCCCCCAAAACCCCACCCACACCACAAAAATAAAACCCTATACAGAAAATGGAGTGAAATAATAAAAAAAATTAACCCTCACAATCCTGAAATTAACTTCTAAGGTATGTAATACTCTGGGAGCCTTTTTAGGGAGGCTGAGTGACAATGATTATTGTAAAAACAACAGTTGTTATCCCAAAGACACAATTACTTAAATGGAGAATCCTATTTTATTTTGAGCTTCTGAGCACTCCTGCTTAAGTGTAAGTCATGTAGGAAACCTACTGCATCACCTTGTTTACAATAATTATCACAGCCCAGTAAACTAGTAATGCCTCCTTAGTTCGTCAGCTGCAACATACAAGCCACTAAAAATCTTTTCTAACTTGTTAAAGTGAGATTTGCTGCTGTCTGCATCATATACCAGGTTCTGACTATCAGTTCCACAAACCAAACTGGTAGTGTCTTTTCTTATCTTAGCAGTAAACTCAACTATACTGCAATCCAAATAGCTACTCAAGTTCCCAGAAATGCTCTTGTGTAACATCTGAGTTTTAGCACAGAAAATTGCCTTCTCTGTAAAGGTGTCTCCAAGGGTAGCGAGAGTGTCACGTATCATTGTGTTCAAAAGCTGCCTTTCCATGGATCAATGACTGTCACACCTATGTTTCTCTGGCTTTGCAGCAGTTTACTATACATAGAAATACAAGAGCAGCAGCAAGAAGCAATTCTACTGCTTTTACCTACTGGGATCTGTTATGTTCCTTATCTGTAGAAATAACCCGTAATAATGCAATTGAAGATACAAAACTTCTACTCTGCTATGAAATCCAGGCAATTATTTTTCCCATTTGTCTTAGTTAAGGTTTTCCACACAAGATTCACACTGATCATTATTTTGCTTTGGTGCTTTTCCAAAATGCTGTAGTACAAGGTGACATCTTAAGTGTCAAAACCTTTTCCTCCCTAAACTGACTTGCAATGTTAAGCAACACATAATATAGTTCAGTGCTCAGCCACCATCCAGTAGTCTTCCTGCTGTTTTAGCTCTACTTTTTGCAGGACCCTGAAAAGCACAGGTGTAAAAAGGACATAGTATAAACTCCTAGACACAAATGCCAATCTCTCAATGGTTGAAAGACTCAACATTGCAAAACCACTTGAGATCTAGATGAGAGAGTGTTGACAATATATACTCAGGCTTTCATATACACATTTCTTTCCAGAGTATTAAGGCAAGTGTCTCTTTTATGAACAAATTTCATTCAACAAAAAACAGCCATAGCATTGAAAAGCTACTGGCAGCATTTTCAGAGGAGCTTAACGATTTCAGGATTGTTATTATAAGTCATATTTTTCATCTGATGGAGACAAATCTCCATCACTTGTACACAGAAATCTCACAGGCAAAATATTTCATAAAAACCTGAAAGAGACAGTTAACCGGTCTCTTTAGTAAAAATGAGATCCTCCAAGGCATGGCATCAAAACCAACAGATAATGAAATACAGTTTGGATTATCCAGTAAGATGCATACTGTAAGTAGCTGAAACCCAAAAAGACCATAGTGCTGACAATTGCTACCTTTAATGCTCCTTAAGGGAAGCTGATTGAAAACAGAAGCGAACATTTGCCAAACAGTAATATTTTTGCATGTAGAAATATTTTTACCTTTATAATTTCAGGATCATGACAGTGATTAAACAACAGATTAAATCTGTATAATTTTATGTTGTAAAATACTAAAATCTTCTTGAAATACATACATTTCAAGATATTTGTAAAAATCAAAAGGTAACACATTTTGACTAATGCAAAGGCGCATATAAGCAAGACAGAATACAGAACAGAAAAATATTTCAAAGGAAAGCCAGAGTAAGATTTTATTTACTTTTTCTCTCTAAAAGACAGAAAAAGCAATCAAATGCTGCAACATCCAATATCCCTTTCAGAAAGTTTATTTCCTCTTTTGTCACCAGATCATGGAAACATCCTGACTTGGGTAAACAATGAATGAGCAAACCACCTACTTCCAGTTATATGCACAGATAGGCAAACATCTGGTATACGAGCCGAAATTTTAACCAAAGCACTTGTGCTGGCTAGGAGTATAAAGCTGCTACAATTATATGCCACACAACAACGCTGCCAAACGTTTTCATACAAATGCAGTTATACTGGCAAAAGACAAACAGGGAAAAAAAGTATTTTGCCTGAATAAAAAGCAAAATATACTGCCAACGAGAGCAGACATACACAAAACTGGGGTTTGGTGCAGCTGCACTAGGGCAAGTTTGTCCCAACTCAATTGCCGTGAAAAGTGCTTTCACGAGTATGCGTCTTGAACAGCCAGAATCTAGAAATGAAATAATGAAATTACTTCAGTCTGATTACAAGCTCCATTTGATGTTTAATCAAAGTAATTTCTTTTTAAGTGTGCTTCATTCACCTGTGTTTTGCTGGTAGGCTTGTATGTTAAAGTTTTGTCACTATGCCTGAGGATAAGAGATAGACACGCTGTATTTCCAGTGATTAAGAAAATTTGCCCCAAACCTGCAAGCGTGCTTTTAGGTTGAAAAGTCTACAGCTACCTAAGTGGAATTTTGCACTGGGAACAAATATGGCCCTAGTAAGATAGTTTCCTCCCAGTCCACTGCAGAAGAGCTACCGGCAGAAGGCGAGAGGAAGGGAGCCAGAGAAACAGGAAGAACTGAGCGATCAGCGAGCAACGGCAGCAGTCCAGTACAAGGAGTATCAGCAATTACTGGGCACAGGAGAAAACTGAAAGCTAATGTCCTAGACATCGGATATGATCTTCCTCTCACCTGGGAAGGAATCCTAATGTCCTAAGAATCTGATGTTCTGCTACTCAAAGAGGAAGGTATTAAAAAAGCATTAAATCCTTGCTTAAAATTGTTTCTCTGGCTTCTCTCCCTACTTCCTCCATTCCAGGAAGCTTTTTTGTCCCTGAAAGATTAATCACTGACAGTTGTTCAAATGACCATGTTGTGAACTTCATTTTAATCCAACTGCAGAAAGGAAGGAATGCCATTTATTCATGTAGTCCTTCACAATATGCAACAAATAGGCCTGATTCTAAACACTTTTTTTTTTTTTGAACCAAATAAGTACAGACAATAAGAGACTTAGGAAATTATCATAAACAGACTGCAAGAAGGAAGACAGCTGATGACAGTATGGTTCTTGTTTCTGTTTGTACTGGGGCATTCTCTTACCAATGTCATTTTCCTTCCACTGATTTTTCTTGTAAGAAGAACATCTTAGAAAAGGTGACATGCAGGCAAGATCATGACAGAGAAACATTTCAGCACGATCTAATCATGCTGATGTCATTCACTGGTGGCCTGCCATCTGCAACCAGTGGTCAAACCCTGGAATAGGCTTCCTAGAGAGGGGTCACCCACATGGTCAGGCAGTGGGACTAGATGATCGTTAAGATGATATGTTATAACGAGGCTGATGAACTCTGATGAACTCCCATTATTTTCTTACACAGTTCTTTAAAAAAAATTGGGAGAAAAATCTATTAGATGCTGCTCTTCCTTCAGCTCAGAAAAGTATGGGCACTCCAAAGCCATGCTCAATTAAAGATATGAGATGCTGTAACAGACAGAAGTGAACTCTGAGGAAAAAAATAGTTTCTTTTCAGTGGTCACAGTAAGTACAGGTTTAGAGGGGGAAAAAGAGGATATTAAAATTCCAACAGCGAAATAAAACTATTTTACACCTATATGCAAGAGACATTTGCAAAACCAGTCATCTGTGCAGGAACATGAGGCCTGGAAAACTGCCAGGTTTTCCAAGTGTGACCTGCTGTGCAAATGCTGATTATGCAAGTTAAAGCTGTCTGGGGTGAATTTATGTTCCCTAATTTCCAGGGCTCCAAATAGCATTGCTTTACTTACAGAAACCGTGTCAAACTCCAGATTTTCATCTGACATGTTTTCAAGATTTCTGAAAAGCTCTGTACAGCACAATTCCTTTCTACTTGCAAAATGAAAATGAGTTTGTTCCAAATAAGAAACTGAGGCAAAAGAATATATCCGAAAATTTTAAGAAGGATCAAGTCCTGGTCACTTTGTTTGACTCTTTTACATAAACAGCTATGGTTCATTTCACAAAAATAGAAAAATACGAATGACAACTATATCTCTTCTCAGTATAAATAATTAAGGATGCATATCCATCATTAGCTTGAAATTAAAAAAAAAAAAAAAAAAAAAAGTCCCTAAAAGTCAGCAGCTGCCTAGAATCATAAAACAGTTTAGACTGGATGGGACCTTATCTTTATCATACAAAGCAAGTCTAGTTTCAACATTAGATCGGACTGCTCATAGCCTTACCTAAATCAAAACTTCATGTATTTCCAGGAATGGAGATTCTACCACCTATTTGGGTGACTGCTTCAGTCCTCAGTCACCCCCACTGTGAAGTTCATTTTTTAATAAACCCCCATTTTCTCCTGAGGTAATTTGTATCCACCATATACTTTCACTGTGCACTTCCAAAAAGAAATTAATCATCTCCTTTACGAACACCCATTAAGTAGCTGAAGACATCAGTAAGATGTCTTTTTTTACCTTCTTTTCTGGAGGCTACACAAACCTCACTCTTCATACATCATGTCTGCCAGCCTCCAGCTATCCATGCTGGGTGTACTCAGCTGGACTCACTCCAGTTTCTCACAGCTGTTACTATCACCATTTCATGTAATTTGAAAAAATTTATTGTACTAAAGATGAGCAAACAGTAAGGTGACAGATATTTAAATACTGAATGGTTATTCCATGTGAAATGTTTTACAAGCAAAGAAAAACAGGATGGCAACACCACCTTGGTTAAAAAGTATCAGTCTTTATACACTGAAAAAACTCCACTCTGCATTTTTTTGTTCATTTTACTTAAGAAAACTAGGTTGCATACACACATGAGTATTAAAATTCAACAACAAAAATGCTGTAGAAATACACGACATCAAAATGCTGTTCAAGTGGCTGATAAGAGAGTGTGGTTTGTGACATGGGTATTTCTGGCAGCAGTGACAATGTTTCCAAGTCTACTGTTGCCTACAAAGTTCTGGTATTGACTTATTTTTTAAGAGATTGTGAAGGCCTCAGCTTTCCACCTTGAATATGAATTTGCGTGGAGAACTAAGTTAGGGTGATTTCACCAAAGGGGAACTGTTGCAGTATGCCAGTAGATTACTACCAGCTGATTTAGATCACTGTGCATCATCACTGTCCACCATACACATATGCAGTTATTTTTCTCCGTTCAAGAAGGGATTCTGAAGTGAGATGACTAGGCTGAGTGTAGAGACAGTGTCCCCAGTGAGAGTCACAGTAAATGTTTCAGTTGTAAATTCTACTAGTCTGGAAAAATAACAGACTTTACTGCCTATAATATCTGAGTTAGTAGAGTTTTCAACTTACAATTATTAAGGACTAATGTAAAATAAGTTTTTCCGTTTTTTTTTTTNTTTTTTTTTTTTTTTTTTTTTTAAAAAGCAGTGGAGGTTCAATACTGCTGAATAAACTGAAATTGTTACGTCACCTAAGCTATCTCTCTTGCAATATATATGCAGTTATAAAATACTGCAAATTAACTATCTGATATTTTTAGAACTTTTAGCAGCATTAATACAGATATTAACTTACATTCTGTTTACATTTAAGGTTGTATTTGTAACTGTAAGAAATGGAAAGTGTAATTAATATTTAAATGAAAACACCAATCTTGGAAACTTTTGTGGTACTTGCCTGGAAGAAAGGACTCTTCAAATCCTTGTATTTATTGCTTACTTTCTTATGGTTTTTGGCTAGATGCAGTTACTAGCAACTAGTAACTACAGTTCTGACCACAGAAAGATACAACTACTCCCCATGATGTCCACTTTAGTCGACAGAAGTTGACGCTGGACAAGAAAAATACCTCATTTGTACACATCATTACTATGTACTATTTTGTAAGCTTTAGAAGAGTTTATCATTTGTAAATCCACACTGATTTCCTACTCCTTACTTACTGTTAAATTTATTTTAAAACAGATTTTAGGAAGTTCTTTGCAGAAGAATATTTGACCAGAACTAGAGGATCATGATGACAACAAGATTCATCTGTTTAATGCTAGTAACTGTTGTGGGAGTTACTACAAGTGAAACACAGGAATCTGAAGGCAATGACAAGGAAAAAGATCAAGAATTCATCTATATGAACAGATATAAGCGTTCCAGTGACACACAGGACAAATGCACTTACACCTTTATTGTACCTCAGCAGAGAGTGACAGGTGCCATTTGTGTCAATTCTAAGGAGCCTGAAGTTTTGCTTGAAAACAGGGTAAATAAACAAGAATTACAGTTACTTAACAATGAACTTCTTAAACAAAAGAGACAAATAGAAACTCTCCAGCAACTGGTAGAGGTGGATGGTGGAATTGTTAATGAAGTTAAACTCCTAAGAAAAGAGAGCAGAAATATGAATTCTCGTGTCACACAACTCTACATGCAGCTATTACATGAAATTATCCGAAAACGTGATAATGCCTTAGAACTTTCTCAACTTGAAAATAAGATTCTGAACCAAACTGCAGATATGTTGCAGCTTGCAAACAAATACAAAGACTTAGAGCACAAGTATCAACATTTGATGTCAATTGCCAATAATCAGACAATAATAATTGCCCAGCTGGAAGAACACTGTCAAAGAATGCCATCCATAAAGCCACTGCCACAAACGCCACAACCACCAATTAAAGTGTACCAGCCTCCTACTTACAATCGCATTAATAACCAGATATCTACTAATGAGATTCAAAGTGATCAGAACTTAAAGGTTCTGCCACCTACCTTACCAACCATGCCTGCAGTTACTAGTATTCCAACTTCAACTGATAAACCATCTGGTAAGTAATATCATTGATACATTTACATCAGTTTATGCTAATATGCAGTGGGCAACATTTTAATTGTAATATCAAAAATGCAGTCAGATTTATTTAGCTAGCAAATTTTACATACATGCTGTAGTACGGACACAGAAAGAACGCAAAAAAATGACCTAAGATTCAGACGCACTAGCCCCACAGATTTCTCTCGTGTTACTTTGCCAAGACAAACCCATCATTTATATTACATGTACGAGATAAAGGACTTTCAGAAAAATCTTACTAATCAAGTCATCTAAATTTTATTTACCTTTGCTCAAGACTGAACTGCTACAATTCATGATATCTGAAGGAGTTTGACACTGTGTAAACATTCGTGAAGTTATTACAAGTTTGTTGATCTAGCATACGATAATGTGCTTGTGTAATTAAAAAAGGAATACGCATCTGCTGTGTACCTTATATGGGGCACTTGTGCTCTAGACAGGAGCAAAAGGAAGCAAATGGTGGAATAGTAAGGGATATTATACAGACCTTATTAAGAGTCTTAGGAGTCCTGCCACAAGCAAGATTAGATGATGTGAAATCACATTAGAGATCAACTGATCTACGTGATAACAAAAGTAACAGGTAAAGAATTCAGTTTCACCTATGGTCCCACATTTGAAAAAAAAAAACCATACCCAAAACAGTTCGGGTATGTGTTCCATACAAGAAAGGTCTGCTCTTCACTGTGTGGACAACACATATCTTCTTCAGAAAAAAAGGCAGGGAGTCACAGATCTCTGAACTCAGAGCTAACTGAAATAGAGTAATGCAGGGGAACTGCACTCAATGTATTTCATGGCTATTTGCAACACATTCCAAAGGACATCAACAAACTTTTTAGGATTATCAAATAATGCAACTGCCACATGTTAAAAACCAAACCAAACCAAACCCAAAGACCCCCAGCTTGTTTCTCCATGGAAATACTCACAATGAAAGAAACTCGAGCAAGGTCTCTCAGTCCAAAGCACTGAGCCTCTTAAGTCTTAAAGTCTCTAAAACATTTTGCTACAAAGCAGTATTTTCACAGAATTGCCAAAGATGAGCTCACCAAAGCCTGCATTGTGGCATGCAGAACCTCTGCCAGAAATATCATGATTCCGATATATTATGTAAGGAAAAATTCTCAGAAGAAAATCAGGTCTACTACAACTCCTTTGGAGCAATACACTATGGCCTCGTTAATAATTACATTTTGACTTCAATCCCAAAGTAGGTTCAAGCTTTGAACAGTATTCCTCTGTATCTTCCTGGAAGTGAAATACCTTTCCCCTTCATTCCCTTACACTCTCTGAAAACTTGTTAATTGGTCCACATCCTCCTTGTGCTTTCAAGTCCTTGAACTGGAGCTGAGGATTCACTATCAAACAGCAGAACAGAAAAGTTACTTCAGGTGCACAGTACTTTTGCTGATCTATCCTCATAGATTTTCCTGCTTTTGGAAAGTAAAACGCTAATTTGGAACCAGTTTGCAACCCTGGAGAACTCCCACATCTTCACCTGAGGAAGTGCAGGTTATCCAGCAATTTTTCACATTTATCTCCAGAGGTCCCTTTGGCAGCCCACAATTCTAAGATAAGATTTGACATCTGCTCCTTCTCCCTGGATTACGTAATTTATCAGAAAAAGAAGTTTCATGTTCCTTCTGTACAAGTTGATTATAATATTCTCTCATTTTCTCGCTTGCAGCTTTTTATTTGTTCAAGCAAGTTTCCAACAACTGAAATTAAGCTAATTAAGCTTTTATTTCCAGGGTATCCTCCTTCCCCTCTCCTCACATTTCTTTTCAGTCAAGAAACATTTAATACCTTTTCCTCATCCTCCAGAATGTTCTCCATTCACAAAGCATATCTCAAACAAAACCCCTCCTTACAATTAATGCCATAAACGATGCTTTAGTCAGGTGTCTGGAGGGAACTAGAAAAAACCCACAAAAAGACACCTACGAGCAACATCCTACAAACCAAACAAAACCCACCACCACAACTGCCCAGGCACTGGAAAAAATCCACCCATATTTTATCCAGTCCTTTCCATACTATGCGTTGAGTTCTCAACCTTAGCCAAAGCTCCTGGCTGTACTAACCATCTGATCGTGGCCAACCTGTGCAATGAAAACCAAAGCAAAATACAAGACAAATAATGAATGTCGTCTATTAATCTGTTGACAGCCTTCCTCTCTCAAAAAGTAGTAGACCAATATTCTCTATCACAGTCTTACTACAGTCTTACTACTCTTAGTAGCTTTACTATTAACTTCGTCCACACTCTTTGTTTTCTGGTTGTGGTTTTTTTGTTGTTTTTTTTTTTTTTGGTAGGTGCCCCATTCCTGGAAGTGTCCAAGACCAGGCTGGATGGGGCTTGGAGCATACCTGGTCTAGTGGAAGGTGTCCATGCCTGTGGAAAGGAGGTGGAATGAGATGAGCTCCAAGATCCCTTCCAACCCAAGCCTTTCTGTGATTCTATGACTCCCTAGAGACGATTTTATCAAAACGACCTACCTTAAAGTCAGGATGTTCTCGCTTTTTCAAGGGAAAATGCCTTAGTCAAAATTTTGAAAAAGTAGTAGCAAATTCCACTTCGATGTACTTCTAAATAGCTCATCTTAAATCACTTTCAGAAAAAAGAGTTGTGTGCAGTAGAGCACTGCTGCCATGTGCCATAAAAAAACCTGCAAGATTAGAATGGTGTAAATACTATACTGCATACTGCTATATATTTACTTTTTATGAAGACAAGATCAAAGCTCTTTCACTATTTTAGGAGTTTCTTCAATAATGACTTTCTTTTTTATTTTTAGTAAGTGCCACTACATACCCACTGTGATAAAACAAACCAGAGCAATTTAAATTTATTAGTGCTCATTAACATTTTTTCCCACCTCTCATATTGAGACATGCAACTGGGTGACAGAGCACGGCATCTACATCTTAACTGCCAGCAATCTAAACAGTGAGTCACAAAAGAAATGGAGAAGGGTCTTAGAAGCACAACTCCAGGTACAGTCTCTGATTATGACTGAGGCAACATGAACACAGCATTGGCCACAGAACAAAGACGTGGCTTGCCTCTTTGTACACTGACTTGCTGATTAAAACAGTTTGAAAGACCAAAAAAACTTCAAATCTCCACAACACTGAGATCATTTCTACAAAACTAATTTATTTCTAACTCATTTGCTGAGCACCATTACTCGTGTTGGACAGTGAATTATGAAAAAGCATAGGACTGAAATAATTTAAAACAGAAATTACTCTTGATAGCAGTATATGCTTCAGTAAGGCTCCTAATGAGAAGATCTGACAAGCCTTACTCCTTCAGTGAGTGGGGAGAATCAATCCAGGGGCTCTAATATCTAATCCTGAGGATTCTTTTTGACTTCACTCTTCTGCTCAGGAAGCAAAGCAGCTGGGGGAGTCTATCTGCCGATATCAACACAGATGCTAAATCATTTATATCTGAATTTCTCAGACTCATTAAAATGGAATCTATCTTACCATTGGAGGAAATGTCTTAAAAAATCAGGAATATAAGATACTTTAAAAAGCATAAGCTCTTTATGGACTCTACTGAACTGAAGGAAAAAAAATGCATTCTCTTTCTGAAAACAAGACTGTGTTAACTGCAATTTCTGTGAATGCAAAGTATTTTAAGAGTCTTCTCATTTATATAAAGTTTCTCTCACAAGCACTCTATGTTAAAAAAAAAAAAAAAAATCTTAATTTCTATGTTGCATTGTAATTTATTAAGGTGGCAGCAGTAAGACCTACAGTCTGAATTTATGTTGCTGCTTCCACTGTTAATGTCTGTGCCAGTGACATTTTTGGGGATCTAAAAAGCTGAATTTCTCAAAGACAGAATAAAGGTCAAACTTACTGTTTTGTTTTCTGAAGGAAATTCCTACTGATCTATGGAGTCATTCATATTTAGTTTCTTTGAAGATATAATCGATGGTAAAAGTACCAGTACAGCTGCCTTAAAAAAATAAATTTTTTAAAAAATCTACATTTAGCAGTAATTCACTGTGAAATGTTCCAGAAATAAAGTTACAATAAATGAATCTGTTTGAAAACACTTGGTGGATACTTGTCCTTCAATAAGAGGAAAAACAAATATGCTATTCAGTGAAACCAATCTACTATAAAAAGCTACCAATTCAAATACTGGCCTGCATTAAAGCTACGCTCAACGGCAGTTTGATGCAGAGCCCTTCTGTTTTGACACAGGGCCCTGGAGAGACTGTCTACAAGCATTAGAAGACGGCCACGACACAAGCTCCATCTATCTTGTAAAACCAGAAAACACAAACCAGCTGATGCAGGTCTGGTGTGACCAACGGCATGACCCCGGTGGCTGGACCGTCATTCAGAGACGGCTGGATGGCTCTGTCAACTTTTTCAGGAACTGGGAGACATACAAGGTTAGGACAAGAGAGCTGCTTAATGTTTTCCACCCTCTAAAACTTATTGGTAAAATTAATTTAAAGGGTGATTTTAGAGTCTGGCCAAGAGCCTACTTAAAAAAGAACTTGTGTGTTTACCCTTCCAAAAGAGGACGTCTCTATAAAATAAGTTACTGCAGTTCTCTACTTAAGAATACACTCGGATTTACCACTAACACAGATGCAGGATATTAACATGCTTCTCTTGCTTCCTTTACAGCAAGGATTTGGTAATATAGATGGAGAATATTGGCTTGGATTAGAAAACATTTACTGGTTAACAAATCAAGGCAACTACAAACTGCTCATAACAATGGAAGACTGGTCAGGTCGAAAAGTATTTGCTGAGTATGCCAGCTTCAGACTGGAGCCTGAGAGTGAGTACTACAAGCTGAGACTGGGACGCTACAACGGCAACGCAGGAGATTCTTTCACTTGGCACAATGGCAAACAGTTCACCACGCTAGACAGGGACCACGACGTCTATACAGGTAGGAGGTCCCTCTCAGCT
>VZTA01003905.1:119446-142483 GCA_013398855.1 Mohoua ochrocephala
CGCCCCCCACCTTTTTTATCTCTTTTTTTTGAAAAAGAGAAAAATACTTATGGTCATACATACAAAAAAAAAAAAGAAATTGCACTTACAAAGGGATTTGTCAATTAGTACCTTATGAAGTACAAACCGATGCGTCAACCCTTATACATACTAACACCAAAACTAAAAGTCATTTACACTAGACAAGGGTCTGTAAAATATGCTATGGAGGGTTTTTTTGAGACTTGCCTGATTTTCAGGCAAGAGAGAGTAACAAGAAGGATTCTATCTGTAGACCCTAACTACTTGGCTGATTCCTGAAGGAGCCTAAGTTCACCTTGTACCACAGGATATCTACGTGTTAAACATACAGTTACTAAAATAAAAAACCCAAAACAACCAACCAAACAAAAAAACAATGAAGTTTTGTACATAGCTTGCTTGCTGTGAGATTTTTCATTTATTTCTCAGACTGAACTAGAGCTTTCTTTTGCAGGTAACTGTGCTCATTACCAGAAGGGAGGATGGTGGTACAATGCATGCGCTCACTCAAATCTCAATGGAGTCTGGTACCGTGGAGGACACTACCGCAGTCGATATCAGGATGGCGTTTACTGGGCTGAATTCCGGGGAGGATCATATTCACTAAAGAAAGTTGTTATGATGATAAGACCTAACCCTAACACATTTCACTGAAATAACTCTTCTCTTGGTTTGCTTTATTGTTCTAAAAATCACATAAAGCTATGATGTTATTACCTGAAATTATCTTTTCAGAAATGAGGAATGTAAGATACTGTACATTTATTGATAAGATATGAGGGCTTGTATATTATATTTTCAAGAATCATCCCAGGAAAAAGAGCTGAAGAAAAAAAAGGAACTGTAATAACATTCAGAACACCTCTCGGTACTATTAGAACTCACAGTTTAGATGAAAACTGTAGATAAGCTTCCTGGTTTTTATTCCCTGTAAATTAAGTTTGGATGATAAAAATATTGCCACCACATTTAAGTATTTTTGTATGTTATGTATAAATATTCTCAAATACAGGAAATATTACAAACTGTACAGCAAGAGTTTTATTATTATTATTATTACTGTTATTATAAGCAATCATTTGACACAGGAATCATATCCTTTGAACTATGTAGCCGGTATATGTACATTAGTGTGATGATTATGTAATCTTTGTTAACTACCATGAATAAAGTTAGCAGTATATAATTCTGTTTAGAGAGCAGATACTCAAACTGTTACTGTCCTGAAAAATCTGGCCTTTTCCCTTCACTAAGAGCATTTAAATGATCTGCTCCTATAAAAATTCACCATTAATTCAAATATTTTTAGATTAAAAACATAGATGATTTTCTTACCAAAATGAAGTAGTTACTTGCATATGGAAATGAATCCAGATTTATAACAGGTATTATGTGCTATATAGCCAACATATTATACTACACAACTGTTACAGTATTTTGTACCTGACTTCAGTGATTACCTGCTGTGTAGCCTCTGTAATCAGAAATGGCTGGATATAAATTAAAGGGTCTATCCAACTTTGCAGGCAAATGATGGATACCAATTTATAAGCTATTTAATATCCTTAGCCTTTAGATAAAAATTATATAGAGAACTTATCAGTAGCCAAGAGAAGTTATTTTTAACATATTTCACAATTATAACATTACTGTCAAATTATTAAATAGATTTACTCAATTTATATTTAGAAGTCAGTCACACTTATGAAATACAGACTGGCATAATTCAAATATTCTTCTGAGATAGGTTTCTATAACATATTGTTAACACACCCATTACAAAACAGCAACTACCACAAAAAATGGAAGTTAAAGAATGCACAAAAGAGGCAGAGTAAAAGCTTCCAGAAGTTCAACATATTTTTTGGTCAGCCTGTAAGACACTGAGCGTTTGTGTGTGTTTGCATACTTTTCCCTTATTACCTCATCACATCTTTACCACAGTATGATGTGTGATGTAGCATGTGTTGTATATAACTGAAAGTAGGGTTTTTAATATATTAGATTACCCCGTAATACTGTAATCCCTTAATAAAGTAACAAATGTTATTTTGACATGTTCAGATTTCATCCTGTTGTAGTTCGCATTACTTCACATCAGTCCGCCTCTGACTCAAACAAACTCTGATTCGCAACCCCTGTTCACACGTGTGAAGTGTTTAAATGTTGCAACATAAAA
Source organism: Mohoua ochrocephala (assembly GCA_013398855.1). Lineage (NCBI taxonomy): Eukaryota > Metazoa > Chordata > Aves > Passeriformes > Acanthizidae > Mohoua > Mohoua ochrocephala. The sequence continues at coordinate 121,647 of VZTA01003905.1, forward strand.
ACCAAAACAATTTTCAGCTGAGAAAAATACAGAATTTCCACATGGCCCAAAGAGGAACAACTTTTTGTAGGTTACATGAAATCAATGCCCAAAATGTTCAAACGGTATTCAAACTTTACCTTCCACGGGTTTGCCTACTGAATTCTGGAAAAAATTTAAGTTTTAGATAAGAAATATTAAATGCACCTAAGCATATTTAATGGCCCTAAAGCCTGCCTGCAGTGCTCTTACAATTAGTAGCATTAAGGCTACTTCGTGCTTGGCTTGAGGAAAGAACGCAGAGAACTTCAGGTATCCATTGCGCAGATCTCAAGAATGAGGCACTCCCTAGAAAAGCTATTACCGTTGCTCTTCTGTAGCTGGAGATACGGCTGCAGATACATCTTCATAGTATACACTCAGAATAGGCTTTAAACCCATGTCCAAGTTGACAGTCTTTTGTCAAAATAATCGTATTTCTTAACCTTTATACCTAAAAGGTGAGTGATTTACCTAGATACTCATCCATGTAATTAAAAGAGATAACGCACAGAAGTCTGTTCATGATTACCTGGAGATACCACGTCTGAGAACAGAACTTAATCATTTTTTACATAAAATAACTTTAAACACAGAGCCTGGCACATCAAAACCAATTAAACACTAGGAATTTGGAACTTGTACTGTGAAGTTATTGGCAAGTATATTGGTAGAATCACAGATTTGCAAAATTTCACTGTGCTTATTTTCTAAAAAAAAATTCACACAACAGAACTCAGCTTGCACTAGGTCCACCTACTATAGTAGATGACAGTAGTATAAACTGTGAAAGGCCTTAGTTTTTGCTGTTTCCCTAATTATTTCCAAAGGTTTCAATTACATCATTTCATCGCTCCCCAAATGTACATCTTTCACAACACTGCAGTCTAAAAATCCCATACGATACACCTTCCTATCATTAGCAAAAGCACCTTAGGTGAGTTTATACAGGAGAGAATTGCAAGCCCTACAGAGAAGACTTCTAACAACTTCAATTCTCCTGTAAACCTCCATTTCAAGAAGTGCCATTGGAATAGTCCTGCAACAGCAAACTCCTAGAAATTGAGGTCGCTCTTCTGAATTTCTGAAATATCTCTACCTTTTTCAGAAGAGTAAAGAAAATGCTGTCAAACTAATACATTATCTATGTATCAGGAATGAAATAGTGGGGGCTCCACCTATAGCATTTAGACAAAAGGCTGCCACAAGATTGATGTTACCTCAGAAGACAACTAGTTGTTCTTTTGTATACACATTTCCAAAGAATTCTTTCCTGAAACTGTTCTATTATCAAAGTTTTCAGATTTAGCCCCACTGTTACATTCCAGGAGAAAAAAGAAAACAGCGCAACAAATCTATAGATTATAAGATCATACCTATCTTTGTTTGTTCTGTAGCATACAGAGACAGCCTAAAAGATCACCAGCAGTGAAGACAAGAAAAAGCTGTAGCTAGCAATTACACCCATGAATTTTCAAAACAGTGTGGCTGCTATTTTTTCTTAAATCACACTGTGGCTAAACGCTTCCAACAGTCCACATCACAGCCTTGCCAATCTCATTATTTGTTTTCTTTCTTTCTCTCTCTTTTTAAAATTGAAAGACCTGTCTGAAAACAAAACTGCTGGATGTTTTAACTTTTAAACATAGTAAAGAATATCTTAGTCTCTCATATTATAGCCTAGTTGGAAACATACCAGTTGTTGTCTCCTGTATTCACCTGGTTACACAAAATGTCCAACTGCATCTCTTAGAATGCAGGGAAAGCTTTACTTTACAAGAACAGCAACACTGCCTAGTCTTTGCAATCAGCAGGGAGAGGGTCTCTCATGTATGAAACCCAAGATACAACATATGCAGGAGGATTCAAAGTCTCAAGGAGACTGGCTAGAAACCAGCAGGAATTTCAGATTCAACCCTGTAACTCAGTAACATGCCAATTTTTTCCTTTCACTTTCATTACCCAAGTACTTTATTAGGCTTGTAACACTTAAGTTCATTTCAGAAATATTTAAAATCTTATATAGAAGCGGCTTGGAGTGATGTCGTAATAACTGGATAGTATTAAAACAGTCCTTGAACAAGGCTGTGAGCCAATTCTATAAATCAGAGTACCAGGAAAACTTAAGCGGCAGTTTTAATTTCCCAGTACATTCTCCAGCTCATTTCGAACAATCTCAGGCTTCCACAGATGAAGTAAGACCCAACCGTTCTCTAACAACTAAGTAACTCTCTTGCAGTGAGACAAGAGGCTGTACAGCACAAAACAGGATCCTCGTGAACAATGCAAATCTTCACACCTTGTCACTCTCATTCAATTGTTTTATATTCAGTAGTTACTCCTAAAATCATCTATTAGTCTGCTTGTCCGTTTAAACAGAATAAAGAAGCTGCTCTGTTAAGTAATGCTGTCTTCCTTGAGAAGATATTTATTCACTGAAACAAGTTGAATGTTCTCTTTTGATAAGCTAAATATTCATTCAAACCTGAAATTATTTACAAAGCAGTTTCAATAACTCATACCAAGCTTTCAACACAGTTTAAAAAGTATGGCCATTAGGAATGGCCATCAAATTTATTAAGTAAGAAATATTTTAGATGAGCAGTGCTGATTGTTTTCCACAGCAAGTTGTACTGGGACTCATGCTGCTCGACCTATTCATAAGTGATCTGAAAATGGGAACGAACTGTGGAACAAAAATCTGCTAATGATATTAGCTAATTGAGAGGAGCAAAGAGAAGGGCAGACTGATAGGAATTACAGAAGGATTTAGGAGACAAACGGCTTGAACAATAAAACAGAAGACTGAAAATCTACAGTGTTACATACAAGGGGAAAAAAGAATCCTGACTTTCTATATAAAACAAAAAGAGCAAACCAGTGCCAATAAAGGCATAAGCTTAGCATTACAATAAACAGTTCATGACTGCTACTCTGTGATTGCTACTAAACTTTGAGGTAACAGAATGATAGAAATTATTAAGTAGAGCACAAAAAGCTTCCTGAAGTACCTGTATAAAATCTATCCTGCATTTCTATCTTGAATTTTGCAGGCAGCGCACTCCATGTGCACCCTCTTCCCCTAAAAAAGGATACAAGACTGAAACGCTGCCCAGGCAAGTTGTCAAGGATGCCAAGTGGCATCTGTACCAGGCATGATCGAGTAATCCAAGGACTCTTCCTTTTGGAAGAGAGGTAACTGAAGATTTACTGTGAAGGCAACAGATAATGACTGAAGTCCATAATGTCAGGAGTAGCCTCAAGCTGCGTAAGGAACAAGGTGGTAGGGTTTATCTAGTGAAGGTAAAAAATACCATGTTCAATTCAAGCAAAAGAATGTGGTACTGGAGAGAGCTGAGGAAATCCTGCCAGCTGGGTGCTCTGCATGCAAGTTTACGTGAGTTTAAAGTGAGAGTGCAAGTGTTCACGGAAGATAAATCTATTGAGGCATTAGGGGTTACTAATACAGAGACAGCAATTCTGGCCCAGGAAGGCTAAACAGAATTCTTGAGCTCAGGGTCAGCAATTTAAAAACATTTATCCTTTTTACCTGCAGTTTAGCATCTTACTAAATCACTAATAAAGCCAGAAAATAGTTCATTATATTGGACTACTTTCATTAACAATAACCTTTGTGCAGAAATATTCCCAGGTGAAATACCGACCAAAAAAACCAATTCATCAAATGGCTACTTGGTGCACGTCACAAAAGAAAAGGAGACAATATCAAGACTGGACAGCATTTTAACTGTAGGTCTCCCTTTTAATACACCTTCGCATTGAATTAAACGCGTATTTATTCAGCACCTGAGAGAAAAACTCCTTCCGAAAGTATGTAAACATATGTATAGCCCAGAAATCTCAACCTGACCTAATTTTTCTAAACATGAAATGGAGTGAACCGCATCTTCTACATACAGAGTTCTTCAGGTGCACAACATGGTGCATTAGCACTTGTCTGTCAATAAGCTACAGATAAATAAGGCAATTGTTCGCACTCACCTAAATATGGAATCGTAGGAACCATTTTTAAGCTTCTGATGTACTCTCGTGTCCTTTTATAATTATCTTCCTTAGACAGTAAATAGTCTAACTTCTCAAAGGCGGTCTTGTCTTTCCGATTCAAAAGCTACAGAGAAAATGGAGATCATAAAATTTTCAAAGACAAATCCACACAAACTCGACAATCAATAACTTGTTGAATTACCCAGAGTAAAGGAAAGCATAATCTAGTTAAGATTAAATTTATCATCATCACCCAAAGCAGCACAATGTTTGAAAATGTGCTACCTGTTAAAAAAAAAAAAGGCAATTCAGCATAAGTCTTAAGCTATGAAAAAATATGACCATTATTTCTGACTAATTTGTCAAGGATTCTCATATCACTACATCTGTTTTGAATAACCTCAGCATTATTAAATTTTTAAAGAAAAAGTATGTTAAAATACAGTCACCAACATTCTCATAACTTAGCAGAGCTGCTAAAAGTCCTCTGAATTTAAAAGGACAAACAGCAATGGAAAATGCTCTAAATAAATGCAAATTGTGCCATTTCAACAGGACCTTACCAAAGGTATGACAAAACTTTTCAGAAAAAAGTATATGGAAAGTAAACCATTGTGATACTGAATCCACATTTTCTATTTCTTAGACTCACTACAGAAAACTAGAAAAACATTTAGGAATGAAAAAATCCTACTGACAGGAGGCTGAAAAGTAAACATAAAATACGCAACTGTAGCTATAAAAACATTCCCTGTTTCAGCTGGTTTAAGAAACCCCAGCAATATTTTTAAGATGGTTTTAAAAGCCAATTGAGTTGGAGTGAGTGGAGAATTACGGCACTGTACTCTGGCTTCTTGCATGTGTCCTTTCTGACAACAGACAGCTGCTCCATAGTGCATTCCTTCATATACCTTTTCCTCTGGAAAATTCCAGTTCTTGTACTACTTAGCTTTTAAGTCTAGCTGTTAATAAAAAAATAACATAAAAAGGATAAAAATTAATGTATCAGAATAATTCTGCTGTTTTCTTTTAATCAGCACTGAGAATTGCTTGAGGCCCTGCCACGGCAATGTATTGTATTTTTGAACTACTGTGCCTACAAAGAGCCTGGCACCTCTTTAGGTCTAAGTCAAGTTAGTCACATACTTCATACACGAGCAATTTTCCCTATTTAAGTTCCAGCTTGCTCAAAACATCAGGCACTTACTTTTTTATTAGACGATAGCCTTAATCTGAGCAATCAAGTCATAAAATAGTTGCAAGCATTTTAAAAGCTTGATAAACTTACCTAAGACTAAAGGATAGCCATCTTTATTTATAAGCTCTGAACAGGCAATGTGATCCATGGTGTGTGGAATACTTAAATTGACGAGAATTACCCAATCCTTTGTATAGTTAAATATTACATACAGTAGAAATAACCTATAATTGTGTATTCCTCTTTAAAGAAATATTTAAATTTACTCTACATTTTGCTAAGAAATTCTGCCTTCCAGGGACAGAGTTTCTGAAAATAGAATTATCAACGCTTTTAATTTCTAAAATAAATCAAAATTGAAACGCATCACACAACAATCACAAAATTAACACCTGTATATTTGTAACGTGCCTTTTTCCTTCCTTTTAGGTAATGTATTAAATGATACACTATGTTTTGGATAAGGGGACACTGATACACATTCTGTACAAGGGTGTTCTAAGATTACTTATCAATGGAAATCTTCTTGAGCATATAACCAGTAGCTTCTAGAACACACAGGAAAACAGGAAATTTACAGGAAAATAGATTGTTTACAAATATGCAGCCAAAACTCTACTTTTCACAAAACATGTAACAGACCATTACTTCTGCTACCACAGTACCACAAAAACAAGAACATAAAAGCATCTTCCCTCCAGAGTTTACCATATGACAAATTCCAAGGAAACTCAGAATTCAAACAAGACAGAAGGGACAATGGTCAAAGCAACACTTACAGCCCAAGTTTTGGTCAGCCTGAAGATAGGTGCGCTTTGCAGTGCTGACACCACAGACATAAGAGAATGAAGATTATTCAGTTCCAGAAGCTTCTGAAAAAAGGGAATAATAGCTTTCAGCACACTGAAAACAGAAGCAGGATTAATTAATATCAAAGTTGCATTAATAAACCATGATTTTTTCATTTATAAAATACAAAGTTTTCATCTACGACTGCAGACAACAATATTATCCAATGCTGTCATGTGCAAGATTCTTAAGACCACTTTAAAAGCTGCCAATTTTACAAGTATACCCATCAATATAATAGGCATTTCAGTTTCGAGAATATGAACTGTACTCGATTTCAACTTGTTATTTTCTAACACTGCTCCTTCAGGAACAGAAAACAGGAAAAAAGTATTTGATGCATTGATCTTGAAAATTCACGTAATTTTGGAAAATAAAGATTTAATCGAGCAAAAACATTACACAAAGATGCTGACAATCCTCTCAGAATTAACACAACTTTTGCCTTTGTAATCTGTTTCAGAGGAAAAATTTACCTCACTTCAACGTACTTTAAATTTACTCTGTGTGTTGACAATTACTCAAAACACACTGAGCTCAGGCAGACAATAGTTTGCAATAAAGCTGTCAAGATGATAATGCTTGCTACAACAAGCATAAAAATGTAGAATAGAAAAATGAGAATTGCTGTCACGTAGCTTCTTTGTAAAGCTTAAAAAGAGGCTGGATTCATCCTTGAGTGATCCATTTACTCACTGCTCAGAAGCATTTAAGGAAGATCTGGACTTCTTGGAGGGAAAAGCAGGAAAAGTGAAAAAGCAAGAGAAGGAAAGAGGGCAGCGTTCCCCCTTTGTGCAGGCTAAAAAAACCCCAAGGAAACACCACAACTCTTATTTCTAAGAACAACCTAGGACCTTCAAGTCAAACATTCTCCTGTTACTTGGACTATTTCTTTGTGCCAGTAACTTACAGAGATAAATTTTCTTCTGTAAGTACAAAACTGCTAAGCAAATTGATTGGAAATATGCACAGCACAAAAATTGTTTTGTACTACATGGAAAATATTATTTTAATTACCGACACACATATACAATTTCACACATACAAAATTAGCACTCAGGACTTTGATCCAAGTGCTGTGTCACTCAGGGTCATGTAAAACAGAATGACCACAGGTCGTGAAAGAGATAAATATTTTTAAATTTTTTTTGTTTTAAAGTTAAGAGTAAAATGCAGTGCTCAAACTCATTAAAATAACTGAGCTTTAACAGCAGTGCTTTATACCAGCAACTACATATTGCAAGCAGGAATACAAGTCTCACAACAGCTATTTTAGAAGCAAGAAATTTCTTTTCATAAAAGTTAAGCTTGAAAATGGTGGTAGACAAACACCAGAACAATTTACAACCCCATCTGATGTTGTCAACACACAACTGACCACCAACAACCCGGGCCACTTTTAAACTTGGTAGGCAGAGGTACAAGATGAGTCACACTGAACTGGGTAGTTTCATCTAACCAAGTAGAAAAGAACAGTTCTCATGCCTTTATCTTATTCATGTGGTACAACATAACAGATGTGCTAAAACAGAATTGTTACCCTCTGCAATCCAACAATGGCTCACAGGAGTAGTGCAAAAACAAACAAGAAGGAATTAAGGTTTTGAATGATAGTGTAAGAAATTTGCACTTACTTTAGCTATTTTCACAAAGTGGCTCAGTATTTCTGCCCTTATTTTTAAGGTCTGTGCTGTTAGTATTTCTCGTACAACCCAAAAACTGACCTATAAAGTAAACACATATAACTTTAATTTATTACCAAAAAAATGGACTTTATTAGTCCATCAGATGAAATATTTGCAAACTCTCACAATGCTCCAGGAGGAGAACAGGGTAAGGAAAGAAAAAAGTTCTGATCCCAGGAATTCTCATCTGTATCACTGCAATTGCCCTGAAGCATTACCACCAGAAGAGGCAGACAAGTGAGACAACACCAAGATAACTGAATGAGCAACTGAAACACAGAAACAAAGGAACAAAATTGCTAATGTTGTACCATAGTAAAACACATTAGGAACTAATAATTAGGAACAAATGGTCTAGAGAAACAACATGAAAATGTGGCCAAAGCAATTGAACAGAGAGGTTGTCATTTAAAAATCTTAATCCTCACTTGGAAAAATAGGTTTTAATTCACATGAGTAGTTCCATTTAACTTTATACTCAAAGACAACTGTCAAACAGTACCTGTTCGTGACACTAATCAAATTATTTACCTGGTTAAACCTCCTAGTAAAGGCAACAATATTTGGAGCGAGGGTGTGTTTTTCTTTCTTATTCCATCCACAGCTGGCTAGTTCCTAGGAAACACATTTAAAAATTGCCTTAAAAAACAGAAATGAGTTCTCCTTAACACTAGCTCTAAATCACTCTTTTGTTGTTAGAACCACAAGTCTCAGTTTCAATCAAAATGTTGTTCAACTTTCCAAATGTTCACTACTAACTTTAGACACCTTCACGTGAAAAGGCAGAGTCAGCCAAAGAGAATTCTGCCTCTGAAAAGCACTTCACAATGCTGATAAATGGAACACACTCCAGAGATCTGTACATGCCTGTGTGAGCAGCAGGGAAAGCACTACCAGTTCCTAATATATTTTGAATCCCAATCTCCAGCACTTAAACTTTCTGCAGATAAAAATGCCAATTTGCATCTGTCAGGACACAGATTCTCCACATGAACAGTCCATGTCTGGTCTTACGATACTGGAAATCATATGTTCATGTGGAAAAAAATCTCAGACACTCTACTAGGGACAGCAAAATTTACCTTTGTCAGAAAAGTGGAAGAGGTCAGTAACCTCAGGATATTAAGCGGTTGCAAGAGGGCTAGTGAGCAACAATGGAAAATCCTGTGTATGGCAAAATCATTCGACTAGGTTTAAAATTCAGACTGAATAGGAAGGTTGACAAAAGTGAGTGATTCAAAATACCCCTGCTGATTTTTTTTATACTGCTACAATATACCATGTTCTAGAATTACACTTCATGTCTTTTTTGTTTTGTTTTTTTTTTTTTTTTTTAATGGAAGGATGCTGGCAGTTTCCTCAATGTGCACAGTTGCAGGAAACTTTCCCATCAAGTGTGCAAAACCCTGAAATTTGTGGAGATCGCAACTTCAGGACTTGGAAAAAAATCTAAACAAAGTTATATAGAAATCTAGAATGTAAGCATAATTATTTCTGCTGGAGAACAAAGCATTGTTAACTAGACATCCTCTTACTAAACCCTGCAAAGTAAAATGCAGCTGCGCTTTTAGCAATAGCTGTTGAAAAGCAAGAAAAAGCCTCAGCAAATACCACGCTTAAAGGATGTTTGTGTGTTTGAGATAAGATTGAGCAACCAAAACTCTAAAAATCTTAGGTATTTCCACCCATGCATAAGGTCATGTTAAAAGACTAAAACCTTAAAGTTCAACCAGAAAATGTTAACCTTCTTAGTCTAATAACTTACCCAATAACAAGGGGCAGCTTCATGACAAACACACAGACTATTTCTTGCTTTAAAACCTATTCCTACAGTTGGCAGAATTTCAGGACAGAAACAGTTGTTTATTTCTGGCAAACAAACTATACTGACGATTCCAATAAAATGAAAATCAGAAAGCACAATCAACAACTAATAGCTCATGGTAACTGCTACATATTCAAAGACCTGTATTCTAGCAGAAGCTGAAAATACAATAGTTTTCTTTCTGATCACTCCTCACTGAGTTACATCTATTTGCCAGAGCGGCACTTCAGGAAATTTCATTTCCAAAGGGCAAAATGAAGCCATGACAAAGGAAAAGAAGAAGAGCAAATCTTGTTTTGGGATATTTCTTGCTATAAAATTCTATGGCACAGGTTTCATAGCAACTAAAATAAATGCAAAATTCACTTAAAAAAATTAACATCTATAGTTTTGTATTTTACTTTTTTGTTCATTCATCACCTCAGAGTATGACACTACCTCTGCTATTGGCAAAGGTAGGTAGAATAAAAAACCCCCTCCGTTTTGTTCTGACATTTGTCTAAACGAAACTTCCTCATGAAAAAGTATCTATGTGTAAATTTGTACATACTGAAAATTTTTTGTTAGCGGATTTTTCTATGGGTATTGCTAATTTCTTATTGCATTATTCATTTGCCATTTTCTTCCCCACAGGAAAGAAAAGTCTCCCCAACTGCCTGGAGCATACACGTAATTTCAGAAGCATGAAAGTGTTTTCAGCTATAAAACTGTCTTGGTGTTCTTGGGGGAGAGAAAAAAAAAAAAAATTATCTGACAGGAAGGACAGACAACAGATAGTATAGGAAGGAAAACAAAAATTTGTCTTTCTCAAAATAGAAGTCTGCTAATCTCTCTGAACCACTGTAATAAACGATGACTTGTTTTGTTAGTGACCAAATTAGGTGGACAGAGCTTCCACTAAAAACCTTCTAAACTTGACCGCCCCTACTGATGTTGTCAGAACTTCAGTTCTGCTGACATTATGGGGGAGCAGGGGCTGCCCTTTATATAATCATGATATTCCAACCTTAGGACAAGAAGACAACAAGCCATAACGGATATAAGTACATGTTCTTATATTAAAACACCTGAAGCAGGAGTCATGTGATTCTTGTACCTTTTGCAGTAAATATTTTTATGCAAATTTGTCATATTCTGATAACTACATTTATTCTTTATTTCTCAAGTTCTTAGTACTGATTTGGAAATGTCTATGTTAACTTTGATTGTTTTTCCTCAACAGGCCTTGAGCTCCATTCTGTGTCTTTCTTAAAAGGTTAAAATCGTAAAAGACAGGAATACACTAACTTTTAAGGGATTGGGCTGATATATTCCCAGCATTTATAATTTTGAATCTTAAAAACGATCATACAAATTAAAAAGCTTATCAAGCAGCTGATGCAGCCTAAAATACAGATTATGGCCAGAGGCATGAGTCAAACTCTGAAATCAGATATGAACTGAAAATCAGCAGCAGAAGGGAGAATAGAGAATTTTCATGCTTGATAAACTTATCCTGAAGAAACACTCCACTAAAAGCAAGACAAGAAGACTTCCAGAAAAGCACAGTCATCTCCTTTGGCAACAGATGACAAATCAAAATAACTCATGCTGGATTACAGATTCACAGTGCTAACAAGGAATATGCCTAGAAAAATATTAGTGCAGTGCAAGAAGGTGAGCATTTTTGAACAAAAAAGCATTATTTAAATCGTCCCATTTCCTCAGACACTGAATTCCAAAGATGTAAGCAGATGGTTTAAGAAAACTTACCTCAGGCTGTATAGCTTTAAATACTGGCATATCCATCAATGTTATCTGGCTCTGCAATGAAGACAGAATTTTACATCATGTAATACGAAGAGCTAACAATGACCTATATTTCCATCTGCCCTTCAGTACCTACAAACCATACACGCATTCCTCGCTGACCAGAACTAACCAGCCCTGACTTTGGCCTTGCCTGTCCAGGCTGACACACCACAAGCAGAAGCGCCCCACCCTGAGTGACACCGCGTCATTCCTCGGCTGTCCCCAGGTGAAGGCTTTCAGTACCTGCGTCAGTCTAAGGGGAAATACCTGTGCTTGAGAGTCTTCCTGTTATGCAATAAATGCCTGAGACAGTAATGGCAGGAAGAATTATACGCCTTTCACGCAGAGAACAGCATACATTTTACGTTCACTGGGCTGAAAGGCGATACATTATTATATGTTAATTAGTTACGACTGGAATATGTTTTAAAGGGGTCATACACAGATTTTCAGTCCCACAGACACACATTTCAGTTTTTTGTTTCTCTGCACGCTAGCGGGGCTTTTGTCTGTTTTGCTCACGGCTACAGGTGGCAAATGGAATTGGAGAGAAAAAAGCAGCTTACAGAAGTTTGGAATTGAGTTAAAAAATGTGACGATGATATAAAGTTGTATGGCTGCATACATCTGTGGTTCTAAAGCGTAGCACTAAATCAAGACCCTCAATCAACATGCTTCCATCTCAAACCAAAAGCAGTAGGAATAGAAAACTGATGAGTTTAAACTGAAAAGCAACTTTATCTTGACGTCATCATTTTATAAATACAGTTCCAAGATAATCACAAATGTAGACTACACTCTATGTTTTGGGCTGTCTTTGGACTTATAATTTCTATTCTGATGAAATCAGACATACCTATTTTCACATGATTTTACAGTCCTAAATTGTGGCTCTATTAATTTCTGAATGCAGTCCTTCACCATGGATCATCTGAAACTGGATAACTAGGGGCAAAAGCCTTGGGATTTTTTAACTGAATTGATGTGGATTTGCCATCCAAGTATTTTTATAATTTTACCTAACAACAGCTCTCATCTGTGTATTCTGTATTAGTGTTAAAAAAGCCTCAAAGTCTGTTCCAAAGTGACGAACTTAAAGGGATAAGGTAGGCCTATCGCCAAGATTTTTTTTTTGGTGAACAGGTATTAAACAAACGTATATCAAATAATGAAACATCATTTTGATGCTCAGAATTATTAATGAAAACATTCAACTGTGTGAGGTAGCTTTCATTCTCACTCCTTCCAGTACCCCAGCAAGTTAACATGCAAATTAAAAACAAGGAGCAAGGACAAGAATTGCATTGGATGCTTGTCAAAACTACAATTCTGCCTTCAGTTTAACACTGAAAAATTGTTATCAAAGAAAGGAAATTGTTTCCTCTCTTTAAGCTTCTTCTCTGCTTTTAAGAAACCGTTGCTTCAGGAGAGAAGCTGAGTATTTGTCAACTAAAAAAAAAAATTAATCAGACTTAGCAGCCAAAGTTTAGCAGCCAAAGTTGGATTTGATGATATTACAGATCTTTTCCAACCTTTAGGATTCTATGATTCTATAAGTAACATCTTTAAACCTATGCTAGGGTCTCCTAAAAGACTTTAAAAAATGCAAATGGCTTTATACAGTAAAACAAATGTGCTGTTTCAGGTCAGTACTAAACGATTAAATCCCAAGACAGGCTTATTTTATTGAAGCTGATAAAATCAGAAATTTGTTTTCAAGAACACTGGAAGTTTATTTAAAAGATTTTTTTTTTTTTAAGAAAAAAGATTTCATGTTATTTTTTTGTAGTCTGCAAGCCCTGAATATTATACAAGCTTAAATGCAAAAATAACATTTCTACTTACAGCAAACTCCTCAGGAGTTACTTTCAACACATCAAATACAACTGCATCGTAGCTTTTATTGGCATAATCTGAACTTCGCCCTTCCAGAGAATCTGAGCTGCTACTACCCTACAGAGAAAAAATAGTAGGCTTATCTGCAGAATGATGAATTTTATCTCAAATTCAGGAAATAAATATGTGTAAAAATACTAAGTAATGACAAGAAAATGTATGAACTTCAAAAAGTTTCAGACACCAAATTATCAAATTTAGTTTTGCACTGTTCACAAATGTTTCCAACTTCCTTCTGCAAAAACTACAGTGACATAAAATTTTAGCTCTATGCAATTTTCAGCTTTAGCAAGCCATTTTTAAAATCATAGACTAAATGAAAGAGCCGTCACACAAAAGGAAACGTGGTGAGATTTTGAAGATTCATATTCCATAGGATTTTTAAAATTAAATGTGCAAAGTAAAGAGTGGGTAGATCCAAGTCAAGCTGCTGTATCCATAACATAATAACAAAGGGAAAATTGACATATTCTGAAATTTAACCTGCACACTACTAATTAGGAAAGCCTGACATTTGTACTGGTCAAATCCAAGAAGAGAATAAAGGGGAATTAGTAGAAGCACAGACAGTTATGTTGTATCAGGAAAGTGCCAAGTCAGCATCCAGAGAGAGAAGCTCTGCCTCAGTATCTACTGAGGGTAGTGAGTAAAGGATCAAGATTAATACAGTCTCGTTGGACTTCCAAAAGATTTTTGATGTTGTTCCTCACTCCAAAGACATTAAGCCCTAGCACAGCCACTGCCCTTGTAATGATAAATAATTAGTTACAAGGCAGTTGTTACAAGCACTGAAAATACGTGAATCCAAAGAGAATTATGTATAGATACGTGACGTTTATTATATATTCAACAATCTGGAAAACCCTGGAGACTTCTTGAAAACTATGGATCTTAATTTTATTTATTTAATGTGGCAAAACAAAAAACTTGGCAATGAAAAACTGAAAAGGGTCTTCACAAGATTTGATTAAGTCTGGAAAAGGAAAAGAGAAAATATATAACAGATTATTAATACGGTCCTTTATAAATCCACGCTGCATCCAACTCTAGAATACATATGCAGTATTAGTCTCCATCTTAAAGCTGAAAAAGAGTTTCTCCAATCCCACATTTAAAATGTGGGCTTTACAGGACAAGCTTTACTGTAGCTGATTAATAATATTTCATCATAATATTAGATTGAAAGCAAAGAACTAGAAAAACTCAGGCAGCTAATTCCCAAGCAGTGGTCCTGCTTGGGAGTGTCATGGAGCAACAAACAGGCTGCTAGCCGTGCACAGCAGTTCAACACTGAACGTTTTTGGAAGTAGCACAAAAGAGCCGTCTGGTCCCCAAAGGATACAAATATTAAAATGAACAAAATCTTAGAGCACTTTCTCACTAGCAGACCCGTAAATTAAAAAGGAAAAAAAAAAAGAGGAACAAATGCAGCTAGATATTTCTGGGTTCTATTTCTGACTGACTCCATTTTGATGGTATATTACATTGCTCTGAACTCACTAATAATACATGGCTGCTCTAAGTTACACAGTAACAGGTCAAAAATGCTATTTAAAACTAAACAAAATGAGTAATCATCAACGACAACAATAAAAAAATGTGGCTGTGAATACCAAGAACCATGGAGTGTTCTACAATTACTCTCTTGCCACGTCAGCTCTTCTTCTTACAAATGGTGTGGTATTTGACTAGTAGTGGCAAGGGCTTCTGCGAAAGCTGAAACAAGCTAAAATTTCCATTGTGATACAGGAGCTAATAAAACCTAAGGAACTGTACCTCTGGAGTGGCGGAGGTGACCGTCACATTGGCCATGAGGTCATTCCTTTTATACATGCTCTCCACAAGATGCAGGAAGTTTCAGCTCAGCCAGCACTGGTTGAAAACAGAAAACAGAAATTCCTGCAAAGCAAATTATTTGTGGAATAAATAAAATCTATAAAAATACCAAAACGCACACAGAAAATAACTCAGCAATACAAGAGGTTTCATTTTTCTTTCTCGGAGCAAAGGACTTAGGAAACAAGATTATCTTAGGAGATAGATGCTCTTTTCTTTTCCAAGTACCAACTGTGAAGGAGTACAATTGAATATCGCTAAAGCCATGCCAAGTCCTTACCCTTACTTCCACTCAACTCAAGAAATGCAGGGGAATAAAAGTGTATTATTTGTCATTTATGTGGAACTAGGTTTTATATAAAGTCCCTCCTAGGCAGGACAAAGTCCCAGAAACGGCAGGCTACCACAAACTGCTTACAGAACTAGCAAGTCAGCTCAAGCTCTGATTCTCTTTAACTGAGAAAACAAACAACATGGTTGTGTCATCATTCCCCACAGCACACATGGATGAGCCCACGGGCAAGCACTGCCAATGATTCCTGTACGTGGACTCTTTAAGCAAAATCTGTAGTTGCTCATATGTGCAGCTAGGGATACTGCCACATCTCCCTCTGCGTCCTTGCGTTCCCTCCCACAACGCTGATCACACCAACAGAAAAATTCTGAAAAAGCAAACAGCTAAGAATAAAAATAACCTCTTATTTGACTCTCTTTAGAAAGATGAGGTCTTCACTTCTCATTCCTACAAAGACAAACAATTCTCCCCAGGATCTCGCATGAAATAAGTCACTGATTTTGCTTCAGATAATGCCAAAATCTTCTCTGCTAAACAAGGCAAGATTCAGTTTCTTTTATCTTGTCTCCTGATAAAATTAACTCCTATTTTGAGCACTAACAGACTGCTAAGTATTTCTAGGTCTGGAGTTGCTCTTCTTAATAGCCCTTACAATACCGAAGTGGAAAGTAATTCTGTAGATGTAATTTCTTTAACATGTGGCATCTACATTAAGGCCACAAAAATACTCTTGTGTCCTCCATCCCTGCCTTTCTGAATAGGCTCTCCAGGGCATAAGGAATCAATAATGCTGTGAAAGGGGAAAGACAAACCCCACATGTGAACCTGCATCACGCCCAAGTTCAGTTTTCCACCAAGTTTTAATGTTCATTATATCAAAGTGAGACAAAAATTGCTTTAATATCTAAACCCAAAAGCACTAATATACTTTTGCCTTCCAACATTCAGCACATACATAAATCTTGCAAGGCTAGAAACTTGCATTCTAGACAGGATCAAAATAGATTCCCTTCCCCTTACAGTCCCCCTGCAAATGTTTCAAATATAACACAAGCATTAAAAATGCACTGCTTCTTCCTATGTGCAAAGATTTCTCCAAGATTCACATCTATTAAAAAATACTCCTCTACACACCCACTTGTTTTGCTACCTTGATGAAAGTCATAGAGAGCAATTATCCTTTTAAGTCAAGTCCACTTGGTCATTTGAAGTGCTTCCCCACCTGCAGAAAGCATCATTCTGCACAGGAGCTAATACTAAGCCTACGGTATGAAGAGGCTGTCAAGACAACACAGAAAAAGATACTAAAGATAATACTCCCCTGTACTTGCAATATTTCATGCCAACAAGATTAAAAAGAAATTTTTGAAATTCTAAAAATTATCAAAGGTCCAATACGTTGGCAACAAAAGGTAAAAAGTCACTAAAATGACATCCAACTTCTTTTTACAGCTTTTGATTCTTACAATTTCTTTCAACTTGCTCTGGTTAATCATTCAAATGATGCATTATGCAAACAGCGCTAAAAACCAAAACTAAGAAAACCCCTTATCTCTTTGCACGGAAGGTTCACGGGCACACTGCAGTAGATCTCCTTCATAGGCTGCCAGAAGCAAAGTGGATAAATCAGGATGCAAACATACGTACCACCAGAGGTTGTCTGTTCTTCTTCGCCAATTTGACAAACCCATTTAGATATGTAGCGCCCTCTGAAGCGAAACTGAAGACAGTGCAAAAACAACTGGAAAAAAACCCCAAAAATACCACCATCAAAACCAAGCACAGAAGTAAACCTTATAGTCATTATTTTACCAGCATCTGTCAAATTTTGTTATCTATGCCACAGAAGCAACATTCTCTGAAAGCAAAATGCAAATTTTATATTGCTGTTATTAATATGCATGTAATGCAGGTAAAGTGCCCACAAGTTCAGTCTCAGTACTAGTCACCCAACTCACAAGAAAGTCTCTGAGACTCTTAAGCACAGAAAACCACTTCTGGCCGAGAAAGTCCCTGTGCTCTAATTTCTGAATACTAGCAGAGCATAGGAAGTTACTGACTGTTCACATTGCTTTCAGCAAATACAAAAATAACCATGTGAGCAACCACTGATGACCATTGCTCTTATTGATTTTTTCAGTGGAGGGAAAAATACTGAGCTAGACATGCTTCTTATCAGCCCTAATTCAGCCGTTCTGGAATCCACAAGTCAACTGGCTTAGCTGATTTCAAAAAACATTTACCTACTATTTTCATTAGTTGATTATGGTTTTTCTAACACCACTGAATCATGAACTGAGAGCTGCAAAATGCTTTTAAGAAAACATACTTCAGTATTCTACCAAAAAGTTCTTTCTTAAGCTTAAACTAGCTGGACAGCTGGTTCAGTGAAAACAATTAAAGTGCACTAGGGCCCTGCCTGGGCACGGATAGACTTGGTTAGAACCAATGGAAGCAACCAGCAGGGTTTGGGGTTTTCTTAAAATACATTTCAAACAGAATAGTTCCAGTTGGAAGGGGTATACAGTGATCATCTAGTCTCACTGCCTGACCACTTCAGGGATGACCAGAAGTTAAAGCATGTTATTAAGGATATTGTTCAAAGGCTCTTAAACACTGACAGGCACGGGGCACCAACCACCTCTCTAGGAAGCCTGTTCCAGTATTGGACCACCCTCTCAACTGAAGAAATGCTTACTGATGCTCAGTCTGAACCTCCCCTGGTGCAGCTTTGAATCATTTCCATGTGTCCTGCCCCTGGATTCCAGGCAAAGAGATCACCATCTCCCTTCTCCATGTCCCCTCTCAGGAAGCTGCAGAGAGCAACAAGGTTGCTGCTCAGCCTCCTCCTCTCCAAACTAGACAATCACAAAGCCCTCAGCCGCTCTTCAGAGGATATGCCTTCCAGAATTTGGTATCAGACATCAGAATGGTAGCAGGAGTCATCCTACAAAAGCAGTTCATGGAGACTGCCTGTTGGCACCTGGTAAAAAACAATCACCTTTGTAACCATGCAAACATAGTTATCATCTGTTAACTGGAAATGACTCCACATAAATGGAACACAAACACAAAGAGGGAAAGCACTGCTGCATAATGTCAAAGGGAACAAAGTGAAAAACATTTCTGCCTGACAATAGTAATTACAAAAGCAATACAAAGTCAAGTACGGTTCTCAACAAAGAACAAATAATAAATAATAAAAACTCCCAAGCAAAGAACTCAATACCGTCTCGATCCATATCAAGACGGACCTGCAGTGCTCGCTCCAGCAGAAGTCCTCCTTCAAAAGTCATTAGCCTTCAAGCAAGTCTGCAAACTTGAATAACTTAGAAGATCAAGATACATGCTGAGGGAAGTTAGACTTTCAGGGAATCTTCATCGACAGTTACAGGAAAAGAAACATATCTCTGCAAATTACAGTAAAATACTATTACGACTCAAGTTCTCTAAACAGAAGAGAACTGACAGACACTTCTGTAATCTCTGGTTATCAAACGTAAGTGAAAATATGAAAGTACCTGTAACTTTAAATACAGTTGCATACTTACAGTGGAATAAGGCAGCTGTGCACTCAACCCATCTTGCTGCACACCTCCATTAGTCCGTTGTTGGGTCTAGCTCTGGCTTTTCAGCAGTTTTGCCTCTTGCTTAAAAGCATAACATTCCTGTAAATATCAGGAAACGGGATTACGGTGACATTTGTTTTACAACTCGGTTCTTCTCAAACTGGGCACTCCTCACCTGAAACATGCACTCCGGTATTTTTATTCTTACCTCTCCCTCACAACTTTCATTGTTAGTTCCCCATTCTAGTTTCATGGGTATGTGGTAAGTTCCCAAACTCAAAAGAACTACGTATACCTCAGAGAGGGAAGAGCAACATATTACAAATTTCGTAGCTAAATATACTCCAAACATGTGCTTGGAACTCTCGCTCACTCTGTCAATCAGCACAAGGTTCAAGCCAATATGCGTTGTTTATTGGTTTCACTCACTTCTTTCAATGTGCTTTAGGAATTGTAAATGATACTCATCCTCACACCATTTTCTTCAAGGCTTACCTAAACAAAGCAAAATGGACACAAACCCAAATACAGTAATTCTTTTATCTCCGTATCAGCAAACAAAGCCATAGCTCTTCCACCAAACATGATCTGCAACAAACCTGAGAAAAACATTGCTCAGGTAACTCATCTTGGTAATCTTTCTATTAGGCATAGCCCTTCCCTTCTCTCCTCTTTTGCCTTTTACCAACTTTTATACAACCTAATGTTTAATAAAATTATGCATCAAATGAGAAGAAAATAATCTCAAAGAGAGCTTCTTTTACATAGTCTGACATGAAAATCCCATTAAAGCCCATGATGCTTTGATAAAGGTAAAAATCACTGCAGACTGTAAATGGTGTTACAACTGTGCCTCTACTACAGTCTCTAGCCTCCTTCTATGGTTAGGGAACCTCCACCTTAAAAAGGTCTATCTTCTAGACTTTAAATATGTGCAATTCCTACTGGCATCAAAGCAAGCTATCTTTTGCTGGAAAAGCAGTATTCTTTTCACACACCCAAACTCACCCAGTAGGCACTCCTTGCATGAGCAAATTCTCCTAGCTCATAGAAGAATCAAAATGACAACTTAAAAATGGGTTAGCATCCACTTAAGTATTTCAATCAAATTACAGACATGATACCTGCATCATGTGGCATTTATTAGTAAAGGGCACACCTTGTAACTATTGCGCACCTCAACTTCTAGATATCTTGTCTTTACTAAAATAAGGCAAATAAACAAAAAAATGAATAAAATAACTTGGTTTAAAAGTGTTTTGTAACATTTTTCTTCAAACTGGTGCTACATCATGCAGGATGGGCAACATACAGAAAATGAACAAACAAGTGTGTGTAGTTCTGCCCTTTACAGCGTCTTCCTGTCCTCAGACATGAAGAATATCTACTAGGCATGGCATGAATGGTCAACAAGAGAAAAAAAAAATCTGACTATCAAAGCATCTATTGGACATAAAAGGTACAGATTGCAACATTCGTAGATAAGGTTTCTGAGGCAAGGAATATCCTAGTTCAGATATCACCAACGCATTTCAATTTTTCCAATAATTAGTATGACAAGAGTACGTATAGCTCCCTTTTGTTGGGTTCAGAACAACAAACCACAGACAAAAGCCACGATGTACTTCTCTAACCAAGAACTTCAATTTCCATCCCTTCTCCATCCACTACATGCCAAAACCCCAGGCTGACATAAGCCTGCAGAAGCTAGACCAAAAACTATCTGAAGTGATTTGAAAACAGATCGCAGTCAAGGCTCTTAACAAGGACCGCACGGTATCATCCACATCATATGCAAACAGTTTTCAAATTTATTCCTAAAGACACAGGAGGACGTGGCCAACCCTAGGTGGTTTCCACCTGTTCCCCC
>VZTA01003905.1:143442-163017 GCA_013398855.1 Mohoua ochrocephala
CCGCAGCGAGGCGAGCCCGGGAGGTCCGGGCAGGGCTTCCGAACAGCCCGAGCGTCCCGCAGAGCACCGCGCCCGCGCTCCCTCCCGGCCGCGGCCGGGCCCTGAGCAGCGGGTCTGGCCGCTCCCGGAGAAAAGTCAGTGAAGTGCCGTTCGTTCGCGTCCCCGCGCCGCAGCATGGGCTGTGCCTCTCCCTTCCCGGTGCATCGGCCAGCCTCTCGGAACCTCCAAACTAAAACCAGGTTTAGGTTCAGGTCCGGGTGATGGTGCCGCAGGGCAGTGACCATGTGTGTTCTTGCAAGGCAATCAAACAGGGCTTTGTGGGCTTCTTGCTAATTGAGAGTGGTACTTGAAGGTACGAGGCAAAAGGATGGTGCGCTTTTCTCTGATTTACAGCTTCTCTAAAAGCAACGTTCGAGCACAGTGTGTGCAGGCATCACTGCGGGAAAACACTGGCTCCGTGGACTGGTAGCTAGGTGCAGGATTCACCCAGCCCAGCCCATCGGACTGGCCTGCAGTTAGTTTTGCGTGTTAGAGAACAAAAGTCTAGCGAGGGTATGCAGAGGAAGCTTTGAGATAATGCATGATGCCCACAATACATTTAGAAGGTGTCTTTCCAATCACCTGGTTACTAAAGCTTTTCAGTGCCTATCAAACTCAGAGCAGTTTAAACATCTTCAGACAGCCCAATTAAATGTGTATGAGTGTGCTTTTCAAAGCAGAAAAATTCAATTTGAGAATAAATTATACGAATAACTTTAAACAGAGATTTGAGATCTGCTTATGAGTCCTGATGCTCACACCACCAATAACTACGTCAAAGCCAAAGGTCTTTTCCCTTCACTTCCCTCCTCCTCAGAGAGGCTAAAGAAAATTAATTTCATGTGAAACAGCAATCATTTAATAGACTATTCTTATTTGAGTTTATCCTATTGGTGTACTGCCAAGCAACGCGCTTTCCTCTAATCCTTATAGCATCAGTTCCCACTAGGGCAAAAGTACAGAATTCTCTGGCAAAATGTTTTCCGCTCTGTCCTGTATCACCGTGTCAGGACATTAAAACAGAAGTCCATGGGCTACAGTCTTTCAAAAATATACATTAGTTACTGGTATTTCTACAGGAATTTGGAAAAAAAACTATCTGAAAACTAGTTAACTTCTTATCCGAATAATTATGAGATTCTGTCAGAGTTTCCAAACTGACGCTTAAACTACTGTAAAATGGTGTTGTTCGTTGCCCAGGTAGGTCTCATGCAGCACAGCAGGACAGCCTCTGAAATCCTGGGCATAAACCCTGCTCTGCTAACAATGGAATCACCCAGCACCTGCTCCTCTTGAAGGTGTCATAATGAGGACTGGAAACCTCTTTTTTTGTTCCTGTTGTAGGCTTCTGCTATGTACAGGACCTTAAATGACCCCTACATGACATATTTTTAAAAATCAGCCAGCACCCTCTGGTGGAAAAGAATGCATAGACAAGTAATGTTACTTTAGACAATGTCATTAACCATATAATTTCCCAACATTTTAATGAAATGTTTCTGTCTATAATTCAACTGACTTTGGATTTAATATTCAATTTAATTTTTTCCTAAACCCATGCACAATACAATTGTACTATGCTATTTCATATAGTTCATGAAATGTAGCATCCATGGGATTGGGCTTCATTTTCTCTGCGTGATTATTGCTGGAAGAGTATAAATTCCATGTCATGTTCATTGGCTATTCTACCTTCTCCTCAGCCTGTTTTCAAGAAGTTTGCATTATGAAAAGTTAAACAATGGGATGTGTGTCTGCATGTACACAAAGATCAAGTGAACAGAACTGGTTCTTTTTAACCTAAACCAATTTTTTTCTTTAGCCTTCTTAACAAAACTTCTTCACAAAATCTTTGTCTTCTATTTCTTGCTTTGCTGAAAGTGGTATTTCACAGCACTTTTTAAACAAGTATCCAATCTCTTAGTCTGTTTTTCCCTTGAGGCTGAATTCAGATGTGCCAGCTAGGATGAGAAAAATTCAGGTATTTCAGAACATTCATAGAATCAGAATGGTTTGGGTTGGAAGGGGCTTAAAAGTTCATCTCATTCCACCTCCCTGCCATGGGCACGGACACCTTCCACTGGACCAGGCTGCTCCAAGCCCCGTCCAGCCTGGCCTTGGACACTTCCAAGGATCCAGGGGCAGCCACAGCCTCTCTGGGTACTCTGTTCCAGGGCCTCACCACCCTCACAAGGAACAATTCCTTCCCAATATCCCATCTAACCCTGCCCTCTGGTAGTGGGAAGCCCTTCCCCCTTGTCATGTCACTCCAGGCCCTTGTCCAAAGTCCCTCTCCAGCTCTCCTGGAGCCCCTTTAGGCACTGGAAGGGGCTCTAAGGTCTCCCCAGAGCATTCTATTCTCCAGGTGAACTGGTCCCCAGATTTCTCTGCCTGTCTCCATAGCAGAGGTGTTCCAGGCACCTGATCATCCCCGTGGCCTGGATACAGTGCTCCACGTCATGGGTCTCATGGGAGTTACTTTAGTTTATGGAATAAAGTACTTTTGTTGAATATCTTCGCTGAAATAACCTGAAGTACTTTCCATCTTATTAGGGACAAACTCTAAACAAGCGGGTAAGTTGAAGTTTAACCACACATACTGTACTATGACACTGTAATTATTGCCATGGATTGCAACTTTAAACAAATACGACCTACCCAATGTCAATGGTGTATCCTTCGGTAGAACTAGATAAAAGTTGAAATCCAATGCTAGAAAAAAGCCGAGTTAAAGTAAAACTGAATAATTTTTAAGTGCAAAGGATATCAGAAATATTCTAATTGTTAGAGACATTTTTAAAATCTTAAAATAATCTTATACACATGACCATAATTTCCCTTATTTCCACATTTTCATGGGGACAAAACTGGCAGAAAAGGGGTCCTTTGAAGTTATCAGCCAGTTTACACGGGCAAGTGACCTATGTCATCTCCCACCTGAGCACAGTGGAACTCCGTGTCTTCACATCAGAATATTTTCCTCTCTATACAAGGAGAGAAACCAATATCCAGAAAGACTGGTCAGGTACTGCGAAGTCTTCTGATGTGTTATGAATGGCTCTTGAAGTGACAGACACTGTGTTATATTGTGTGAAAATTTCATTGTAACACCATCATTTCAGCTTTCTCTGACTAGCTTGGCAAGTTTTGACTCATAAAACCTACCCAGATGGTTTTCTAATCTTGTTGCTTTGGTGATATCCCTTCATTGTTTTCCCAAGTTTTCTCTTCCAAAAGCAACTGTGGTTCTTCACTTTTGTATGTTTTTCCATTAATCCTCAACAAATCTATTTTCTTATCATCACATTTCCTTTATACCTAGCCAGGATCACTGTCCTTTGTCTACTTACTGTGTTTTCAAATGAACACCTCTGTAATTTCTCTGATACTGCCTCGTACTGATGAACCTTACAAAATTGCCTCATCTTCAGAGCCCTCCTTTGTTTTAATGACAGGAGAGTCCACTCTGGGTGCTCTGATCAAAACTCTTCAATCTCTTCCTCTTCTGGCAACATTTGCTGTCTTTTGGTTTAGAGTACAAGATTTCTGGGGAAGCCATAGCAGAACATGTCTGTCTTCAACAAGAGTCTGGAAAAAAAAGCTGTTTGCTAGTGGACATAGAAGTACGAGCCTTCATGAAAGTACAACTTTTCTCTACTGTCCTTGACCAAACTCCACTACATTCAGGGCCAGGTGACCAGGACCGGTAGTTTACCACTACCCACGGTGGCATATTTGCATTTTGCTAGTGCTAGAATTTTGTGCTTTTCAAAAGGGTACCATTTTTAANTAAAAAAAAGGCAATTTAAAGGAAAGAATGTTTTATTTCATTAAGATTTTTAAGTGACTTTTATAATTTCAACACTACTCGTGTTATAAGGGCATGCTATCCAGACACTATTGCACACACCATGCATGCCTATTGCTCCAATGCTGCAGACATACATCCCATTAGTACTGAAAACCACATTTCCAGAAGCACCAGACACACACACTTCTATGGGAATGAAACTACCTAGTTCCCTTCTCCCTTCACTCCCAAAAAGTTTGGTGCCCTTAAGGGAAGTAAAGGGTAAATTTATCTAGAATCCTTTAACTTAGATTGTACTTGGAGAGCACTATAAAGAAAATACAGCACATTTTTGATGGACTAAAGGAAGTAAAAAGCAGCCAGCCAGAACGAGGATGCTTCCCACTTGCCATCAAACAGCAATTACTGAGGTACCAGGGCCTCGAGTGCTGTTGCAGTGCAGCTCCTGCACACCTGCATACTCAAAGCAATTTCCACAAGGTGTCCAGTGTTGCGTGACACCTGTGTTGGCACCCAGTGCACAGGCTGTCTGCTGCAAACACATCCAAGATGTTTACAGGGCAGGTGTTGAGGACCATGCCAGCTCACATTCTTCCCAAACTCGCAAGTCTGCTGCTGTCACTGGTCTCTGAATGGAAATTTATAAATGAAGGAAAACCAGCAAATATTTTCTGTAGGGCCTGCAGAGCAGTATGGCTCTAAAAGTTAACTTCATCAAGTTCCACAGACTAACCTTGCTGCATCTTATTTCTGACCCTGATAGCTGCCTGATCAGGTGAAGCGATTCTCCCAACTCAACGAAACCAAACCAACAGAGGTATGGAATACAGGCAGCATGCCATGTTCTCTCTGTTCTCCAGGTAAAGGCAACAGTGTTTATCGCTCTCCCAACAGTCAGGTCTTGTTTACCCCATTCTGCATTACTGGAAGTTTCAGACCTTATAAGAAGGGGATCTGAAGGGAGGTTTTGCTGGAATAGCTACTCTGACACCAACAGGGACTCAGGGACTAACCCACTCAACTCCAGCCCCTCCAAATCCCACGGCCGGTCAAGATAACCATGGCCTACAGCTCCACTGGGGACGCTCCTGTTAAATTCAAGGTTGTGGGTGAGGAAGAGTGTACCTACACTTGCTGGGAGCAGCATCAGCCCTACTGATATATCTGGCAGAACACAAAACATAAATGCTGCTGTGGGAATGAAGCAGGGTGTCCCTCTCCAAGAGACCTGCCTCGGAGTGGCACGGATGGACTGCCACCACCTGGCTGGGTTTTTTGTTTTGCTTTGAAAGTTGGATGAGGTTTTGGAG
Organism: Mohoua ochrocephala; assembly: GCA_013398855.1. Taxonomy (NCBI): domain Eukaryota; kingdom Metazoa; phylum Chordata; class Aves; order Passeriformes; family Acanthizidae; genus Mohoua; species Mohoua ochrocephala. The sequence goes on from VZTA01003905.1 coordinate 148,603, forward strand.
CGCAAAACTCAAATGATCATCTGTTCAGAACTAAGCAATTAATGCTGGCAAAGCAGAGAAACTTCAAGAGTAGTTGTCTCTAAAGACCTGATTTCTAGTTGGTAGACGAGTATTAAAACGCTTCTTGTAACACTTCAGTAATAGCACCTAAAATGCAAGCCCCTTAGTAATTAAACATCTAAATGTAGACACTGACACCACAGATTTGCTCTAGAAGCATTTTAATTTACAAACAGCAATTCCGATTGACTTTATACCATAAAAAAAGCAATTTACAAGCAAGAAACAAATTCATCAGAACAAAATAAAGCAGCACAGAAATATTCATGTCACAAATCTAAAAACAAAGTGAATACAAGAGTAAAATATCATTTGAATAAATATTTTAAAGTTCATGCTATAAAATAATCCTTAATGGCAAGTTACTAATTGTTACAGCATCAGCTTAGCTAGCTTCATTTACTTCACGTGGCGATGAAGTGCGGAGGTGTGAGGTTCCCGGTTTATATTGCAAGATAATGACACCAAGTCAAGTCATTCAAACTGTTCAATTATTTATCTTGAAAAATAACCATACAAATAAAAGTTATTTAAAAATACAACTTTTCAGTCAGAAACAAACACTGTTAAAATCGTGCAAGAGCTCCACCTCTAACCAGATCTACAACCAGAGGCTCTCGGTCTGAGTCCAAAGGCTGAATCCCTGGCCTGTGGGAATGGGAGAGTCAGCAGTTCTGTATCTGCCGTGGCAGGAGTGAGCTACAGGAGCAAGAAGCAAACCTGCTCAGTCAGTGATACGTGGCTTCACATCCCCTGAAGAAATACAGGAACACGTGTCCCAGGCTTACTTATTTGTTTAGCTTTTTTTTTTTTTTTTTTTAAATGTAAACTTGCGTAACTTAAGTTAATGCTGCCACAGGGATGTGCAAGTAGTATTAAATCTACAATATTAAATACAACTATTCTGGCACTTGATAAAATATATGTAAAATGCACACAGATTATAAAGTTTGAACATTTTGAATGACTTTACTAAACTTCCAATTTGATCACTGAGTATTATGAAATTTACAATTCATGAAATAAAGAGATTCATATAAAGAATTTACATAATTCCCCAAATACTTTCAAATATAAAATTTAATAAATAACCCTGACCAGTCAAAAAGCACCATTCAAGGGTAAAATTCCCTTGGAAAATAGATTAGGTGTTGCATATTTGAGTCCCTTTCAGTGGTTTCATGTGAAACCTGTTTAGAAAAATGACAATAAAAGAATCACAGTAAACTAATACAAAAATTCAAATAATATATATATATATTTAAAGGTAAAGCTTATTCAATATTTTCCCAGCCCTTGATTTTATTCCTGTTGTTCTTCCCATAATTCAGCCTAAACATATTAAGAGGCCTCATCATTTTGTCTAAAAGTAAACCAAAGGCTTCAGCATAAAACATGAATTTATGCTGGGGAAGACTGCATTAAAACTCTCAATTTAGGCCTACAGTCTACCCTGCTGACAGTGAACTGACAGTATCCCTTATGCTACAGAAAGATCTCGCACTCAGAAAGCAGAGCCAATCTTGAGGCCTTAGTGACCAAACGGAACTTTTAATATACTGTAAGTATTTACAAAGCTATTTCCTAAATGTATTTACAAGTTTAAAAGAAATAATACGGAAGATAACTGATAAAGAAAACTAAAGTAGTTTAAAACCAGAATCATTAGCAAAGGTATAAAATCCTTTATTTTCACAGTTTGTCAGAATAGGTTAAGCATCTAGAGGAAAGGACACTGTCACTGTTTTCACATTTGTCTAGAATTAAAAAGGTAGATTAAGAAGAGACTCAATTATGAACCAGCCTGTATAATTTCATGACTTATTTTGCTGTCAAATATTTCTTCACATATTTTATTGAGTTCTGCATTTATTGTAAATGAAATGTGTAACAGCTCTGTGCTGAGAACTGCACAGACACGAGACACTGTACAGTGTTTTCATCATTTGCTAAAGTAATGGCCTCCTTCTTGGTGGCCTGGTGACATAACCTTCATCAGGTCATGCCTCGTGTCTGTGACAATGTTGATCCTGGCACCCCGTTATGTGACAAGGCACAATGGAATTGCTGCTGCCAGGGGTGACGTTGGTGTTCAGAAGAGCTGCGCACTGGGCGCTGCCCGAGCCCAGGGCGGCCGGAGCGCTGCTGGGCCGCAGAGCTGCGCTATGGCTTGGGAATCAGGAACGCTGCCCGCGTGGGGAGGGAATGGCGCACCCGGCGTGAGCCGGGGCACGCAGGACTTGCACACTGCTGAATCACGGGTTTGTAGAAAAATGGATCATTTCCTGCCCCTTAACAGTCTGTTACAATGTTTTGAACCTGAACCTGTACAATCAACGTGATGGTTTTTTGTTTGCTTTTGTCTGAGACAATTTTGGATAAGTCACTCTTTGGTAAACTCAAACCATTTTAATACATTTACAAATACAAATAACTAGATTTAAATAATGCTAAGATTGTGACACAGAGAAATTCAAGAAATATAAAATTTGTACCCATATCCTGCTATCCTCAAGTCATCCTTCCAGGGAAAAAGTCACACCAAAGGCACCACAGCACAGGTTCAAGATAAAGGGTTAAGAATAACTGTACATTTCTTGGATTTTGCATGTCTCAAACTTAATTTACCAAAACACACTTTTTGCATTTAATTACTTAAAACAAACACTCAAGGAAAAAACTGTATCAGAAACACCATGTTTTTAGGTGGGTAAACACACAGACTACCTGCCCCAGACAGACTATCCCTTCCCTTACTGGAAACAAAATTTCTGTTGTTGATTCAAGGAGAGAAACATCTCTCCACCCCCTGCCTCTTTGTTTAGGCAGTTTTAGGACAAAGAGGCAAATGATGTACTCAATTTAACTGAAACTGCTCCAATGGAGCAGGTGGGGGTTATACTGTAAATCCATGTTTGAGAGATTAATTCTTATTGCAGACTGTCACAATATTAAGAACTAGTGTATTTAATAAAGCTACTGCACAAATATGCCCCAGCTTCACGGGGGCCATAAAGTTTTACAAGATAGCAAACCTACCATTTTCTTTCCAATAATTTAGAAATGAGCTTTTATTTTCTAATTTTTGGGAGTTAAACAGCATGTTCACAAATGTATTTTCAGTATCAGCTAAACAAACGTAAGACCCAATAATATAAAATCTGTATTCTAAGGAAGTATGTGATTAATTTAATAATTAATTCTGTTCATCAGGTAGAATTCAGGTAGAATGTTAAACAGTAGTGTTTGCCAGTCCATGCTTATGAGGTCTCTTAAGCCATTGGTTTTTTGTGGTATGGGGTTTTTTGTTTTTGTTTGTTTTTTTTTACCAATTATGTCAATTTTTATTTAGGGTTTCTTTGTTATTGGGGGGTTTTTTGTTTGTTTTTTTTTTTGTTTGTTTTTTTTTTTGTTTTGTTTTGTTTGTTTGTTTTTCTGTTTGGTTGGGGTTTTGGGGAGAGGTTGGTTTGTGTAGGGGGGCTTTCGTTTGTCTACTGTTGGGGATTTTTTTTTCTTAACCATTATGATTATGTTTCACATTTTATATATTATACTGACCTAAATTATGAAGTTAGCACCATATTAAAAACACGTATTTGGTGAAACAAAAAAGATTTAGAGTATTTTTAAAGTTGTTGGTAGCTCCTTTATGGAGAAAAAAACCACTGAAAAAACAGAGAAGCCATATCAACTCTGTAGTACTCACACATGAAATAACATATTGCTCAAAATTCCCATAGAGTATTTTTTTTTCTATACAAAAAAAGTACAAATTCCAAGTGCTGGCATATCACTCGGAGATTTAAGTAGGAAGTCAACGTGCACCTGAAAACAGCTCTCTGTGAAGAGACCTATTAAAATACTGCTTGGAAATACTGTGGTTTAAACTACATCTCTCTCATGTTTTAACCAACCATGAAGAGTGATGAAGTTAAGTTTAATTACCTGGTATGGTTCTACAGTACGAAATGAAGGTAGATTCTGAGGCCAGTAAAAACACATTTTAGACCACAATGCTACTTTTTAGGTTTGCTAATATTTTTTTCTTTTTTTTTTTTTTTTTTAATATATATATATATATATGTGTATATCTATATATATATAGATATATCTATCTCTATATATATAAAAAGGTCAGCACCACAGGTTGTCCAGCTTGCATTCTAGACAACTAACAAAACCCTTCAACAATTTAACCATAGTTTAATAGATTTATGGCATTTGGTTTACATATGTTATAAAGCAAAGCTATTAAAACAAGGTAATTCACTTTGCTCACTTTTGCACACAAAGTAATACTTTAATAAAATGAAAACCAAACAACATTCGTTTAAAACCAAAACCGTCCTCCCAATGTCCGAAGTTCTAAGCCCTAGGCAGAGAGGAGTCCTAACAGTTGATAGAGTGGCATATGGTATCAGTCTTGACATACTTTTACATTCACCTCAACCAGAATAGGGAAAGTGAAAGCATTTTATATATATAAAGCAAATTTATATATATAAACAGACTCTCTACCAAAACCAGTTAGTAAGAGTGAACAGATTTCATTGTGACACGAGAGGAATCAAAGCTGTAATATTCTCTCTCCCCACTGCTGTGTAACTCATTACCAGCAACGGGATTTAAGAAATAAAGCAAATTACAGCTTCTTTGAGCATTCAGCAGAGCTGCCAATCTTATTCTAATATCTTTCTCCACTGGCATTTGTGTCTCGCCAGATCAATCAGCAGGGACACTTCAGCAGACTCTTCCTTTCCTTTCCCCAGTACACTGTCTTTATATTCTGAGCATCTTCAAATACAAAAAACAAACCCCAAACAACTCAGCCTCCTTCAAAAACAAAGAATACTTCTGTAGTCTTCTCCAGAAACCATTTCTAACTGATTTCCGGAAGGTCGGGAAAATTAAAAGGCTGTTACACTTGTACTGAAGATTACTAAAAGAATAAAATACTTTAAAAATACATTAGTAATATGCTTGTCTGTGTTGCACTTAGATGTAATATTTTAATCAGATGTGTTAGACATTGCATGAATTTCCATACTAGAATCCATGGCTTCAGAAGCCGAAGCATCATTATCTACTTTCTGTTCCACAAACGCTTCTGTTCTGTCTGGAGACTCAACCCTGTTTCTCACTTCTGTAACCCCCGGGTGATTTTTTCGTAAGTGCTGGTTTAGTGTACCCTGGAAAGGAAAACATTTTCCACAGATCTCACAGCGAAAGGGTTTGTCATCTGTGTGACCACGAATATGATACTCGAGTTGGTCCTTACGGGTGTATTTCTTTCCACAAAATTTGCACACAAAAGGAGTTATTCCCATGTGCAATCGCATGTGTCGATCAAGGCTCCCTTTCTGGTTGAAAGACTTCCCACAGTAAATACAAATTAGCCTCTCATTGTATGGATACCAATGACCTCTTGCATTTCTTTCCCGTGGACTATTTTCATATCCTGGATTACTCACCATGGATTCACTGTCAGCCCCTTGCACCAAGCCCTGGACATCACTATGCAAGTGACCCGTAGGTACTCGTTTTTGGCGTGCACGACCCCCTCTGAAACAGCTCAGCATTGACCTTGAAGGACTTGTATTGCTCAGGCTTCCAAAGGTTTCTGACACACCTGTAGCCTGTGATGAGGCATGGGTAAATGAATAAACATGTTGTAAGACAGACCCATAGGAACCAACATTTACTGCCACCACCTGCTCTCCATCCACCATTTCAGTGTGATATCCATCATCACCAAGGGAAGAGCTATCAGAGCAGCTTGGCCTGTCAGACTTTTCCATTTTAACTTTCACCTCTGCAATCTGACTTTCCCTTACTATCAGGTCTCCTTGCTCATGATCACCTTCAATCTGAATCTCATATTCAGAGATACTCCCGCTGCTCCCTCGGTCTGAATGCCCTTCTTCTTGCAGACGACTACGAAGAGTTTTGCCTGGAGTAGTTTCCATCCGAAGATCGCTGCCTGCTGTTGACTGTCGCACCTGAGAGCAATAGGGAGGAGATATCTCAATAGGGTTGGCAAAGTAGCTGCTGTCTTTAACGCCATTGCGATTCTCTGAATTTTCTTCGGCACCAACAGTGACAGAATCAACATCACCAACACTGATCTTTGAATGGATACTCTCCAGTATCTGTGTACACTTGTCAATGACGCACTGCATCTGTAGGAAGCTAGCTGCAGTCAGAAAACTGACAACGTCCTTCAGCTGCAAGGACATCCTTCCAGTGTAACAAAAAGAAAGCAACTGTTCAAAAACATTGGGGTTTTTAATAACTGATATAGATAGGCCACTCATGGTGCTTAATGCTGAATGGTCACGAAAATACGGAGAACTGGCAGCTAAGACAGCTTTATGGGCGCGGAACGGCTGACCCTGGATGTGCACGATTATGTCACAGAGCTTCCCTTGCAAGCGGAGTTCATTTAACTGGCTCAGAACAGTGTTGCTGTACTCGGGCACATCAAACTGAATGAAACTGCTGCTGTCCATTTCTACAGATGTAAAGAGTAATCTGAAAGAAAAATTAGAAGATTTACAACAGAGAATGAATACGGAGTTTTCCATTTCAAAAATAAAAGCTTGCAAATGTTTCAGTTAAATAACCACACCGATCTGTTAAAGGTGCATTACAACAAAACATTTAGCATAAATACTTGATATAACAGAAAAGTAGAGTCTTAATCTACACATTTCTTGCATTTCTACAATTTGAATTATCCCTCTGCAACATTCACGATGCAATTGCTCAGAATACATCACAATCTCCCTGGGACAGTCTGTCCTCAAAGAAACTTTGCAATTTCATTCCCTGGCAAGAAGTGCAGAACAATCCACCCTCCCAAAAGAATATCAGTTTTATAGCCATTAGGCAAGGTAAACACTTCAGAACCCTGAGTAGGTGTTCAAGCCAGGTATTACAGTGCCACTTGAAGAGCGCTGCATTGCTAAATTTCCCAAGAATGATTGTTGGAAGGAACTTCAAGAAGTTTGAAAAATCTCCTAAGGAAAAGTCACAGGCATGGGTGTATGTGTGTGCATTTGAAAGAAAAGTGTTTGAGCCGCCCATGGACTTCCAAATTTAAAAAAAAAAAATTTCTTTTGTGATTTTAATTTTTTTTTTTAACAAACCGTGATGCGAACTTTGAAGCTCGTCTGACACAGCAGTGATTTCCTAGCTAGAATAATTTGACATTTAAATTCTAACCTAACTTAAAAGCCATGGGTACTCAAACACCAGGAAAGGACATTCAAAGAGCCTTTAAAGAAATGTGTAGAGTTCCAAACAAAAGCTAAAGAAAAGCACTTTTCACAGATTACTGTTGCAAAAAAGCACACACACACTTTCAGCCTGAGAATGTCGATCTGCAGCATTACCTTACATTTCCAAGACTGGGCACTAATCAAGTGCCCAAGAACCTTCAGACTTTTACTGCTATTCTTGTTCTTATTAATGCAGAAGTCTAAAGACATAACATTGCCACCATACCTGCTTTTCCAATTGAACAAACAGATCTCAACATCATCCATTGACTTCAGATGCAGGAAGCATGTCCAATGTATCAAAATATACTAGCGGATTTTTTTTTTCTATTATGTTACATGCTGTAATGGGACATATGAACAATTTAAATCAAATTATGAAAATTCAGATATTCTAAAAAGAAACTCAACAGGCAGAAATAGGATAAAGAGCCTAAAAGGAAGAACTGGAGCTCTATCAGCTGACTCTCACTTAAAACTAACATTTGCGACCTTCACAAATGGAACTTCTTTTCAGCAGACACAAGAAAGCCAGCTTCCCGACTGAACATTATGTCTGACTTAGAAAACTGGCAGAAGCTCTCACAGAACATTCAAAATCAAATTATCAGACTTGCTAAACATGTTCTCTAAGCTACCAGTGTAATTATCCATTAAAATGGGTAAACAGGACTTCATTTGAGTTTTTTTGGCTGAGATGTAAAAGCGAGGAAAAAGACATTTCATAGGCTCTTATATCTGAGGTGGGAAATAAGGACTGCAAGATGGCTACCAGAAGTGATATGACTGCAGCAATCCATTCAGAGATGGCTTTGGCAGGACAGTTCTTTTATTCAGCAAACAAAGCTACAGAACAGTTCAGAGTCGTGAGCTGATATAAGTCAAAAAACAAACAGTACAACACACAACCTATTCCAGCAGTGGGGTAGTTAAGTGGCAAGATTAACTTCGCTTTTCTGAGCGTCCCTGCCTGTTGTGCAGAGAACCACTATCCCAGTCCCATGTGGAAGACAGGAGTTCCAGCAGTTGGATGCATGTTTGTGTTACAAATGAGAGTTTTAAGGTCACTTAAAGAATCACCAGGGAGGAGGGAATGCACCACCACAATCTGTCACCTTCACTTCTGTCTGACAGGGCAGCAAGCTTCTTAGAAACCCAACATAGGAAACCTTTAATTTGCGAGGCTCATTAGCTATGCACAGATGCAACATCAGCCATTTCTGATTAAGTTTCTCTTTGCTAAGTGGAGGAAGAGCTTTTGTTGACTGGAAGTGACACGAACGGACAAGTTACCTGGGTCAGGGACTGCGTACAAACCAAAAGACCAGTCCCCAGCAGCAATAATTTGGCATTCCAGTCCAGGATGTACAGAAAGTTTGTCACATATGGACAGTGGCCTTCCTCCTTGTCCCATATTTCCCTAAGGGCTCTTACCCAGCAAAATGGAGAATAACTTACTCCTGGAGAAAATATTAAAATATAAATTGTCACCACTAGCACTGGTCCAGGCAGAAGGAATGAATTAAGGATGGGCACCTGAGAAGAAAGAAGGTGGACATTTTAAGCCTTACAATGGAGGGGAAAAAAAATTATGTTCTTTTTCATCATGGCTTCTCTAGATGAATTCACAGTCCCTGGGACATGGCCACACATTGAAAATGGACTGTAAACACATACCAGAGAAAGTGTGAGCACCAGAAGGACACCAAGGAGATGGGAATCCACGGCGATCCTTGCCCATCACGACTGTTAGAACATCCCATTATCTCCATATGCATATACGTATCTGTAAGTAACTCTACATCCTTGTTCTCAGTTGTTTCATCTTTCTTTTGGGAAACAAAGAAGCTTATTTTGCTTAAGATGCTAGGAGTAAACAGCACATCCTGGCAGTGAGTGGAGAGCATGATGGAGTTAAAGGTCTGTAAGTCTGTTCGTCAGCGTAGCAGAAAAGCAGTAAAAACCTGCAACAGGGACCAAGGGAACAGTGTTGCTTTGAAGGCAAGCAAACATTGCCTAAAAGGCAGTGCACAAGATTCCATACTCATCTGCTCTTAAAAAACAAAGTGAACGAGCTACAGCACACTCTCGTGACTACTTTTCCACCTTAGTTTCTTCCTTTGCAGACACATGCTTCCTGTGACCTTGAAAACATCTGTGGACAGCTGGGGTTAAATGACAGGAATTTTGAAATACAGCAGCAATGAACAGAAGGGAACCTTTCTTCCACTTTCAGCCACAACCTTAAATCTCCAGCTGGAGAACTGACCAGGTTACCAATGGACACAGGAGCAGGCAGGACTGTAGGAGGCAGGAACAGCACTGAGGCTGCAGTAATTTTGCCAGGGTTGGTACCAGAGCACCCCAACTACCTTGTATCAGTTTGGGAGAGCAAGACCTGGGGGAAAACCCGGGCATTACACACATCAGAGAAGCAGGCACCACTCGCCATGTTTTACTGGTGAATAACAGCCAGAAGAAAAACGATCTTCTTTATTCACAAAAGTCCCAAATGTCACTATCTGGAACATGAAAGTAATCCATAGATTATATTCCCATACACAAGAAGGTTTTATTTTGTTTGTATATAGGATCAAGTTAGCATTCAAGTAACATTAAAACAAACTGCTCAGACAGAAGTCCCATTTGGTACTTTCCACGGTATCTCAGCACACGCAGGGGGAACCTGTGTTATTTAGGCTCAGTATAGTCATATAGAACAATAGCTCAGAATTACGGCAGTTTTATTTGCAATATACAAACGCAAGCATTTGGAGGGTAGTGAGAACTAAGACAACTCGAGCTGGACTCAATGATCCTTTTGCGTCCCTTCCAACTCAGAATATTCCCTGATTCGGTAAACTCGTAGCAGTGACAGGTCCACTCATTGTTAAAAAGTAATGCAGTTCGTCTTGCTTTAGCTTTCACCCCTGCCTGGGAGTTAGTGTAAAGTTAGGGCAAAGTCCTGTAAAATTTCAGTCTGGGCACCTGTCTACAAATAGGTCATCTCTTAACCTTTCCTCAAAAGTAGATCAAAGTGTTTAAGGTTTTCATAGCTATTATGTATCCAAGAAACTGGCTGAAGGCACAGGCCAAAACTGGACACCAGGTTCACTAAGTCCTAGAAGGGCTCTGTGTTGAGCCTCCTGTCTATTTCTGTAGGAGATGATCCAGTCACACTCAAAAGAATCATATAAATTCTCTTTGCATCTGCATTGCATTTATTCATCAGGGTTTCATACGGCAAATGCAGCCCACAAAATGGCTTTAGTAGTAGTGGATCACTGCCCTACGTCCTCAAACAAAAGTGTTCCTTGAATTAACCTGCGAACATCAGAGTGGACAGGCATTTAACATTTCTTATTAGATTTCGAAAGAAACTTCCTTTAAAAATTATGTTCTATGAAAACTCTTATTTAATTTAAAAAACAAGAATAGATGTTGACAAACCACGTTAGGTATTTAATTTTACTGACATCATACAGTAGCAGCAGAGAAGCATCGTATAACTATAACACGAAGCTGTGTGTCTGCCAACATAGTATTAGTTTCTGCTTCTAAGTCTGCACCTGTTTAATTTCCTTCACTCACTGAAGTATGATTCACCGTTCCCATAGCCAGGTGAATGACACAAATTATACTCATTTTAACTCACACTAAGGTGTGAGAAAATATCCCTTGCATTTTCTTAAATTAGCTCAGCAACAAGGAATCCTTGGAAAAAAACCCACATTACAAACCACTACTGTTGGAGCACATTTGAAAACAGAAATACATAGAAAAGCTAGGAGGGTCATAACGAAAATTAAGACAAAAACAAAACAAAGTACTCCATGACACCAAAAATGCCTCTACCAGGCAACAAGTGACGGGACAAGAGGAAACAGCCTCACCCTGCAGCAAGGGAGGTTCAGGTTGGAAATCGGGAAGAATTTCTTCACTGAAAGGGTTGTTAAGCATTGGAACAGGCTGCCCAGGGAGGTGGTAGAGCCACCGTCCCTGGAGGTGTTAAAGAAGTGACTGGATGTGGCACTCAGTGCTCTGGCCTGGTTGACAAGGTGGTGATCAGTTAAAGATTGGATGATCTTGGAGGTCTTTTTCAACTTTAATGATTCTGTCGCACTCCCTCCATACACTACTGCTCAGAATACAGAGAAAAGGCAAGTCAGAAAACAGGTATTTGTATAAATCAGTGCACTCCTCCCCTGCATTTTGTAGGAGTTAGTATCTGCACCATCTGTGTGAGAACTCATGACATCATTGCAAATATGTATCATCATTCAAGAGAATTTTAACCTAGGAATGCAACCTTATCAGCTGTGATCATGGAAGTTTTTGGGCAAAAATCTTCATCACTCTTACTCCTTTCAGACTGCATTTGCATCGGTCTTCATATTTACAGCAGCCACACTAATTAACACTAGCAGTATCAAAGAAAAACTGCCATCAAGTATGTCACAAGCTAGAGGGGTCTCTAAGACATTCTTGAAATAATATTTGAAAATAGGGAAGAGACTGATCATAGAACATTTTATCAGTTTATACCTCTCATAACAGTAAAATATTAATTATCCTTTAGAAGTTAACATATAGAAGTAAACAACGTGCCACACAGCACTGCTGCTGTACTGAAACTCCATCCCCAAAGCAGGGTAAGCTACCCCGCTGCCAAAAAATAGAGTTCAATTTTGCAGCCATTAAAAAATCCCAAAACTAAAAGAGGGCAAAAAACCCTCTCTCAATAATAATCTCCCAACAACTGAGATAATTCTGAAGTACAACAAACTTATAATAATACGAGCAGCACTATGCAAATATATAGAATTGGTTTTTACATTAATTCTTCACTTCCTCCAAAGCGCCCATTGGAATAAAAGAGGATACAGGCAGTTTGCCCAAATTATCAGTAGGAAAGCACACAACAAAAGGTGCATGTGGCATATTACTCATTGAAAAACAGCCCTTGAAAGTCAGTCTGCTTCATGTCTGGTTTAGACTACAACACAAAATCTGTTAGGTGAAGACTACACAACAATTTAAAACTTCATTACTTTACCTCATAAAAATGCAGGAAATGCCCCGTTTCCTCAGAAACAGAAGGGAGTAAATGCAGGCTGAACTGTAGTTACTAAAAAACTTAGCTCTTGCACTTTTGCATCGGTAGATATCAGAATGCCCCAGACAGGCCACGTTCTACCCAAAGTACACCTGCAGTGAAACCATAAGCAAAGCTCCTGCCTGGCAGGTGAGAGCTCTGGCAGTGCTGCGGGACACAACCTCACTAACAGCCCGGGGAGCAAAGCAGTAACCCCTGACACTCAGTTCAGCAAAGCTTTACTAATTCAGACTTTTGTCTAACAAAAATTCAAAAGGATTTATTTTTATCTCACCAAGATTCACAACATGATGAACAGAAAATCACTTCAAAGAGTGGATGATTTTAGCATCAAAATAAAATCAATTTATTTAGATGTATGTACATATACGGACACGCATACATACGCACATGCCAATACCAGCAACACTACAAACTCATTCTCAATGGTCAGCGTGGTGCAGCAGAGATATTGTTGGAACTGCATATTTAGCATCGTATAGAAAAAAAAAGGAGCCTCTTATTTGAGCAAATATCCAAAGAAAGCAGATATGAAACTGAAATCCAAGTGACACCTTTGTCCCTTATTCTCTCAACTGTCTTCCTCACAACTGCTTGCCTGTGTGGAAGTGATTGGGGCAAAAATGAAACAATTATCAATGCATAAATATAGTTTCACCTAACAATTAGAAACCTCAATAGAAATAATCTCTAAATCTTGACCCTAGAAATCAAATTACCACAACCGTAGTTGCAGGTACGTATCTATTTCTGAATGCGCAAAAAAAAAAAAGTTACCGGGAGGCAAACTGGAGAAAAGCCAAGATCAAAAGGTACCTTCCAAATCAAACTATTCCATGTGTCTGTGATTCCAATATCAACAAAAGTATTGTGCCAGATAAATAAAACAAAGGGGCATGTTGGTGATACCAAACCAGCAAGATCTTACAAATAATGATCAAAATTTTTTATTTTGTGCACAGCTTTCACAATATCTCCACTATGTAATGCTAAATAGCCACATTTTCTGAACACCTGACAACTCTGAGACGTCACTATCATTATAAAAATAACTTCAGCCTGAATTTTGAGACTGAGGATATATATATATATAGAGATATATATATAGCCAGAATTTTCTCAAGTGGGAAGAGGGCTCTTGAACCTTCTGATATTATAATATTATTTACTATCAAGGTAATAATTCATCACCATTGTGCATTTTAGTCTGCCCACTTTATTTTATTTTCTTTTTTTTTTAAAACAGTAGCCACTCTTCATCAAATTGTTGACTTTTTGGCTCTGATGTTTCTTTTAAGCAATGAAGTGACTATGTTCTCCAGATATCAGCAATATTTTTTGCAGTAGATTTACAATAGCTGCCAAAAGCACATTTTCATGGTATTTTCCCAGCTCACTACTTGGGACAGATGGAACTGTTTGGAGCTGTCCCTGGACAGGCAATGAAGCACAGGTACATTCTGATCCAGATGTTGAGGATTCTCTAACATGTAACAACTGCAGTGCAGCTAATCCTATATCACTTTGTTTTCCTTTGAAAACCAGGCTCACTCACATTAATGTTTCTGAGACTGTTCTGGCTTGTTCCAAATTAACTCTCAACTCTGATTTACTCTAAGTCAAATCCAATTCTGCACGCTGTGCACACCTGCCGGGATTTGGAAAGACCCTTTGCATTACAGAGCCCGGGGTTTCACTAGAACTTCCACCTTCTCTGACGGAACAGCAGCAGCTGAAGGGTCCCCCAACTCCTGGCAATAAACACCTCCCTGAATGGGGCCAGGTTTGTTCCGCTCCAGTCCGCCGTGCCGAGGATTTTACGCCTCGCTCGGGTTAACAGCAGACCCCGACACAGGCGCGTCCGCCCTCCCTCCCCACACGCCAAAGCTGCACCAGAGCCACCGACTCGGGTTACGCGACAACTCCCGCCGAGGCACGGCCGGGTGAGAGCAGCCTCGA
>VZTA01003905.1:163411-173793 GCA_013398855.1 Mohoua ochrocephala
GGGCCGCCCGGGAACCCGCCCCGCTCCCGGCGCGGAGCCCGGGCGCTGCCCGCCGCCGGCGTAGGGCGGAGCCGCCCTTGCAGCGCGACTCCTCACGAAGGCAGGAGGATTTGAGCATTGGCTGAAGCCGGTACGTACGCGGGCAGAGCTCTTCCGAGAACTCTCACGGTGTGCAGCTCCAGAAGAGAACGCGCACTCGGAGCCATACCCCGTTATGCACTCGCGGATGCAGTGAGGGAGCTTTTGGGGGAGGACATCCCCCACTCCAGCTGTGAACTGCCACTTTTATTGAGCAAAGAATTAAAAAGTTCACTTGTGTTCACTGGCCCTGTAACTCACAGAAATCGCTTCAGCAAGCATGCGCTGACCTTTTTTTTTGAGTTATCCTGCATATGCTTGCAGGTCAGGTAGTGCAACGATTCAGTTTATGAACCAGACAGTTCATGTACTACTCGATAACAGTCAGAGCGACTGGTGCCAGTAGGTCCGGCTGGGATATCCACCTGGTCTAACTGGACACCACATTCTGTCTTCTGGAGGTATGTCTTTCTCTCCCTTTAAGACACAGAACAGAGTCTTCATACATGAGGTATTACATGCTGATCAGACAAAGCAGCAGCCTGGGAAGCATCCTGGCCAGGGCACAAATAACAGAGTTAAAGAACGCACAGACAAACTGTATGTGTTCACTCAGATAAAAAAACCTCAAGTAACTAATTCTGAACACGCAGAAAACTTTGGGCTTATTCTTCTGTGTTCAGGAAATGTAACCAAAATAGAAAATGAATTTTCTTGTACCATATTCCATTTGAATTTGCTAAAGACTGAGTGTGTTACACAAATACTGACTTCTCTAGGTATTAACTGAACATGCTTTCAATGAGGGTGAGCTCATTTTTTGCTTAGGTAGCAAGCAGCAGCTGGGATGGTTCCACAAGGACTGAGCAGATGGAGGCTGGACAAAATCAAGTGTTCAGTATGAGTACTTAAATTTAGTCAGGGAGAGAAGGAATCCTCACAGGAAGGTAAGGGAAACTTAATCTTTAATACTTTTCTCCGCATGAAATTTCTTTCCTACTTAGACAAGAAAAAAAATCTATGTTATCTGTACCTATTTCAAATGTACCAAGAGGCCTTTGGGACATGCGGTTGCTGCTACCATGGAGCGAGTGTTTTGGAATTTTCCTGTCAGCATGTACATTCTGCATTGTAACTTCAGAGATCACCATTCTGCAAAAACCAGTTACAACAAAACCTGTTTGATAAATTTGAACTAGCATGGAAGCTAATTACCTGAAGCAGCAAAGAAATGGGCCCAATTCCACAAATCCATCAAACTTACTGTGTCATAAAAATCAGGTTTTAGTTTAGTGTTTTCTTAGACTAGGCTGGCATGTTATCCTTATTTCAAGAAGACACATTACTAGATACGCTTTTTTATATATTTAATAAAGTTATATATCAACAACTTTTGGATTTGTACTTTTGTTTAAGCACTTATTTTGGCAAAGTGAAATATTAAATACTAGTACTAGACATGCATTCCTTTCATTCAAGCTTAAGAAAACATTTACAAAGTCGACAGATAACATTTATTAAAACATGTTATACAAAAAAAGGGGCATGGGACTCTTCTATAAGAAGAAAATATTGAACAGTAACATTAAATTAAAACCATGCTGTACAATTAGGACAGCAATATTTATAGACAAAACTATCCCACCTCTGCAATACAGGCATAACATCTCACAAAATATCAAGATATGCAAATTTACTATTATAAATGACTTGTTTAGAATAAAAACTTATAGCTCATTAAGGAAGATTCACTTGACTTGCATAAACAGTTACATTTCTGAAAGAAATATGGAATCCCATGAATAAAAAAAAAAAGGAGCAGCAATTGACGGACACAGGCTTCAAGCAAAAATCAGAACTTGCAATTTAATCACATTAAAAATATACCATTTTCTTTTCCAGCATCTTCCCCTAGGCCACTGACAGTTTACAGCTAATAGCTAAAGAAGCCAAGCTATCCAATGAAGCATTTAGAAGACAAAAAACCAACTTTCCTTTGTTGCTTTGAGAAAGGTCCTAATTCTGTTACAGCAGAACACTCAATATACTGCTGTAGGCTGTCATAATTCTGAGACAGGTCACCTTGCTGGCACCCAGGCAAAAGTATTGAGATTACAAACCCTGATGTGCCTCCATTCTTTCAGGCTCAATAATACTGGAACGCCCAATACATCAGCCTTTGATCATCTGCCTTGCTTATGATACAGGACGGTTTCTCAACCTCAGCCACACCTCAGATGAAAAAAGCTGTGACCAAAAACTGTACTGACAATACCTTCTAGGGTCTGTCTGCTCACCCATAAAACAAACAAGGAAAGTTTAAAAAATGAAACAACAAAAAAGCAAACCAACACCGGTGTGTGAAATAGGAACCTTCTCCCTCAAAAGGGTCTGATATACACCTAAGCAGATTTTAACCCTGCTAACAGTTGAATTTTTCAGAAGGGTAGTTACACAGATTCCATGGTAATTAACATCTTAGTTACAAAATGGAATGAAAAGGAGCTTAGCTGCAGTATCATTAAGTCTTCTTACCACTGCTAGGACAATGAATGGCTTCAAAGCAGCAGGAAACTCTGAAAGCTGCCTGGGTGTACGATATTGCTGGTTATAAGAAGACACTCACTTTACTACAGCCAACAGCCACATCATCGAAGGTAATGAAGCATACGGGAAGATTAATGAAAGTCATCATATACATATGCATTCATATTATATATATACATATATATATATATAGATTGCTTCCCTCCTCCCCACGAACAGGAAATAATTTTTCGTACCTTGAACAAGACCACTCCATTAGCAAAGATCAGAAGCTTGACAGAAGCTGCATCTGTATATCTTGGCTTGCTATGTTCAACTGCACTGGCCACCAGTGGCAGGGACTGCAAGGGGCGTCGTGCGGCCAGAGGTTGCGAGCTGCCCTGTGCTAGTCAAAAGAAGTTCAGCCTGCACAAAAAATGGATGTGAACAATCCACTGCAAGCCAAAATCTCAGCCAGAGGTGCGCATAATGCTTCTGCTTAAACATACTTAAAGGAAGAGTGGCAGCTACTAGCAAGAGGTGCAGGGAGACACATGGAGAAGATACTCCTGGGTATACGTGGAGAAACTGAAGAGCTGCTCTTGGGAAAACACCTGAAGAAGTCACTGAGAACATGTACAGACATACTCACAGAAGGACACACTCTCCGCCTGAGGAGATTCACTTCTAAGAGGACTTTGGCCTACAGCTAAGCCCTGCCAGAGCAGGTACACCTCTGAAATAACTGAGTTCCGCAGGAGAACCAAGCTGGAACAGACACATCCCTGAAGGGACAGCGTCACCGTGAATAGTGACACTGACCAGACCAGAGCACCAGAGGACACCCACTAAGAAATGAAGAGCATCAGAAAGGAAGTGTGCATATGCGCCCAACCTCCTGTGTGACCTGTCACCTTACTAAAGGAAATGGCAGGAGCTGAATACAACTCTTGGTGAAAGCAAGGGAAACTGAGACTACAAAGGCAGGGAGGAGAGGTGTTAGACTTAAGCTGAGCCTGAGGAAGATGGTTTCAGTAATTCTTTATCTTTCCCCCCCCAATACCTGAAATGGTGACTAGAAGTTTGACAAAGGGCAATAAACTGAATTCAAGAGAAACACCACAAGACAGCTGTTTCACCTGTGACATGCAAAAGTAAGGATTTTAGACATGTATCTCAAGCCGCCCTTAAATCATCAATCCTCTCAACCTGATCTCATGACAACCAGATCAGTATTTTCCTGCAATCAATTGGATTCATGTAAATTAACAGCAGAAAGCCAAATGCTACAAAATCAGTGGAGCAACGTTTGTCGGACTTTCAAGACAATGCCATAATATGGGGTAAAACAGCAATAGGCAAATACTAAAAAGTTACTATTCATGCTAAGTCATTAAAAAAGGACATGGTTCTATACTATGATCTACTGAACCTGTTATAAAACCTTTAAAGTGTCTCTCGCAGTACATTTGATTTTAAAGCTTTATTTCAAAGTAATCTTACTGCAAATAGAAGTAATGTTAAACCTAGAAATATCCCATATAAAAGTCATTCCAAGCTGGTAAAAGAAACAGTTTTGCTGGCAGCTCTGTAGGATGGTCTGGGTTCAACATATTTATTTATTTTTTGACCATAGTTTTCAGACTGGCGTTTCTGTCCAGCCTTTTTTATGGTTAAATGGGAAGAAGCACCCTTAACCTTTTCATGCAAAACTAAAGTGACAATTGGAAAGGGGCTGAGAACTGATGTAATACACAAGATCGTTCTTGAAATGAGTATGAGAATAAACACCCTGCACATGTTCAAGGCCAGGCTGGATGGGGCTCTGAGCGACCTGACCTAGTTGAAGGTGTCCATGCCTATGGCAGGGGGATTGGAAGTAGATGACCTTCAAAGTCTCCTTCCAACCCAAACCAGTCTATGATTCTAATGCCTTCCTTCAAATGTGATGATGGTACTTGCAGAAATGACACCATGTTATGTGGTAAGGCCTTGGAGAATGGAAAAATAGGGCCACCGAGTGCAAGAACCCTTTCCTCTACCCTCATGTAAACAGGCAAGCATTATAGTATCTTTTAGTATTAAAAAAGACAGTGTTAGCAGTGTGTAAACAAACCATAGAGGGAATATAATTTCTAAGTTTAAAAAACATACTTATAAAGTTTTATGGTTTGTTTGGTTTGTTGTTTTTGTGGTTTTTTTGTTTGTTTTGTTTTATGTTTTTTATTTTTTTTTTTTTTGTTTAAATACAAAGTGCTTCTATACATTAAGCAGGTTACAGTGTTAGTGAGCAAAATCCCTGTTTCAGTACCTTGATCACAAAGGTTAAACATGGCCACCATGGTATTTGTAGAGTTCAATTAAGTGCTAAGAACAGGAACTCTGTGGTGCTGATCATTCATGCCCATTGCCAGCAATGGGTTCATTGTACTTGGGAACATCTGTTTTAACAAAATTCTATATGAAAAAATATCTGAAGCATTAGAAGATTAATAATTAAGAGCCTCTTAAAAAAAAATGGTTTTTAAGTAGAATGCCAGTAAAGAAATTACAGTAATTACAGCTCACTGAGTAGAAAACCCTCAGCTTGCAGCAGACATTCATTTTCAGGATACAGTTCTGTTGTATCTTAAGACGATTTGTAACTGGGAGTTCAAAAAAGAATCTGAAGTGTAATAATCTTTTGTGTGGTTTTGCTTCACCATACAGGGTCATCTGTTTCAGTACGTTATCCTGCACACAGCAGTGCCTAATTCAGAAATTGGGGCCAGACAGGCTTAGGTCTTTAATGCTGGTTGACTTTTTCCCCATGTGGACAGCACTGTACTTGGATGTCACCTCTTTCTATTATATTCTATGTATGTTCTAAAGGCTCTTTCCTTTTCATATTTCAGTAAGCTACTAAGAAGCTTTTGCTTACTGAGAAGCAACTGCTTTTGCATTGGACTGCATTAAGCTTTGAACCCCAAAATCCTGTTGTCACCTTTACAACTGATGCCTTTACTCTATCTGCAGAGCTGGCAGCATCTCTTAGAACTATACACACTCCTCCATCAATCTCCACGAATGAGAGCCCCACACACAGATCCTCATCCTAACAAAGAACAAGTGTCACTTTCCCAGCAAAAATCCCAACTTCAGACATAAGCACGGTACCATGTTCTGCAGTACCATTAGAAGATCCAAAGGACATACTTCCTACTTTTTTCCACAAGCAACTTCATTTGAGCAAGTAAACAACTCTGCTTGTGATCACCAGTCACAGTAGTTCAGTACCAAGAATCTGTATTATAGTTCTTACTATTCAAACACCAAAGAATTAGAAGTATAAATACCTATCAATGACTACATAATTTTCCTAAAGCAGCTTTCTAAAACTAGATAGAAGTTCTCAAAGAAGTTTTTGTACCAATAACAAGTCAGTTCATGAATCCAGAGTTTGGTACTTGCTACTGTAGTAAGCCACAAAAATTTGAACAGAAATCTACAGTTTAAATATTTGATTATTTTGACTAAGTTCCAAATGTTACATCTTACTTTTTGTTGGTTTCTTTTTTTTTTTTAATAAGACATACTTATTACACACACTTCTAGAAGCTCTCACAATGTAGTAATTAAAATCTAATGAAGTCAAGAGTCGTACAGCATTAGACCCTAGGGGAGTAAGTATAAAGTATACTTAATATATACTGAAGTTTATATGTAAGTGCATTACAGACTCTAAATAGAAATCAGCACAAAATTAGACATTTGTTTTACCGAAGATAAATTAAAAAAAAACCAGAAGATGGATAAAGGAAAGCCAAACCACCTTTACCACTGCCTTTCATTAAGCAATACAACAAAGGCTACTGAATGACGCACACTACCTAATGATGCATGTTAAGTATGTTGGCAGTCTTCACCTTGAGGTGGCATTCTAATTTTTTTTTCTTCATTAAAATGTGAATCGTATAACCCGATATGGTCATCTTCGTTTTCTTTTCCATTACGTAGTACCACCTGAATTCCTGGTTCATCTCAGTATTTTCAGGATTTTTGTCAGTTTAGAGCTGAGTTTTACTGTGAATTTAGATGACTTAGAAATACAAGACAGCCTCTAAATACCGCTGTGATTAAAATGAATGTCAGACCTCATTTTGCAGGCACCTTTCAGATTAACCACATGCACTTCACACACTGAACACCTGAAGTAATACTGCAGAAAGCAAAATATGTTTGATCTGTTTATACCAGCATACTCATTAAAACTTGTTTTTTGAGAATGTACAATAGCAAGTACCAGACATTATTTGCATAATTAGTTTATTTTTCTTACTCTACTAAACAAATGTAAGCACTCATGTCTTAGTTCATCTCAGTAGTACTCTGCTCAGCTTTAGAAGCCTGATAGGACTTGGTACAAGAGGTCACATGCCGATGAAAACTGTCCCGCCACATAAATCTTTTCCCACAGATGTTACACTCATATGGTTTTATGCCTGTATGAATTTTCATATGGCCTACAAGATGGTGTTTCATTTTGAATTTCTTACCACAGACACCACAGCCATAAGGTCGAAGACCAAGGTGCATACTCATATGCCGATCTCTCTGACTTTTGTGTGTAAAGCTTTTTCCGCACTGACAAGGATAGAGCTTATCGGCATGGGAGAATCCAGTGAGAGATGTTTCTTCTTTAATCCCGGCAGCCATATCAATGCTTTCACCATAACCTGCTGCCATCATAAGATCCTGTCTGTGAGCACTTAAATTTCCATCTGCCCTTTCACCAGAAAATTCTTCCATAGACGAGCCATAGAAGTCAACTTGTTCATCATAATTACTTTCATCTGCCTGTTCATCAAATTCTGCTTCCATCTTTTTGTCACCTATGTGAAAATCTTCAACACCCGAAGACTGGATTGAGTGATCTGCCTGGATGGCATTCATGGATTCAGAAACTTGGTGTTCATCGTAAGGATTATCAACGCCTTCACAGTCTTGTTCAAACCTTTCTGGTTTCACATGGATCCACCGCTTGTGAGACATGATGCTGGGTTTGCTATACATTGGTCTGGTATACTGGTACTCTGCACTATCACTCGTTCCTTCTTCGCCATCCTGACTGGTCATTCCAGTGCTAAGTCTGTCATGTTCTGTTGAAGAATTACTGGGAAGGTACTCGTGTTCTGTCAGCTGACACGACAGTTCATCTTTAGAGCTCTCTTCTTCATTTTCACCGTCCCTTAGTTCCTGCACTTTGTGGAATTCTGTCTGTCCTCCAGAGCCAAGTTCAAAGGTTTCAACAAGGCCATTGTAGCTACTACTGCTTGGGGACTGATGGTCGCTGCCATGATTCATCTTCTGACACAGAACTGTTGGGTTCCCCTCAAGCACTTCAGTGCACTTATCCACTACATGCCACATCTGAAGGAAACTTGCTGCTGTCAGATAACTAACAATTTCTGGCGCAGGCATTACCAGCCGGCCTGTATAGGTAGACAGAAGAATGTTTTCAAATACTCTGGGATTCATCACATCAGGCAGGACTATTCGCCTGCTGTTTTTCAGGAGAACCTGATCACAGAAGTAAGGTGAACTAGCTGCAAGAACAGCTTTATGGGCTCTGAAGAGGTGGCCCTGAACCACAATGGACACATCACATAATTGTCCTTGCTGTCGCTGTTGGTTTAACTTCTGCAAAATGGTGCTAGAAAAATCTGGAAATTCCACTCGAAAGGAGCTTGACCCAGACTCCATTTCATTACAAATTTAGTGTTGTGCTGCAAGAAAAAGACCAAAATAAAAATAATAAATAAATAAAATTAGAAATTCTGCTTAGTCAAGTATTGACCTTTCCATTTTCTTCTACACTTTTTCTTTTTTCTTAACAGACTCACATGGAACTCAACACAACATTTTCTGGGACCTTTTGCCACTGTTGTATTTATTTCTCTCAGGCCACCTAATTTCTCTCTTCTGAAAGCCGTACTAAGGCCATAAATTGCTATGCCAGCATATTTTGTTGTGTTTCTTCTCTCCAAGAGGACTCATCAACTACAGCAGGAGCTACAAACAGCAAGTTATCCACTTGGGATAGACAAAGCATTTCAAACATGCGATTAGGCTAATGAAACCGTTATTTCATGAAATTATACAGTAAAGTTCTAACTCCAGGGTGTCCCAGAGTTTGTACCAGCATATGAAAGATTCTGTATTTCAAATGCCAACAAAATAATCTCATTGATCTCCCAATAAACACTGATTTTACTCATGAAATATTTCACTTAAGATCAAGTTTTCAACAGCAACTGTATCAACTCACAGGATGACACCGGAAGCACAGGCAGAACCCCACTAAGAACGAGGCTTATGACCCTTCTCATGCATTTCCCTATTGTTTTATTAACTGAGAGGTGGAGCAGCTTGTACAGTTTTTAATTCCGAGCTTATTGAGATATTATTATAACATTCCTTTTAGGGAAATCATACAGAATTTAAAATGTCAATCAAGAAACCGATACCTTTGCTGCACAGAACTTTTCCTGCCTGTACCCTGTGTATTTGTAACGACATAACAATTACATGCCAGAACCTCGGCTAAGAGCTCCCAGATTTTCACACCTGTATTCCCACATCATCCAGATGTCTTACTACACAGTTAACAGCTCTTTAAGCAGTAATACAACTTTTAAAAATGCATACTTGAAATTTTAAATTGAATTTGAGATAAATTTGCACGTTATTGTAATTAGAAATGACAGAAATTTAAATGCAACTACGAAAGACCAACATTAACTGCCCGAGTAAGTTAAACTGCTGCAATTTTTCTATTTGATAAGGTGTAAATTGAGTGCAGTGGGATTCCTGAAGAGCCACGGAGCAGCAAGTGGTTTCCTCTGTCAAGTTCCATGAAGTTGCCATCCACATAATCGCAAAAGATCACCTTTAAATTTACTGTCGTCAGCACTCCTCAGGTTCTTTTCCTCAAAGCACCAACCCTCTTCAGAACAGAATCAGCTACCAATACTTTTCCAGTGAGCAACGGAATACTGCACCTACCAGTTCAACTGTTAATTTTTCTTACCACTTTGCTTAAAACAATTTGACATAATTATTTAAGTATTTAAAGTTATTTTATACCTTGTGTATATTACATCTACTTTTTGAAACAATCAGATTTTTTCATACAGATGCAGTTCCTTACCTCCCTTCAGAATGCTCTCAGATTTAAGATTCTATTTTTCAATACTTGCCTACAAAAAAAATAAGCCTTCAGGAGATGTTAAACTGAAATTTAAAGACAGATGCCTATAGAACTTATATACAATTACTGGTAATCTAAACTGCCATCTTTAAGCAGGGAGTCAGCATGTCACCACAAAAACATTTCCAGATGATAGCAGACCTTTTTGTATTTTAAGCTCTCATGAAGACAAAACGTACGCAAAATATTTTCAATTAGCGAAGCCATACAAGTCAAGCAAACCGGTTTTCCAAAGGGGTTTCACTTCCTCCTTCTATAATCTGTTTTGTTTTGCACTTCCTTTACTCCAAACTCATAAAGAACAAAGTCTTTCAACTTCAATTAATAAAAAAAAATATAAAATCTCCATGCTGGAGCATTGAGTAGAACATACAAGGCACATTTAAGTTGCTTTAAAACAACATTACTTCTAATAAGTGCTAGCAGGGAGTTACTTCCCCTCTCCACGCGCGGGCCTACAGCTATCGATCTCTCACCCTCCCAGCGCCCCCGCGATGCTGCCGCAGCCACACCGGCGGGGCCCGGCCGC
>VZTA01003905.1:173872-206144 GCA_013398855.1 Mohoua ochrocephala
GGCAGCGCCTCACCTGCGGGTCGCGGCGTCTCTCTCATAGCGGGACGCTGTCGGTGCGGGTACGGCCCCGGCCCCGGCCCTGCCCGCGCCCACCCCGGCCCGCACCGGAAGCAGCTACCCCCCTTCCTGCGGGCACTTCCGCGTCCCGGTCACGTGACGGCCGGCCCGGCCCTTCTGCTCCCTGCCCGCAGGGTGGCTCTTACCCGGGGCGGCAGCGGCGCCCCCTGCTGGTTCCATTTGGGAGCGGATGGATTTGGCAGGAGCGCTCAGATTCGCACCCCAAAACCCCCTGGGCCGAGCTCCCCTCTCCTCTCCTCCCTCCCCTCCCTCCCCTCCCCCTCTCCCTGTGCGCCGCAGCTGCTACCCAGGGCAACATTCTCAGCGCTGCTGTGGGCGCTGCTAGGAGGGGAGCAGTTGTACTGCTGGGACAGTACAACTGAAACCCGCTGTCCTCGCCGGGCGCTGGCTCGTCCCACGTGTTCCACACAGATGCCTGATGTGCTGGAGCACAGGAATTGTCCTACAGCCAAACCGTTTCAATGGCCACGCAACCAACGCACCCGCGTTGGAACTTTTGCACAGTGCAGGCACGGTCCCGCCCCACAGGGGCCCGCAGGGGGCGCCGCTCCCCGCCTGGGCCGGCTCTGCTGGCCGGACCCGAAATCCGCCCCTTTCTGCGGGAAAACTTCCCAAGTAAACTTACAGAAAATTAATATTAATTATGCTTAGTCTTTAGTATTTTTTAAAGAAAACGGACAGCAAGATCTCAGTTTTTAAATTCATCACAAAGACTTCAGCTGGACCGGCCCTCCCGGTTCACAGCCGTCGGTGCAGCCCAGGCTGGTTCTGCGTGCGCCGGCCCCGCGCACGGCTGGGCAGCGGCCCCGGCCCCGGCCCCGGCAAAACTCTGAACCAGAGCACGAGGTTCTGTGAGGCAGAGCGGTCCCGGCTCTCAGCTCGTGTCACCTGAAAGCCTCACCTGTGCGAAAGCCATAAAGGTTTTCTGTGGCTGATCTGGAGCAAGGCAACACGCTAAAACCCTGGGGTAGGAGAGAGAGCAAGCTGTTCCATGGGAGCTAAAGAATTTCTCTTAGACAGAAGTCATCCTGGTTTTAGCAGGTACTATATCCGAACAGAATTTGGACTATTGCCTGTATTTTCAAGTCTGGTAGTGCACATTCACATATTAAGTACATCTCCTTCCTACATTAATAAGAACCCTAATAAAAACTTTAATACAAAAACGAGAAAAGAGAAGGACAGTGTTTGACACAACACAATTACATAGTTGTCTCTTATAGGCATTATGAGAGTACATGACCAAATAAAGCACTACATAAGAATGATGAACTGTAGGGCAAGGAAGTTTTGAGAGATGAAATAGCACACAGCTAACCGAAGCAAATGTTTTGGCCTGTGTGGAGAACAATGTGATCCCACAGTAAGAAGTGCAAAGTGTTGCAAAAAGTGAATACTGATTTATAGAGTAGATGTGAAATCAACTCTCAACAGAAGAGAACGCAGCTCGACCTCCAGTAACATGAACAGCAGCAGGGGATGCCCCGGCAGCCCTTGTTGCGCACGTTCAGGAGACAAGAGGAGTAGGGGTTCAGTTGCTCCAGATGCGAGGAGTCAGGAACTCCCTACTGGTAGGAGGAGTTGTTCAGGTATAGCCTCACAAAGGTCATCTAACTTCCACCACAACTGATTGCACGAGCCACTTCTGTAGGGAGGTATTGTGGATTTTCTCTCTAGACTACCATACGATTAACTCTGCACCTTGCTTGGTCTGCCAGGTAGCTTTCCTAAGCATTTGGATGGGAAAGCAACCGTGTACTCCATTTTTTAAATGAGAGATTTCTGTAAAGAGTCAAAACACACACACAATTGATACCTGACTCAACAAGCTTCGTCCTCTGGCTATGACAGCACCACAATTCCCCAGCAGGAAGCCCACAACAGCATATCTCAGTTTTGAAGATATCCCAACTAACACTCAAGTTCATACTGCAAACTGGGATCTCAGTGAGAGTCTTAACAGCCCCTGCTACCTTCTCTGCTAAAATGGTGCTGATGATTCTTCACCTGCCAGACTCCTCTCCCCTCCTTGCTTCGAAATGGCCTCTGTCTCTGCCATGTCTAATAGAAGCCAACTGGAATGGGACTTGTCTGGTACAGCTCTGAACCATGGAGTAGAATTCTGAGATCATGGTGACGAATTGCGAACCAAACCCTCATTTTCTCTCTCGTAATTTTGGAAGCTGCTGAATTCTTTGCTAAGATGGATTTCTACATTTACGTGGTACAGCATCTTAAACAGGATTAATAATAAAGCATTGTCCTCTGTCCCACCTGATCCTTTGCCAGTCATGAAGTCTTGAATTTTCTTCAAGTTTAAAGAATACATACAACCTTGTTCTTTTTCATAACATTGTGAGTGAAAGATTTGGAATATTATATTGGCTCAGCATTTGTACTGAATTAGCACTGGCAGTCCCTGTTAGGAGTCAGGATTCCACAGGGCTGAGTAATGAATAAACAAAGGATGTTCCTGCACAAATATTTGTTGAAAAAGGGATGCAAGACATGGAAGCTAGCTGCAGCACACTTAGTGGATGGAATAAGTGGGAGAAGGGCATTGTGGTGTGAGTCATATATGATTATAATTTGAAATACAGAAAAAAAAATCGTTCTATATGGTTAAGAGACAGAGAGAACTTCTCAAATTAGCATTGAAACTGCTGTACTGTGAGCTCCTTTAAAGATTTACTTTTCAGGATTTGGAGAATTAACAGCTACTTTTGCTACCATTTTCTGCTTTCCTGCTCCAGAATTTTCTTCAGGAAAAGAATCATGTTTTTAAAGGTAAAATCTGCTACAGTGCCAGGTATGATGAATCATGAGTGTGGCCTGAAAAGCATTTTGGATTGGCTTCATGTGATCAGTTCTGCAGTCTTCATGTGATAACACTGACTGCGGGAGCAGGGCTGCAGGGTCAAAGCTAGTTTATTAAATCAAAATTCATGTTTTACAAAGGAAGCAAATGGAAACAGCATTAACTAATGTTTGTATGTTTTACTTTTTCCTGAGCTTATGGAAGTTTGGGTCAAATTCATGAATGATCATTCATCTAAGCTTAGAGACCATAATTTTTCTCCCTTGAATGCTTTTTTTATTAGAGTATGTTTTTTTAACTCCTCTGTACTCCCTGCTGTGATTCATTTAAATAATTTATTTTTAAGGCAGTGGGTTTCATACCTTTTCTGTTATAACAAGAAATACAATGTTCTAATAAGTGAGCTGAAAGGGAATTTTTTCTTGACATTTGATAGGCTGACATATGTGTCTTTCCAAAGCATACTTGTTTGGATTTTGAGATGGAGATGGTCTGCATCACCTTATGCTGGTAAACAAAAGGTCTCTATAATTCTTGCATGATGAGATTCTACAATTCTGTAAGGACAATTGCAGCTTTAGCTTCACTCTGATGGTGGAAAAAAATGTCCTTAGGTCTGTCCCATAGTGTTCATATTTTCTGAAAGTTTGTATTCTTGGTAAATCTAGTGAGGTGACACTGGTTATACTTTGCTATATGAGTCAGACTTTAACTACCAAACTACTCAGAAGGGCAAACTGGTACTTGTGAATTCTGTGTAGTTACATAGAAAAGTTTCCTTCTCCAGGAAACTTGAGGTTCGATGCCACAGGCCCTGCTCAGATAAACCTCTTGCTGATTTTCAGTGCTGGAGAACTTGTCCCAGAGACAAATAGGGAGGGTATTTTTACACTAATCAGCTTCTTCATATTTAAAAAATTTCTTTCTTTAAGTGAGAAGAAAAAATTGATACGGGTGTAATTATGTAGGGTGGGTCATTTGTATGTTGACAGGTTTGGGTTTACATTTGTAAAAAATTTTATATTTCAGCAGACAGACACTGTCACTAAATGCATTGTAGCACTATTGCTCAGAAATACAGCAATCCATTAATCTCCCCATTATATTATTGAAGAATTAAAAAACCAGTGAGCATTGATGGAAGTCTAGGAAATAATTATGTATGTATCAGATATTTATTGTTTGGTCATAGAAAAGGGAATGCCACAATGATAAGACAGATACACTTTACAATGTAACAAAAAGAAAAGTAAAATTTTATAGCACTCATCAAGAACAGGGAAGTATTCAGTTCCATAACACCTTTAAATTTTAAACAGACACACATTGCCAAATCCCTTGAGCAAAGCTTAAATAATACATTATAAAAATATAAATTTCATTCTGCTTCTCCCCAAAAAAGGGAAGGCTGTGTGCTGAGAAGACCAACCTGTGTTGAAAATAGACTCCAACACTGATGTGTGCAGAAAACAAACCAACCAAAGAAAACCCCATTTATGATCCAGCTATAGACTTGTGTTTATTGTACTTATAAAATATACATAGCCTTTTATTGAATTGCCTGCTGTCGAAATCTGCAAGAATTTTATTGCTTTTTACTGTCCTGGAGAGGAATAAAGCAGCAGCCTCTGTGTAATTTCATAAGAAGCAAGGACACTAAATCTAATTTTGCTGGATCTGGGCTCAATCATAAAAAAAAATGCAATGACCAAAATTTAGAATTTTGGAGAACTGAGTATGTGTATGTTTCTCCTCGTTTTTATTTTCAAAACTATTTCTATTATATTCATATCTGAACACATACCGCATTACAGTGCAATGTGTGCACTATTGTAAGCTTCACATTTATATATTTCCCATGATAGGTGCATGAGTCTGTTCCAGTATTAAATCAGGGTTTGAGTCTGTGCACTTTACAGCAGTATCTCCTTTCTTTCACTTTGAAATGGGGTGGAGTGGACCCTGCAATGTGATGGGAATAAGGTGGGCTTGGCTATTGAACAAAATGCTTTCCTTGCCTTTTATTGCCTTTCCTCTGAACTTAATGAGAGATCAAAGCATGACATACCCAAACTGTCTCCAGAGAAGCCACTATCCTGGAACTTGAAAATTGGGATATAATTTTAAAGTAAAATGTGTCGTTTAGGAACTTCTCAACAAGATTCACAGTATGCTTCTGTTGGCTGTGTTTCCAGCCTTGGGATCCACTGAGTCTTTCCTAAATTTCCCAGATATCGGCGAGAATACTGGACCAATATAAGCCTGGTTGTTTGTCGCATACTTTCAGGAGTGAAATAAAACTCTCGAAAAATTATTTGACCTCCTATTTGCCAAATACTGACGATGAGCAACAAGGTCAGTTTAACAGTTCAAGGAAAAAGTAGGAAGAAAAAGTACTTTTCTATTATAAGTTTTGTAGTTTTACATGAGGAAAGGACATGCAGGAGCTGATATTACCAGGCATGGTCCATCTGCTCTTGTTCTGGAGGGTCCCAAAGCACCTCACAGTTTAAAGTTCTGATGCAGCTTTGACCAAAGTCCTTGAAACTTTGATCACTGGGAACTGAAGATGCATAGAATCAAACTGTTAAATTAATAACATTTCAGGACAGACAGTCAAGAAGAACTAATAATCCTACTGAAGGTTTTGAATGCAAGGGGGTATGAGAGGAGAAAATTTAAAGAAGGAACAGTGTTGCACACAGATGACTGAGAAAAAAAAAAATCGTCTTCTCAGCACAGGACTTATGAGTAAGAGACTTCTTCTGTTGCTACCAGAAGACTACAGCACCTCAGTCACAGTAAAGTATGGAATGGCCTGGAAGCAGGATTTTCTTGCACTGCAAGCTGAAAAGCCCCTCAGTCATAATAATACCTGACTGTGAGTCATAAACTTTCTGCTATCCACAGTGTTGAAAATCCTCACTCATCTTTTAGTCCAAATTTTGTTTGTAAAGGCCATTAAAGTTTAAATTAACTTTGTTTTCATGTAAAAATAGTGAATTTCATCCCAGGGAGAAACCTGCAGAAAGTTCCCAAGGGAAACAGTAGGGTGTCATTTGAGTAAATGGAATAAATTCTCCTTAGGATGAATTTGAGTATTGTCACAAAATTCTGTAAAAAGAAGTTAGTACCTGTATAGGAAAAGTCATTAAGAAAAATCTATAAAGCAGAAAAACATTTTAGCTCAGCTTTAATACAGCAGCTAGGGGGAGGATGCAACTCTGATGTCGAGGTGGTGGCTTTGGCCAGTACATGGTTGCCCTGCCCATCGCTGGTGATGGACGGATGGATGGATGGCAGGGCCAAGGAGTCATCTGGGCACCCCAGCAAAGGGTGCGCGGGTCCAACACCTGCAACAACCTCAGACCTGGTGCTGGGGAAAGCAGGTCATCCCCCAAGGCTAAACGGTGGCAGAGGCCAAAGTGAGTGTTGCCAGCCAGTTTGGCACTGGAATTGCATATTTTTTAAATTATTACTGTTTTTCTGGAATGTGAACTACTGCCTTTAAAGTCAGTCTGTTTGGGGGTTGGTGGTGGTGTCAGTCTTGCTTTTGTGAGGCTACAACTCTACTGCACATGAAGAGTTTTTGTTAACATGTGGCCGAGTGTCAGTCAGGGCAGCACACAGCCAGGGCTGTCTGCAGTGACTCAGCTGATTAACTCCATAGATCACCCTTGCTGTGATGGAATCAATGGCCGTGGTTAAAAGGTTTTTCCAGTAATGAGTTTATAACAAAGCTGCCACCAAATAGTTTAGTGCCATGTGTTCTCTCCTTTATTGATTTCAATAAAAAGGCTAATTTGGAGATATGCTGGATTGTCATTTCTGGGTGGAGGGTGGTTAATATAACTAATGGCATTGCTGCAGCACCATGGAGACATCAACCCTGACACGCTTACAGAGAACAGACAGAGCTTAGCAGGCAAAGAAAGATGTTCCAAGTGCACATCCTGGGCTTGACAAGACATGGCAGCTACCTAGATGCGTGCTGGTGGAAGTGCATGTGAAAAGCACAGCCAGATCAGCCAGGATCTCGCTCGTTCTAGAAAACCAGCACCTGTCTCCAGGCCTTGTTTGTGTTCTGCCAGCCCATGGCCATGGCGAGGCCTGAGGTTCTCAAGGCACAAGGACATCCAGGCTGAGCAATGCGGCAGGTGCTGCTGCAGGCAGAGGGACAGAGCCAGTCTGGCGTGTCAGGGTCTCAGCCCAGTGGAGCTGAGCGGTGGCCAGTGCTGGGCTCTGCTGCAGCGCTGGTGAGCAGGCCCACGGTGGAAGCCGGCTCTGCCAAAAGGGGGACTGCAGGTGTTGTGGACATCATGCTGGTCTGCTCCAGGCCCTGGCTGTTACCAGGCTGAACCTCCAGAACCACAGTAACATTCAGACCAGAGCTGCTCTCCTCTGTGCTCCCAGACCAAGTCAGCGTTTGCAGGGTGAAGCAATCTCTGTGCAAGGATCTGCCTAATCCTCTGAGCCAGATCGTGGAGTGCCCCTGAGCACAGCCAAGGAGGTTCCTTCACCTTTGCATGCTGCTAGAATTCACAGGGATTATTTCTTCAGGGCTCATGTTTCCTTGGGTTTAGATCCCAATCTGTTCACTGCATCCTCTCATCAGTGTTAGGATTATAAATTCTAATGCTTTTCAGAGTGCCAGGACTATGCTCAGGAGAAGGCTGCTGTCAGAGAAGTTGATGCAAGAACTGCCTCAATAGTATAAGAACATAGAACTTGCCTAGAATGAAAAAAAATTTAGTGTCAGACTCTGTGGTACATGGCTCTGAGCCATTTGAGATTGTGTCCATAGCTTTTTTAAGAATTCTGGCTTTGGAAATATTAGCTTAAGTAGTTCTGAGCAATACTTCAGGAAAGTATTATATTGGCTTTAGCTACTATAAGTCCAGCATTAGCAACGAAACTCCAGTTAAATACTTGATGAAAAAAAAACATTCTCAAAAAACTGGATCTGTTTAAAAGCAGTATCCACTTTGGCTATATTAAAAGTTCCATTATTTCAAAAGAAAAGGATTAAACAGATTTTAAAAAAAAACCCCACCAAACTAAACATAGTTTGACAATGAAGAAAACCTGCTTAGCTGTGATCTCTTCTAAATACTAACCTCCATTCAGTGCAACATAATGGGAGCCTGCAGCTGCCTGCCGAGGACTCTGTGGTTTGCATCCTAACTTCCTCAATGTCACGATGGAAGGTGAGTTAGTCCCAGTACCAGCTGCTTGAGCACCAGTTGCTTACAGCCCCAGACCCTAGCACACTGCAGCTGGTGGAAGGACTCCCACCCATTTCCACAGAGCTGGAACTAAGCCTGTGGTGATGAGGGCCTGTTCTCATTTCCTTTCCAGATGGGAGGCAGAGAACGCAACCAGGAGAGAAGTCAGTGAATCTTCATGTCCACTCTCTGCCCTGTCTCTCTTGTCCTCTCGTCAACTCTGGATCTTCATCTCCCTTCTCCCATAGCTCCCAGTCCTTCCTCTCTTAGGGAAGTGCTGATAACTTCTGAGATTATGTGGTACTAAAAGAAACTCGGTCGTCTTGTTGCCAAGCAAGAGTGTAACCAGTGGCTCTAGTCTGTAGTGTCTGCTTGTGTTTTAACTTGTCGTGACCATAAGATGATGTTATGATGCATTTGCTGTCTGTTTAGATTTTGCATGTTGTTTACTCAAGGAAAAGTCATCTGCTTGGAACCCGGTGTGTGCGCGATGTATGCACGTGCAAATCTGTGCATGTATGTGGCTGCATCGCATGTGTGTAAAGATGAGTAGCACTTGGAGACCTGCTTTCTCATTTCACCTCCTTTTACTTTCATGTGAGTAGACACATCACACAGGTGCATATGTCTATCTTCTATGATCTGATAGGAGAGTTCTTAAGTTTTCATCTCTGCTTATAAATTAAATTGGTCAAATCACTGTGGTTTAAGATAGAAAAACACAACAGAAGCTGCTCAGCTGAATGATTTTTGGCACAATATGAAGAAAAAAAAATAGGTGCTGGCTTCTCTTTCAAATAAGTGCTGCGCTCTGCAGAGCAAAGATCAAGCCAAAGTTCACCTTATCAGCTGCTGTACCTCACCTGGGGCTGTGTTATTGATAGGTCTGTCATCCTCCCTAATATTGGAGGGGTAATAGCAGCCGATGATTAGGCCACTCTCAAGCTATTAACTACATTTCTTATCCCTTTTATAAGAGCTTCTTAGTCAGCTGGGAAACAAAGGCTGCCTTCAGCGAACAAGAGCCCAAATTGTGGGTCTGCATCCTGCAACCTGAAAGACACAACTGTTGCACTTAGAGGAGCCTCCAACGGCAGTGAGGGGGTGGATGTCAAAGGTTACCCCGTGGTGTTATCTGAAATGAGCAGGCTCTGGCTGCCTCTTGTGCTGACAGAAGCTTGCAGAGAAATTACAGAAAATTGCCTGTTTTGTCAACATTTTCTCGTGAGGTTTAGAAAAAAAAAGGACTCTAGTTTCAGCAAGTCAAAGGGGCTCAGTCAGCCTAGAAGTGACTGACAAACACTCTATTATTCATCTATGTAAAAAAGTGATATTTTATATCATTTCTTTGAGTGATTGTTAAGTGACTGGATGGTGACACTGACATGCAAGCTAATCCCAGTAATATTTCC
The DNA here is from genome assembly GCA_013398855.1 of Mohoua ochrocephala. Lineage (NCBI taxonomy): Eukaryota > Metazoa > Chordata > Aves > Passeriformes > Acanthizidae > Mohoua > Mohoua ochrocephala. The sequence continues at coordinate 183,406 of VZTA01003905.1, forward strand.
AGTTATTGTTTGAAGGCAGACTTACACATTTGTCAGCACTGACAATAGGTATATTCAAAAAGAAGTGGTGATGAAGAACCAGTGCCCAGTACAATCCCAAAGCACTGGGAGGACCTGTACCCGCAGATCTCAGCACAGAGTGCACAGGCAATGGACAGGACTGTGGTAGAAAAGGCAGTCATGTAGTCCCCTTAACAAGTCATTCACCTGGGGCGAAACTACAGAGATGACCAGTAGGACTTCTGCCACTTCTGACACACTGTAGCTCGAAAAATAGCTTTTACTGTCTGGCTCTTGTTTTAGCGATACAGCAGATTTTCTTTCTGTATAGACTGTTACTGAATTGGAAATGTTTTTACAAGAATGAAACAGCCAGTAAGCTCAAAAAAAAAAAAAAGGTCTTTGTTAAATCTTGGTTATGGATGGTGGATGGAGGCAACGAGGGAATCGGATCTGTAACTCTCCTTGCTTTCTCACAGAACATGGACTCTGGTCACTGTTCCCTGTTGTGAGGAGACTGCCCTGTGTAGTTTACCTTTGGAGGCTCATTGCTGGTGTCACAGGGAAGAAAGACGTGTTCAGCAGAATACAATTCTAGCTAGCCTGCCTTATCATAAGCCTGAAGAGTGGTCATGTTACCATTTATAGCTGATTCCTAGCATTCTACTGAAACGGCCCTGTTGTGTCCTCCAGCATTTATTAAGCACTCAGGGTAGTTGTCATAAGTACATGATACCTGTCACATTGCAGTCATCACCAGCTGGTACCTCAGTCCTGTGCTGTGACAGTGGCTTGAAACTGTGATGTTTCCCTCAGCTGTTTGCACTGGGCAGAGCAGATGCTAGAGGTGACTTTATGGGGCCGGTAAAGGCTATTTACATCTTAGGTAAATTGATGTCTCTTAGCTGCAAGTCATAAAACCATTAATGACTTCTTGGATTTGCTGTGTCACTGCTGGTCAGTGGATGTTGTCAAATTGCCAGAGAAAACATGACAGAGCAACTGATCTAAAAAGACAATTTGGAACAAACACATGTGAATATACTAAGAGACATTATCTAGGATCAAGTATGAATTTTAAAATAAATGTAGCTTCGAAGTATATCTGGGATCAAATATGACTTTTACAGTAAGTGTAGCTTTGAAGTACTCTACTGGCATACATTTTGAGAAAAGATAACTTGACTTTGGTGATAAGGTGCCTTTGGCATTGGTGCTGCTGATGACAGAAGGCTTACAGTGAAGGAAAGAGATGCAAAAGCGCAGCAAAGGCTAGTGGTGTTCAGACTGGGATTGCACTCTTGGAATGCTCACCAGGAGCTGCTGACATTCACATGTGGAGTCAATGCAAAGTAAAATCTATGGAAGTGCAGACACTGTGGATGTAGGATGTCTGGGTGCCCTCAGTCTTAGGGAGGAGTGAGAACATATTTTAGCAAGGAGAACAGATGGTTTGGGAGAGCAAATTCTGCAGGCAAAGTGCAGCCTTTAGTCAAAGAAAAGTCGTTCATAAAAATTGGACAAACTTACTACAAACTGTTAGAATTACATTACTGAGATCCAAGCTCTAGGGCTACTCTGTCCACTTCTCTCATTCTTAAAATGATACAATGCAAATATCAGTGAGTCCATAGGCAGGCAAATAAAAGGTGTTCAATTTTACTGTAAATAACTTGGTTTTGTTGAGAGAAGAGATGAAAAAGAGAGACTCTAATAATGAGAAACCAAAAAGTCCACAGAAATCACACTCTCACATTTATCCTTGCTCATAATGTAAGAGCAAATGCAGCTGAGGACAGGAAAGGCTCTTCTACTTGGTCATCCTGTGGAATGCTCAGGATGCTCTAGCAGGTGCTTAGCAGATTTTAAACCACAAAAGAAATAACATCCGTGGTTTCTTTCACCTTTAGTGAGATTAAAAACTGTCGTTTCTGGTGAGACAAGCATTAGTTGTGTGTTGAGGAAGAAACTGGCCCTGCAAAGGGAAGTCAGATGAGATACATGGAGTGTCCAACTGCCAGAATCTTGTGGGGAAGATTTGGCCTCACCTTGCCTCTCCTCTTCAACTTGAATTTCTCTCTTCAGCTCTCTCTCATGTGCTGCTATTTCAGATGTGAGGAATGCCTGTATACCCAGAAGCTTGTCTGACACTATTGTATTAGCTGATATAATAAAAGATATATATATATATATGTGTGTGTGTGTTACTCTGTAAGTCTTAGGTTTGCTTCCACTATTCTGTCCAGAGAAGTATGTTCTCACCCTTCTTACCACCCAATGAACATTTTTTCAGCCATCTCACTGGCAGAGTAGAAAGGGCTTTTCCTTTGGCATTTCCTTATGTATTACAGCTGTGACTGCACAGCAGCGTGGCACAGAAGGAAAGGTGAAATCAGATGGTATTTGAGGGCTGTCTCCAGCAATTGGGTTATAAACAGACCAGTATTTATATACTCAGATTAAATAAGACAAAGTGCTCAGACACTTTATCACAGTTTATGTAATTACTATATATCAGCAGAACCAGCACCTCTCCCTCTCTGCACTCAGTGCATCGCAAATGCAAACCAAAATAGTTTTCTGTACATTTTCCCCATGAGAAAACACGAATGTGTTTTACCTCGTGTTTGTGCCTAATTTGCTTCAGTACCTGGGTACCAATGGGGGCATGGCCGCTGCTGTCAGCTGGACAGGGACAGCCAGGGAGCATGTGGAGGGGCAGAGCAGGTGGCGGCCACCACTGCCAGCCGCATGTTTTAGCTGAGGTTGTCACACTAAACCACTAAGCTCAAAGAACATCTTACATCCTCATAATTTCAAAAATAGTTTCTGTAGATGATGTTTCTCTCACTGCAGTCTTTCCAGGTACATGCGTAGATGAATAGAAGAAGTAAATAAAAACGTGGCAGAAATTGTGTAAAAGTCTTTGTCTCCATTGGTTACACCTTGCAGGGACTTGTTATTCGTTCATATTGAGAATATTGCTTTAAAAATGTATAGCTTTCAATCATCTTCAAAATTTACCAGGGAATTTGTTGGAAGAATAGTGGCTGTTTAAGCACCGCATTCAAAGGGAACTGCTATTATGTCCCATTTGTAACGGTGGTGATGTGTACATGACAAGACGTCAAGAATATGCTCAGAAATGTGATACTCTACATGAAATCTCTGAGTTAATTTTATTCGGGGACTGTGCCACTCACCTTGTGACCTCTGTAGTAACATTCTTGGCTCTTTCAGAGTACCAGATGTCAGGTTACTATTAACCATTTGGCTTCTCGGTGTAGCAAGGCAGCTCTCAGCCACATACAAAGTTCTCGAGAGAGAGCAAGCAGGAGAAAGTTTCAACAAGGCATAATCATTTAATCTTTTAATTGTGTGGGGGCCAGAGTTTTGATCTGAGCCCATAGCAGCTGTCAGAGACACAGTACGACATAAACATTGCCAGCAATGTTTGGTTATAAAACTAAAAATTGAGATTTTTACCACCTCATGTACAATTAGTATTTAGTAAGGACTTCTGATTGCCTTCTGTCATAAAGTTCTAATCATACAAATCAAAGTTTCTTGTGTTACAGGATTAGTATGGCAAATCTTAAATCTTCTCCCTCAGGTAACCTGTATGTTAATACTTTCTTTCATGTTTGTTTGCTGCATGACACATTTTGGGTGCTGGGATAATAAATAATAAAACTGGCAAGTCTAAGGGCAATGTAGTCCATTAATCTTTGTTCATCTTTGCAGAGAATGTTTTAGTTGTTAAAATATATCTCTCACCAAAGTCTGCAGTTTAAAAGTCTGCAGAGTAAGAGCTCTCACACACCTGGTCTTTTACAACTTGTCTTCAGAGTTGTTTCCATCACATCAAGGGGTTTGCATGTGCTTGTACAAAAGTGTTCTTCTATTATTGTTTTACATTACAAAGCCTGGGTATCATAAGAATAAACTAAGATGGTGACCTCCTCTGAGTGTGATCAGTTCTTGCAATTATTTTTAATAATTTGAGCAGTTATGTTGTATTAAAAAGAAGGGCTAGGACTGAAAATTAATAAATATATGAAATTGAATAGTAATGCATAGAGCCTGTCTAAGACTCAAAACCCTGACCACAGACTGCAGCTGAAGGGCCCAGCATAAATGTGATATTTCCTCAGTTTGTTTCTGGCTTCTGGCCTAGAAAAAAAAAAAAAAAAAAAAAGACAGGATTGCCACTTGGCATTTTGGAAAAGAGGAGAAGAGGCATGCCCTGAAGTGCTTCTCTCAACACCCAGCCACTGAAAGTCACCTGTTTCCAAACGGGTTACACCATCTTTTCTGCGGTGGGTTTTCCATGTTTTTCCAAGAATCCCTTTCCCTTGGATGGCTGGAAAAGAGGGCTGGCACACCCTCATATGGGACAGGAGAGTTTTCATGATGCTGCACCTTCACAGCCCCATCTAAAGCCTGGGATTCCCTGCCCGCTTGCAGCATGTTTACCTTCAGAGGCTCATGGAGGATGTGGGAACATATCCTCACAATCTTCAAACACAAGAAGAATCCACAGCTGCCTCACGTTTCCCACAACAGTTGAGAGAGGGGAAAGTAGTTAGACTATTACTCATTTTGTAATGGCCTCTGATTTATTCCTGAAGTGGATTTTGTTTCCAGCGCTTCTCCAAGTGTATCTTATTCCCTCCCTGGTTCCTTTGGGCGTACTGAGAGACCTACTGACTGATACTTCCCAGCTTTGCTCCTGTCTCATATCTGTTCAAGTTCTCAATCCTGAGAAAGGCAGCATCTGAATCTGTGGTAGAAGCAGCCATGAAGTCCAACACTAGAAGACCCATCAAGAATGGATCAAGATCATTGCCTTGTAGCCCTCTTTAAATACTGGAAGGGGCTTCTCTTCTCCAGGCTGAACACCCCGAACTCTCTTAGCCTGTCTCCATAGCAGAGGGGTTTCAGCCCTTGATCGTCTTTGTGGTCTCCTCTGGACCTGCTCCAACAGCTCCACATCTTTCTTACGCTGAGGACCCCAGAGCTGGATGCAGAGCTCCAGATGGGGCCTCATGAGGGCAGAGTAGAGCATCATCATGCTGCGCACTTCTCTTTTGATGCAGCCCAGGATGTGGCTGGCCTTAGGTGAAACTGAAGACTGGTTTTACTGGCTTTAAACCCTTGGGCTACTTCATTTATTTACTTTTTTAAGTAAAAATTAATTTTCTTCCAAACTGCCAAATGTTCAAAGCCCTCTAGAAAGAAATAGTATCAAAGTTCAAGTCAGTCACTGATTTCTTTTTGAATGCTTGGATGCAAATCTTTTGAAACCACAGAAGTTCAGGATTTAGCATGCTACTAGTTGGCAATGTTCTGTGATGTGTTTTGTTGATATAATTCTTTCTTTTCTTTTTTCTTTTCTTTTCTTTTCTTTTCTTTTCTTTTCTTTTCTTTTCTTTTCTTTTCTTTCTTTTCTTTTTCTTTTCTTTCTTTTCTCTCCCTTAGCTTATACTTTCCAGTTGGAATATTCGTAACTGTAAATGAATCTATATTCATAACTGTAAATGAATCTTCTTCTTTTGAATGGGGGAGTGCTGCCTTAGAACTTTTCATGTAGAGGAAGAATTGACATGTAGAAATAATGTAAACATGACTGTGGATGCTGTTCACTGGCAAGGGTATTTTGTATGATTTTATCAAGAGAACAAGATTCTTTAATGTGGCTTTGGAGAGTCTAGTAGTATTCGCAGCAACCATGAAGTCCTGAAATCTCTTGAAAACTTGGTGTCCCTTCTTTTACTTCTCAGCAGTGACAGTTCAGATCTACCTGCTACAGAGTGCTGGGGTGCTTCTCTGCAAGTATTTTTTTTTTTTAATAGACCCTTTAATGGGCTCTAAAAAACGCCTTTCCAACTTGAGTTTTCTCTCAGTGTTATTAATTTTTTTATTACAGATCTTGTTATTTTCAGGGTTCCCAAAGGACCTATTTACAGCAGACATTTATGGAAAAGAAGCATGGTTAAACTGGTGAAAATAACTGCAGAAGTCATAAGTAAGTAATATAAGCTGCAGCAAGGATACCGTGCATTGTTTTAATTTCCAAAATAGCAACAGTTCAGACATTTAATGGCATTTTTATGATTTTTTTTTTCATAGCTGTCTGGTGTAAAATACGTTGCCAGTAATATGTAACTGCTAATAATTTTAAGTTTCCTAAGCTGGCATTAGATTTCTTATCCTATTCGAGAGGAAGGTCACTTAATATACTCTTCATCCTTATGAGGAAAAAAATGTGGATGGTGGATGTATACCTATGTTTTTATGCTTGTATTACCTGAAATCTTTTCTGCAGTAAGAAAGATACAGGACAGTGAATTATATATGTCCTCTCATAGTCTTAGGTGTGTAAAGGGAGCTTTTCTACCCAAGGGATTTTTTGAGAAGCCAGCTTAGCTTAATTTTGCAATAACTGACTCCTGGGGTCATATCTCTATCCTACTGTGCCTACCAGCTCTTATTGTGTAGGGACACAGGCTGTAGCAGTGCTCAGCTTGGGCCCTAATATTGACCTAAACAAATATTAATAACAATAGTAACTTATGAGGATGGGAAAATGAGGCAGACAAAGACACAATTCTGCTCTGTCTATAGGTCACGTCTGTGTTGTTCAAGGCTAGCATCCTTTGGGAAAGGGCATGTCTATCCACACCTGCAGAAGCTGGTCATGTAATTTCTGTAGTAGGGAAATGTGCGGGGGGCTAGATGATTTTTAAAACGTTGCATAGAGGATGAATGTTCTGTGCCTTGTGGCATGGCACAAAGGTGGATTGGAGGCTTTTGAGGTAGCGTTGAGTGCCTTTCCTGGACAGAGGCAGAGTAATTTGCCTCTTCTCGTACATAATTTCTTCCTGGAGTAACCCTTGTGTGAATTACTCAGATAGCTCTGCTTAGGTTGCTTCAAGGATGGAATTAACTGTAACTAGAAAGGAACCTAAGTATTATAACTGAAGTATGGATTATGCAGACACTAGGGTCTACATTAAATTAGGAGCAAGTTAGACCGGTAGGTTAGCCACAGGGAGGTCTAAATTCCATATCAAGAAACAATCTGACCATTGAATTTAAGTAACTTCCTTCTCTGCTTCACATCTTTAATCTTGATGCCAAAAAAGAGATACACAAGTTCTCTAAACTCATAGCAAGGTATTCACATCATGCCTGTCTCTTGACCTCTTTGTCTTTCATCCACTGACTTCTTTCTAAATCCCCGGCAGTATGCTGAGGAGTCATTGTATTTATTAGGATCCAGTAATGCATTGCATACCATGCATTCTTCCAAGTGATGCACTTCTAATTATTCCCTTGGGGATTATTCAAGCAGTACTGATGTTGGGAATATACATTATGACTGTTCAGGTTAATGGCCCAGTGATTCATTAGACATTCTTGGAAAGTAATTGATTGTATTAATTGTTTCACTGAATAGTGTGAACCACAGCTGCTGCACGGCCCGCCCAGCACTGGCCCAGAGCTTCTGCCGTGGCAGCATCAATGGGGCGAATTGCTGCCAGCTGTTGTGCTACAGCTGTTGGATCTCCTTGTTTTACTTTGCCCAAGGCTGGGATCTGCGGCCGTTGTCACTCTTTGACTCTAATTCCTTCAGGAAATCTGTGATAATATCTCAGAGCAGAGTTGGTGCTGAGGCATGGGGAGTGACGTTGAGCTGGCAGGGCTGAAGGTTACCTGCTCTTTGGCACTGACCAATATTAGGTTACTGGATAGTCTCATTCAATGCAGTTGAAAATAGGGCATTTTGCAAAACTCTATTAATGCTCAGAACAGCAAATGCCCTGGTGAAAGTCATATTGCTCAGAGAGAATGTAGCTGTGGTTCAGAAGACTCTCACAACTGCTGAAGGTGAAGACTAAATGCCTTGCAATAGTGAGAGATAAAGGAGAATGACGGGGTTTTATATGACCAGCTCTTATGTCATGTACACCTGCACACCTTATAGAGAACGTTGCCCAAGTATTTAAACACTGCTTTGCTACACACATAAGGAAAGCAATCTATTAAAAAAATACAAAAGCAAATGCAAATCAGGACAGCTTCTCTTCTCTTAGAGTCCCTGTACGGAGCTGTTTGGGGGGTGGAGGAGATGAACTCTTCATTGCTGCTGGGTGAACACACACATCTGTGTGTATGTGTCCGTCTGTGGCACATGTGGAGTGATACAGTCTTTCAGAGAGATAAGGTAACATTGGCTTTAGAGAGACATTAGGTAATAACCTCAATTAGTCTGAATTTGGAAAACAGAATATATGTTTGCTGTATGAAAATGCAACATCACTGCCAAGAAACAAATACCACAAAGAGCATACCTTTGTTTTCGATGACTGAAGAAAATTATTCGGTGCTTTGGAATCAATAAATTTGGCTTAAAGGATGCAGCTCGAGGCAATCTTAACTAATCATTGTTTTAAAAAGCATATAAAATTCAACAAAAAGCTTTAAAAAGAGATATCTCAGACACGATATTAATGTCAGGGAGAGTAAAATCTTCTTTGAACATCCTGCCAACTGCTAGTCACTTACTGAAGTTTTATAACATTAGCTTAGTAGTGGCAGCCTTCTGTATCTGTCACATCTTGTTTTATTTGCATCAGAGGCTATAATTATATTCATACAAACTTTACGTCATTTTAAAAGCTGAAAGCAGCCCCTGATTTATGTTCCCTACAAGGCAATTCTTTCTCTTCTGGATGTAATATGTCACGGAGAAGAGTGAGGCTGCAACATTGCTGCCATCCTTCTGCCTCCTCCAAGCACGCCTCCAGGACGCTGCAGATACATTAACCAGGAACAGCGAGCCCCGGCTTCTCTCGCCTCCTTTGCAATGCTCACACGCAGGGCAGTGGGAGAGCCCTACCGGGGGCTGGGGCAGCACTGTGACTTCAAAGAGGGCTTACGTTTTAAAGTCAGAAGAACAGAGAGGGCATGGGGGCATTGCAAACCCCCTCTGTCCATATCCTGTCCACTTTTGGCTAAAGCAATGACGTCCTTGCTCGAGCTTCGTCTTCACTCATAAAATATCTAAAATAAATTTTGGACCATAAAACTTTTCAGAGAGAGCAGACATACACCACCAGTGCTCCCATTTCAAAGGCATTGGTGTGAAAAATTTTGCCTCTACACTACTGAATTTTCCTGCAGTCTCTCTGACTCCACTTCTAGAGAAATTCAGCTGCAGACCCTGTCAAAATGCCATTAGCTGTCTAGAAAGATAGTGCTTTTGGCTAAAAGACTAAAATGCAGATTTATGGCCTGTGATGATTCTCCCTAGGGTCATTTCCCAAACTGTCATGCAGAAGCAGCAGGCTGACACTGTCCCCTTACCATGTATATGTTTTGACAACTTTCTTCAAGCTGGCTTCTTATCGTCTCTTAAAACTCATTTAAAAAGACCTTTCTGAAAACCCTTGGTAATGTCAGTTAACATGAAGCCAGCTTTCAGTTGCTTAGCAAGGGTTTGTCTGAGGTTGAATGGCATGTAAAAAGAAAAAATAAGGAGCCTTTAGAAAAAAATTGAGCCGAATACTCACAGAAGTATTTCTTATGGACAAATATTGCATGGGTTTAAGTTTCTAAATGAATTGAGTTTATACATTTCTGGAGAAACAACTGGGAAAGGAAAACCTGACGTCAGAACCATTCCGATCAGTGACAACATGTGGAAATGCCAGGCTTTGCGATTTTTTGCCTGTTTTTATTTTACGTGATTAACATGGGATCAGCGTGAGCAAACACCCATGTGAGGCCGTGGGCCAGCTCACATCTCTCTCTGCTGTGTTCACCCATGGTCTTTGCTGAAGTCACTGTTGGTTCAATGCAAGGCCATGTGAGAGGAATGGCCAGAAAAGCCACGTTAGATCTGCCTGGCAGGTCTCTCCTGAGGTCATGACAAGGACCTTCACAGAGAGCAGCACTGGGTGGGCGTCAACCCCTTGGTGTTTCCAAGCCACCACTGGGTCTGAATTTTCCAATATCTTCCCAGCTAAAAAAGTTTCCCTCTGAAAAAAACCCTTCTTGTCTATATCATGTCACTTTCCCAGCAGCTCCTGAGACCCTCCACGGATGTGTTGAGATTTCTGAGGAAACGTGGGTCACAGTAAGCTGCAGGAGGAGTAGGCCTCTGGAGCCAGTGCCCAGCAAGTGAGGCTGAGGAATTTACAGCCCCCCTAGTGCTCATACTTTATTTCTCCCCACAGCCATGCGAGTCTTCTGTGTTGTGTCAGCAGAGATCTCGAACACAAGGGCAGAGTGCCTTCCCGTGCCTTGCTTGCTGCTGTTTTTCCAAGTTTCCCATCTCTGAACTCGGGCACGTTTCCCTCCTGCACAGGGTGTGTGGATGTCATGGGTTCAAGCGGATGGGGGCAGGGGTTGTCCCTGGGGAGCAGAGGGGAGCGGGGCTGCCATCCCCCTGGAGGGAAGTACAAACCAACCCACCGCCCCGGTTGCCATTGGCCCCGGGACAGGGGGACTGATGGCCCCCAGACCCTCCCAGGACAATATGCATTTCTGCTTTGCTCATAAACAAACGTATCTAAACCACCACACTTTATATCCACTTAAAATTCTGAATACCTTTTCATTTATCTAAAGCTTGCTGAGGTGAGTTCCTATAAGGGAAGACTTATTTCATTTCCATGAAATGTTTATATTTTCTGGGAAGTTTCTCTCTCACCTCTTTAAATTTTACTGCAGTTGGCGTGCAGCCTGTAGTAGGGTCCTCCCAAGGAAGCTGGTGAGGCAGAAAGGTTCAAGAGGGACTATAAATTTCAAACTTTCTGGGTTAGAATAATTTAAGTGCACCAAGTTCTTAACCTTAAAGGATCAATACTGAGGGTTTTTTCCTTGTAGTGCTATAAAATTCAAGCTAAAAAAAAAAGAAAAAAACCCCCAACAAAACCCAAACCCAAATCAAAACCAATTCCCCCCAAACCCAGATTTAAAGTAAATAAAGGTTGTATATGAACAGGGGATTGATCCTGAACTATGTTCCTGGAGTTTCAGATTCCATTGTCCGAAGGATGTCTGTTTTGGCTGCTCAGGAGAATAACCATCTCAAGAAAGTTTTTTACAAAAAAATATAAATACCCATAAACTAGTACTCATCCTTGCAAAATGGATGTAGTTCTCTTTCTGCAACTAATTTCTTTGTTTAAAGTCCAGAAGGGACTTGGCCATTTCAGCACTGATTTTTGGAGTGGATCAGGGCTGGCTGGTCTGTTATGTGCCCATGGGTGAGTGTGTTGCTGTACAGACGATTTCTCTGAATTACATCCTGCTGTAATTACATTTTCTGATCAGTTTGCTGAGACTCTGGCTTAATATCAAGCATATATATGCCATTTTTATGGTTTATATCCTCTTGTATGGCATTTGTATTAAAGAAGGCATTGACCAACCTGTTACCTTCTCAGAATATTAATGCATGGCCTCGGTGAAGTATCTTGCAGTATATTCTGGCATCCATATTTGTTTTGGAAAAAAACCCCAATACCTTCAAATGAGGTTCACAAACTTTTACCAAAAACCACACAACAAATTCCAGTGCAATATAAAAATCTCAGCTGTTGTTTCTCCAGCAGGAATGTAAGGTAAATGCAACTCAAAGGAAATATTAAGATGCCATATCTAGAAGAATAGATACCACATTTAGCAGAATATGTAAGATCATCAATCTGATATGGGAAATATAGGACCCTGAGGTCAACATTTGACAAGTAGTGCAGGAGAAATTGTTTTATAAAAAAAAAAATTCCCATTTAGCCTCTCACCCTTCACACAGTCTCCAACAATAATTTTCAGTCTAAAACCTCTGTCCTCTGTGGGAGGATGATGCTGGGTCCCCCTTTTACATGGGTAAAAATGACAGGGGTTGGAAAGGGTCAGTACAGGCTGCATTCAAGCTGTTTTAAACACTTGTTCCTAACAGCCTGGTCCAAAATAAAAACGGGAGACCTAAACAATCAGAGGAAACTAGAGTCTCTGGGTCTGTTTTGGAACTCTCCGGGAGCAGCCCTGTAGAGAAAATTCCTAAATTAATCTTCTGGATGCCCTTACTTGATCTGAGATTACAGGGTTGAAGCTCATTTTGGCATTTTACCTAGAAACTCCATTTGTAGATGCCAAGAACTGCTCAGAAGAAATAAAGAACACCTTGTGTGACAGTGACAAGGCTTTCTACAAGGAAAGTATCATCTTTACAAACCAGATGTGTAGCGCAGAACCACCCCATATGCACTGCACTGGCCATTTTCCACAGTCTGCAGATCCACCTGCCTGTCTGCTGTTGTTTCTGGCAGCACTCCGTGCCATGCCTGGAGAGGGTGTAAGGCTACAGCCCCTGCCCACTTGTGGGGCAGCAGTGCAGGTGTGCAGTGGTGACAGTAGGTGACTGTGCTGCCACTGCTGCCCGATTTGCAGGCTCAGTCCCTCCAGACACTCCCTCCTGGTCAGGCACCTTTTTCTGCGGTGACAGTCCTAGCTTTGCTAGGGTTTAGGACACATAACTGAATGCAACTGAATCTATGTAAAAGTCTGAGAACAAACTGTACTGATGCCTCTATATTCTAAGGGCTTAGGATACAGGGTAGGAGTGGCAGGGTTTCTCCTGGTAGAAACATTTAAATTGGGAGTATTCATCCAGTACTGAAAAAGGACTAAAGAAACCAGTGTCTTAGATTTAGCTATTATCTAGTAATCCTATTCTGTATATTTCCTGCCAGTTTTTTTTCTGGCATAGTTTGTAACTCCCGAAATCATCTCTGGGCAGTGACACAAACTATAAATTCATACTCAGAAATCCCCCCTTGGCCCATCAGTGGACCTTCTGAGAAGCCAAAAAACAGCAGAGGTAGAGCAAAGTTCATGGTGCTTCTAGTCAAATCAGCTTCAGGTGAAACTGGTCTTATCTGTCACCAGCCAGCTGAAACCAATAGGGACCACTTACCAGCAGTAAGGTCCACCCTTGACTCTCCAGTGTGCATGCAGCCACTGCCTCCGTGTTTTCTCCAGAAAAAATACTCAGACATGTTCTAGATGAGCCTATTCAAGCCAGCTGCAGCCTTTCCTTCAGGTGACTGACAGCACTGCAGGGCAGAGGTTTGTGAGGCTGCAGTATGGCAGGAGCCAAGGCAGAGTTCCGTGCTAATGTACTCTGTCCTCCCATAGCTTTCAAGATAAGAAGGCAAACATGGTAGTGATTTACCTAGTAAAAGTGACAGCTCCCAACATGTGGAACCCATCCCTGCTTGTCACTCAGCCCTGCTCTGTCTTTTTGGACAAGGCTGACTTGTATGTATGAAGTTATTAAGCAGAAACAGCCTATCAGAGCAGCCTCAGAGCAGGCAGGTACCACAGCAGTTCCAAGAGCCTGGGAACTACCAAATGGCACTCAGAAATCTGCACATCCAGCTGCAGGAATATATACAGACACCTGATTCTGAAGAGACACATTTCTGGTTTTGGACATAAATCCTATGACTCATGAGCCTAGTTCAATTAATAATTAATCCAAGCAATTTTTAATCCATATTTTTTTAATCCAGCAAACCTAAGGAGTGATACACTTATGAGTTATACCGTTGAGAACAACTTACAGAAGAAAAAGCATAGGAAATGTATCCACAGTTAGTCGCTGGCTCTTGCTTTATATGTCACAGTTGTCAGGTGTATCTAGTAAATAATTAAGGCTGATAATGGTCAGATGGTAAGAAGATCCTCCCAGGGTGTGGGGACTTCTATTAATTAAAGTCTGAGCAGAATAGAATGGATATTTGCCCTTTATTGATATCAAAAAGTGGTGAGAGCTGGAACTGTGTCTGAGACTAACGTACAATGAGGTTGTCTGTGTTGGAAGGTCAGTCAGAGTCCTGCTCATCCTTCCTCTCTCTTCGTCCTGATTGTCTTCATCAATCTGTTCAGTAGAGAGGTAGCAAGGAGCAATGCTTGTGACCTTCTCAGGAAGTAAAGGAGTCTAGCTATTCCTAGACTTAACGTTTTTCATACTTAGATGAGCAGTAGCTTTAAAGTTCTTGCACACAACTTAATCTAATAAGAAAAATTTCCTCTGCCATGGCAAATAACATGAGCTCCAGCGCAAGCTGCAGAGCACTCTCCACAGTTCTCTCTGCCATGTGATCCAGCATCGCAGAAAATGAGCAATGGCAACAATAAATAATGAGAGAATCAAAAAGCATGGAACCCCTTTTCCTGTAACAATATATATCTTTCAGTGAAACACTCTGATCTCACAGCAGTAATGCACCATTATGCCCCTGAGGCCACTCCTCTGATTCCACATTTTATGGACCAGCTCTTTATTCCTAAATTCAGCAGATGCATGGCTTATAGCTGGTCCCAGCATGGAATGCATCACAAGCAGCTTGTCTATTACAACTGACCTGCTAAAGAGAAGAAATAGTGTTTGTATCCTCTGTAGCATTTTTAAAGCTGAAAAAGGAGACGTGAAATATTTCTTTTTTTCTGGATCCTGTGTATTGCTCAATATTAAGTATTTGGAATACAAAAAAACCCCAAAGACCCATCATTCATTCATTTTTCTCTTGGAAACAGAGGATGAGTAGTGGAAATTCTTGGGAAAAACTCTGCTTGAACAGTAAGACAACTAGAAATTATCTACAACTGCTCTCTGGGATTTTGGCTGAATAATCCTTCTCATATGGAATTTTAAAGGCTTTACTAATAGTATTATTTTTAAAATAATCTGTTTAAACTGTTGTGGAAAGTTTTATAGGTTTTTAAATTTTTTTGAAGATTTCTGTTCAAATGATCCTTATACTTTTCCTTTAAGTAAGAGACTGTTGTACTTGTTGTTATTATAGCATGGTGTATACTAAGCAACCACGGAAGTCTTCTTATGTCCTTAAAAATGGTATATTGTATAGCTGTCCTTCCAGACCACAGACTAGTCTATCTAGTGCCTCCTTTTGGGGTGCAGAGGTGGGCTGTGTGCCAGGTTTGAAGTGGTACACGGCCTATTATTCTGGTGAACATCTATCCAAATTCCTGAGACAATGCCAGACAAAGATATGTGTGTGTCTGTTCACCTATACACACACACACACGCACACATATGCATCAAATCAGTGCAAAAAATATTTTGGGGACACAGTACACGAGACCATTGGAAGCACAAGCATGCTGGAGCAGAGATGAGTAAAGGCTCCAGCTGCCACTGCCTGAGAGCTTGGGCTGTTCCTGTCCCGACTGACGAGTGCCTGTATCCTGTGGAGATGACTCTAGAGTAGTTCCACATTTGGGGTGGGCTTCTGATTGTGACCATGAGCAACAAGGGCAGTCTCCTATATGCAAGGTCATGTTTCTTTTTGGCAGGTATTACTGGACTGGCCGTTGCCAGAAGCATAAAGAGGATCTAAGAGGAATTACTTCAGGACCTGTCCGTTTCCAATATTTTCCATGCTGTTCCAATCCCAGAATTTTGCAGCTAAGTTATAACAATATAGATTGCTTTAATTGCTTTCTGCAAATTTTCTCCTTCGCACCCTTGTCTGCTTCATTCCCAGAGCTTATTTACAGGTCAGCTTTCTCAGAGTTTTTGGACAAGTGCTTCAAACAGACATTCTGGAGCTGCTCACTGCAGACATTGACTTGTGAAGGGGATGCAGAATTAAAGAGGATCAGTATATGCATATGCCCTGGTTAAACACCACCTGCACACCGTGTCAGGTCTCAGTTGTGGCATTGCACGGGGAATGGAATTGCCACTGTAGACTGACTATTCTGTAACCAGACACCAAAGCATATGGCACAAAGCAGATAAAATATTTTCTTTCTCTCTTATTTTCCTTCTGCTGGCTCCAGCAGTTCTCCCTGCCCTGCCCACAAAAGCCAGCTTTGTATGTGAAGACACACCAGGCCAGTGCTTTGCCTCTACAACTCCAGCATGGAGATACAATTAAAGGAGGAACAGTCGCGAGCTGTGAATTAAGGAAAACATTACACTGTGGTATATTGACTGAATGAAGATGTGCACTCTAAAAAGCGTAGAGAACGGATAGTTTTGATTCCTTCATGGGAAAAGCTGGAGTGGTGTTCTGCAGCTAAGAAGTGCTGATGATACAATGAATATTTAAAGAATGGGCTTGTACTTTCTGAAGCTAAGTTCTTCAACTTCATTTCCTCATTGGGAAGACAAGCCACTCTGAAAAGCCCTGTGTTACCTGATCCCCCAACTTGCTCAGAGTGCTACCGATGTCAGAGTTTGAAATCCCCTCTTTACCAATTTTTTTTCTGCAGAATGTGTACTGCCATTCACAAAGCAAAAAAGATAACGTATTTGGGAAAGGAGAAGGCAGTAGAAGAACTAGCTCTTATGTTATGGAAAAATCTAATCTTTGTTACCTGAAACCATTTGGGCATCCAAACACAACAGTACTGCAGCAGGAAAAGGGAGGGAGTGCTCATTTCTTCCCTGGAATGGAATGAAATGTCTCAAACTAACACTTGGCCGAGAAGCTTTATTATTGTTGCTGTGATTTCAGAACTATAAGGAAAAAGCTCCGACTACTGATGGGGAGAACTTGCGCTCTTGCTTCATGGTGCTTAGAATTTTAAAATAATCCTTTCAAAGAGGAGCACAATTGGAATCGCAGTTGAATGTGTTGATTCTTTTCCCTGCAAAGTCTACAGAGAGCCTTAAAAAAGGGGGGGAAATCATCTGTGTGGCCTTGAAACCTTATATAATGTTTCAGTGTTGGGCCAATAAAAAATATCCTAACCGTTATTCTGTCTGAGCTCAAGTCTTGAAGGAAATGTCGGACCGAGTAGGAAAAAAGTTCTACAGTTACAGGTCTTATAATTCTCAGAGCTTTCCCCCAAATACCCCCTGTTTCCAAGCCCTGTCTCCAAACACTCAAACTGTGGAAGTGATAACCTGCAGACTTGGCAGTGTACATGACATTTTACTAAGGGAGCTAATACAAATATTATCTCAAGTGAAATGAGGGTTTAATTCTATTATCTGTGGCTTTTCTTTCCCTGGGGTCAAAAGTACAGAAAGTGGTCATGTTGTCTTTATAGCCCAAGAAACAAAAGACCTGTTTTTAAACCAAATAATTAGTCATCCAGAACTAATGTCCCACAGCACTAACCACTAAGGGGGCTTTGGAGTGATCTGAACCAGTGTGCGGTTCTCCAGACACATCATTTCAGAGGTGCTAGTATGGAGCATAGCAGAGGATTCTCTTGAGGTGGCTGACACCATGGCCGGGAGACGAGGAACAGGGACTCTGCAGGTACTGTAAAGAAACCCTGCAATTGCCTATTTCTCCAAGAGCCCTACTTCTTGTTTTACACTGAAAATTCCACTCCCTGTTGCTTTGTCTTTGTGCAGGTTGCAGGTGTGTGGCTGTGCGTGACAAAGCCTTGTGACAGCCAGCAGTGCCCTGCAGAGAGCAGAGGGCAGATCAAGAGGGGTGCTGGTAGAGTTCAAATGTGAATAGTGTGGTCTGGCATCCTAAAAGGCATGTTAAATTCTGCAGCTGTGATCAGAGCTGTTCAGAAGGAGGAATCAGCATTAGCACAGATCTGCTCTTTGGCTTTGACTAGTCACTCATTTTTAGCAGCTCTTGTGCAAAACTAAAGGGGTCCAGACTCAGTTTTCTGCCTTTTAAACTGTTTGTGTCCCAGATTTGGGAATTCTGAAATTCGCAAGGGACTGAAAAGCACCAGAGCAGATTTTTTTTAGCAATGGAGCTAAAACCTGAGTAACTCCAGTGTCTGAATCCTGTCTCCTCTGCTTCTACTGAGGGTATGGGCTCCGAGGAGCTCACAGTCTAGACAAAAGACTCATGGAAAAGGCTCCCAGTGCTGGAGCACTGTTTGCTATACATGCTGGTTGACCTACTGCTGCAGAGTTATGTCTCTGTAGGTAATGAGTACTGTAAGGAAAAATGACACAGCTCCCTCTGACCAGGATTTTGGCAGTGGATCAAGTCAGAGGTTGTGCAAAGAACTTGTGGAAGTGGCATGACCTGAAGGAATGCACTGGGCAGGATGCCTGTGTCAGTGATGCACACATCCATGAGCTCTGCCTTTGCTGGCAGCTTACACTGCAAATAGAGCTGGGCGAGCCTGACTCCTAACAGAATGGAAACCCTGAAATGGTCATAGTAGTCATGACATTGGCTCAGGGGCTTATGGAATTAATAACTTGCTACAGTTCATGTCCAAGCCAAATCCTTTAGCTGGTCATCAACCAGTGCCCACAGCACCGATTATTGTTCCCTAGAAGAATGACTCAAATCCAGCCAGAGATTTTGTAGTGCTTCCCTCTCAGATGCCCGTTGCAGGGCTGAAATCTGGATCTTCCTGTTCACTGCAGGTTCTCAAGAAGGAAGTTAGTTAATTTCAAAATGATTCTTATTTTCTCTTACAAATCCCTTTTTTCTCCTAACATTCACTATGACTACGTATGGTTGGCCAACAAATTTTATAGGTACTTCATTTTACTGGGTTTGCCGGTAAAAATGCTTTTTTGCTTTTCTTTTTTTTCTCTCTTTTTTTTTTTTTTCTTTTCTTCCAACTATCTGGTATGGTGCTGTGATCTGGATGTGTGACCAAAACAATCTTAAAAACAACCTGGTGTTCCAGTTATTGGTGAGCAGAGCTTATACCAACCCAGCGGCAAGGGGCTGGGGGACACCAGAAGGTGGGAGAGGACACAGCCAGGACAGCTGACCCCAGCTGGCCAATGATGGGTATCCCACATCAAATCACATCATGCGCAGCAACAGAAGCTGAGGGAAGAGAGAGGAAGGAGAGGATGTTCGGGGTGATGGTGTTTGTCTTCCTGAGTCACAGTTACGTGTGCTGGAGCCCTGCTGTCCCGGCGATGGCTGAACACCTGCCTACCCATAGGAGTTAGAATGAATTTCTTTTTTCTGTTTTGCTTTGCTTGCGCACAAAGTTTTTGCTTTACTATTAAACTGTCTCTATCTCAACTCACAAGTCTTCCTACTTTTGCCCTCCCAATTCTCTTACGTTCCCCATCCCGCTGTGGGGGGAGAGATGTGAGTCAATGTCTCTGTGGGGCTGAGCTGCTACCAGGGTGAACCCACAACTTTTACATGACACAGCAACTTCCAACTCACCCCAGATAATTTCTCAGGTAAAAAATGCAGCACTTTCTCAGGATTCAAGAGATACTCTCCACTTTCTCCTACACCCAGAGTCATCTCAGACCTTTCTTTCACATGTTTTTTTCTCACACTGATTTGGGAGAACTGAATAAATGCAAAAATGGTTGTTTTAATCAAGAAGAAACTGAAAAATATGTTTTGTTGACAGCATGTGCTAGAGTAATCAGATCCAGTGCTGCTGCTGTAGTAATTACAAGTGAAATAGTCCTTCACTCTCAAAGATACTCTGCAGGCTCTGTTTGTTCAGATGGCACACTGTCCTTTTGGTCTAAAGCAATTACTTACATTTTCCACATAACAACTTCCCAAAGATGCCTTTGAAAATTTCTAAAGACAACATGTATTTAATACTTTAATATAAGCAGGTTTGATTCAATACAGATTGTTCAGAAGCACCAAATATCTGTGGATGTATCTTAGGTTGTATCTAAATCTGTACTTCCGTGCATAGTTTTGTGTCTGAAAGCAATCCCAAGCCACATGGTCTGTGAAACAGCACAGGGAGCTTAGTAGAAATATAAACCATGTGAACTGTGATGCCACTAAATCACAGATCTTCCTTTTGTCTGTTTTGATAGCCCTTGATCCTCCAAGGACGTGGAAGTATTTTTCAGTCCAGCAACTGAAAAATAAGGCCACTTTGGATTCTGGAAAGAAAAACATTCTGTTTAAATCCATCCCTCTATAATTTTGTTTTCAGACACTGTCTGTCAGTCTAGCCTTTGAAATTAGCACAAATACCCATGAGAAATTTAATCCTGCTCAAGGCTCTGAATTAAATACATTGCAGCCGATAAATAGTTGCCCTTTGACTTCCAAATGATGTTTAATCTTTGAATCAGGTACAGTAACCTTGGGTAATCTGCTCATCAGTTTTCTAGGTTAAATAAATGGATATATTAGTTTCCTCTAGATTTCAACGTTTTATAATAGCAATGGGAACATAAAATCAGCACCACAAAAAAGAATCCAGAACTGTCTGCTATGCTTTGTGGAGTCTTATCAACAAGCCCCGGAAAAAAGGATCTTTATTGCCCATGAAGTGACTTTGTGCTGCCCAGCGGGACAGGCAGTGTTTCTGGGATGAGGAAACTCTACTACAGGCATGTTAGTTCTACCTTGCCCAGGTGTCACTGCCCAGCAGAGCTGTTGACTCTTGGACTGAAAGGACCTGTGCTTTGTTCTGGGCCGCAGGGGACACTGAGGCTGACACCCTCCTTCTGCTTGAGGTGGAAATGACGTCACTAAGCTTCTCTTTTCGGGGTTTGCCCCTTTCTTCTCTCTATGCCAATATCCCTGACTTTGCAGTTATTTGTTGGAGACAAATTTACTTGGAATAAAGCACGGAAAAAGAACATGAACACTTCAAAAGGTTAAAAGACCAATATAAAGAAGATTAGTTAAAAGATACTTTTACATATCATTGCGTATGCTCAGCAAAATCTTCATAGCAAGTCAAAATAATGTTAGTATATTTAGATGAAAATACTTTCAAAATACAGGTTCAGGTCAATTAAGTAGCTGACGGAACCCATTGTACAGTCTATAGAAGTCAGACAGTTCATGATTTTAAAATTCTCCATTTTTTTTCAAAGCAAATGGAGAAATGAAAATGAAGCTTATGTAGAACAAAGTGTTCCAAATGAACCCTCAGGACACAGCAATCTCAAACTCTGTGAGCCTCTGTGTTCATGAGATGGTGTCCCACTGCATTAGCTTTTGGTAGGACACTGTTACGCATTGTTCTCAGTGCAAGTGAATATACTCAGCTTGGCTTCCTTGTCATGCAAATCTTCCAAATTATTGGAGCGTGTACAATTACCTGTCTCAAATCCATACTCATGTGGGACAGACAGTCAATGAAGAAACTGTAAAATTCATTGTTTAATGCAAGTTATTGATCATTTGGAGAGATGATTTATGGAATTACAAAGGTCTGACATTCATTGACCACCAAATTACCCTTTAAATTATTCAATGCTTTAGAGATTATTTACTGACCTGCTGTGACCTAACCTGAGCTGATTCCTGCAGCAGTGCAGAGCATTGCCTGATGCTACGGTGCATGTAGGACACATGCAGATTTTACATCCTGTTGGCAGTAAAAAGAATTAATTTTGTCCAAACTGATTTTGTAATATAAAACTATTTTAAAAAGCACTATAGTGAAGGTCATATCAGTCAAGGTTCCTCATATCCTCTTCCAAAAAGACAGCAAATTGCCCACACCTCTACTTTATTAGGGCTGAAATCAGGTTAGGTCCCTGTTTGCCAAACCTAGCAAACAAAGCCAGGCATTTTTCAAAAGGTAGAAGAGGTACACTGTACTTTCATCAGCTTGGGCGGTAATTATCTTCATCTGGCTACTAAGGAGGTTTTGTGAGAAAGCAAGCAGCTCGGACATGCTTAGTGGCAGTATCTGTGGCACTAGCTCTGTACTCCAGAACCCCTTGCTTGGTGGAATAATTGTGGCATTTTTTTAAACTTTTGGTTGACAAGTAGATCTCTGAAAACAAAGAAGAAAGCCATAGAAACTTACCAGCTGTTTTTGTGCAATACTCAGAGATTAAATAGTCTTTGTCATATTTATAAGAAAAAGAAAATTGAAAGTTTTTTTATGAATTTCAGACTATGTTAAAATGAAAGCACTTCCTTGGCATATCATGCTAAATAAGTGAGGTTGATGGGAGGATCGCTTTTTAGAGAGCCACTGAAATTGTTAGAAAACGATCAAACATTTAGAGAGACTCATACAGTAGTTAGCAGTCCTGATAGAAGCTGTCCACAACCCAAGTTAATTGGAGAACAATGACTATGAAAAGATGACAAGCTAAAGCAGGTCTAGGCATATGGATGGTAAAAGGCTATTGTGTAAGAAGCATTTTGGTACAGGTGAAGAATTCCCCCCAGCTATACAGGTGACATTTACACAAGTCCAAAGTTTATACTTATCTGAGTAAGTTATAGTTATAGTTATTCAACTCCTCCAAACACATAAACTACAGGTATTTGGATTTCGGAACAGCACAAGAAGTGCTCTTCTTTCCCTGTCCTTGCCATGCACTATCTGCAGGGGACATCACAGATACTGTGAACAATCATAACGTTTAGGGAGTTCTTGACCTGCGCTGCTCAGGGTGTTACAGGTGCCCAACCACAAAAGCAAAAGGGCTGAAAGTGTTTAGGACAGGGTGCTGTCTGGTCATAGGATTACTGCTCTCAAGTAGCTGTGCTAGCCCAGCCCTTAGAGCCAGAGCGGTCCCTGTTGTGTGCCAGATGCCATCAGGGACTCGTCACTCAGGGAGGCTTTATTTTCTTTCTGAAGATCAGTTGTGCTTACGGGCTGAGAGCGTGGGGGTGTGCAAGTATGTGTAACGTAAGGTGCCCTGATCAGTCTTGCCAATTTTCAGGATTAATAATTGTTAGTTCAAACTCAGTTGAACAGTTGGATATTTTCTCTGCTAGCTGTAGTCTCGGTGTTGGTAGAACTCGCGAGCCGCAGGGAAGCAAAGCCAG
>VZTA01003905.1:206179-340816 GCA_013398855.1 Mohoua ochrocephala
AAAAAAAAAAAGCACACAAAAGACTCTACTGTCCTCATTTTAGTTATGCAAATAGGAACAGCTCTAAGAAGGAAACTGTAGGGCAAGATTAAGGTCTAATGTGGGAACACATGAAGTGTATATATGCATGTGTATAAATATATGCGTGTGTGTGTATATATATACACACATATATATATATATAAAAATATATATATATGTATGTATATACACAAATATACTTTTACTGAAAGAGATTTTGGCTGTTGAAACAGTTGGTAGAGGAGAGCAGTTCCTTCCAGTTCAGTTGGGTCTGTCATCCACCTTCACTGCAGCTTTTGTTCCATGGGTGCCATCTCACCCCTAACCATTCTCACTGCAGTTTGTGCCAGTTGGAGAGAGCTGACATCCCAGAGGTGTCTCTGACATGCAGAGAGACACTTTACACACCACAGCATGCTTTCTTCTGCATCACTACCTAAACTTGTGTATTTCTCTGCATTATTTTGGGTTTTGCCATTTTTCCTGACCCGTTTTAAATCCTGAAGTGCCTCGCCTCATAATCCTCTGATAGAAATGCAACACAATAAAATTACTTGTTTGCCTGTATTTTTTATTGCCTGCTTTTAATTATGTTGTTGTCTGCGCCTTGCCCGGTGGTGAAAGGATATGGCTATTATTCAGTAGACCAAATCCAGCTCATGACGTAATCTGTCTAGTTGCAAGTGACCCACAGGATTCAATGTGATGTCTTTTTGCGTGTCATGTACAGTCACCTGTCACTGTTTGCTGTGTTCTGAGGCTTAGCTCATGGCACAAGGTAAGTGAGCCAAATCCTGAACCTCTCCTAGTGACCAACAGTGAATGAAGCTCAGAGCCGCTGACTACCTGAGTGCTCATTTATTCCTGGCTCCACGATGGCACCTGAACATCTTGTTCCATTGAAAGAATTTTGCCTGCAAACAGGGAAGATTTTAGGAAAACAAATGTTCCCTGACTTAGATATTTTGGTTTCAGCTGCTTCCTAGATAAGCTCCCACCATACAGCTTAGAAGAACAGCAGGTGAGGTGGGGGTTCTGCTAAGGATGTTTGTGGCTGCCTTGCTTTAGAACTTATTTTACCTTTTTGAGGAAACGAGCGTCCCTGTTTCCTGTCCATGGCTCCAAGACATTCTGACCATCTGGACAAAAACAGCTGGTAAGAGCAAAGACCTGGGGAGGTACCTAGTGCTCCTGGGTTCCAGCAATTGCAGGAAAATCAACAGCCTCGTTTCTCCACACCAGCTTTTCCATTAGCATAATTGAAAATAATGAACTGAACCAACAACCTTAAGGTTGACTAATAACTACAGCTTCTCTGGAGATGAAAAGCATTCCATATCCTATTATTAGCAGATCAATGCGAATAATTTGCAGACATACAACAAAAGCTACCCATTGCAGAAATTTCATTATAGTTTTTAAGTAAAATTTAAACAACTACATTTTTATTATTTAAATATTATGTCTTTGATTTCATCTCTTGAAACATTCAAAATTACTATTATTTTTAAAAGTTTTTTACTTACAATTACAGAAACCCGAACCTTGTCCTAACCCCTTATTTCTTAAGGGGTTCATCACTCTCTCTGTGCCTGGGTTTGCTGTTGTAAAATGCATCAACATTGCGAGTCTCAGCTTGGGACAAGCAGAAGCAGCAGCTGCTGCTGCCACTGCCATGTATACCCCCTCTCAGTGAATTACCCACCGTGCTGGCGTCCCTCTACTGGAGACTGTGTTCCGTGTTAATGGTGAGCTGCTGCTTAGGAGGAGAGAGTTTCTGTAGTTCTTCTGGCCTTGCTGTCACGGAAAATTATCTTCCCTCCTGCACATCTGCTGAGCATAAAGCTGCACTATTCAGCTGGAGTTAAGGAACGAAACAGCTGTCATTTTCTTTTTGAAATAGAGATCAGATCACCTGCAAACTCAAATGAGCTGGCATTGGAGCTGGGTGCTTTTTCCTCTGAGCAGGTTATTTGGAGAAGGTATCTGGCTAGATGGGCAGCTCCTGTGCTTGACCTCACACCTCTTCAGTCAGCAGATCCAGGGGCTTTGCCTGGGCTCTGTCAGAGGAGCTGCACAGGAAGGGAGTGCTCGCTCCTCCTGTTTTTGCACGAGTGCTGCTGCAGATGGTCTGTGTCAGGGTAGTCCAGAGGCTGGGAAGACATGACTTTGGCTGGGGCTGGTCAACCATGTGCACAGCAGGCTTAGCACTGCACTGAACTACAGTGCTCAGTGAAGCCCTCATGCTGGAAATGAGTCATTTCATCCCCCTCCAGCTCTGGAAAAGCTGGTATCTACAGGACACGGGTGAGGAGAAGTGGGAAGGATTCTCTCTGAGATGCCATCACTGTACTCATCCCTCCAAGATTTGCAGGATCTGGCCACTGTCTCAGCATTTTACGTGCAGTTTATGCCAGCCATTCTCCTGACTTTCACCCTGAGTGGGGAGGGGGATGTGAAGGCTGAGTGCAGGATGATTGGCACATGTTTTGTTTATTCTTTATTATTTATTTATGCTGTGTTTAATTTTTCGAAATACAACCTGTTCATTTTGGGGGTGATTTCTTTTTTCCCTTTTTTTAGTTTCCCAAAATTAATGTAACTAATATGGAAAGTATCTTGCACTAGGAAATTTGCAGATGCAGATGAAAGCATGTCTCTGGTGCTAGTTATCTGCACTGGACTTGACCCTGACCTGTGGATCGACTTTGTGTCTTGACCCTGCACCTGCCTCACTGCCACAGACTTGACGGATGATCTGGGCTTTGCTGACACCGGCTGCCATCCCTGGGCTTGTCCGGCTCTGCCCACCTTGCTCAGGTACTCCAGGACAGGCCATAGCTAAAAAAGCTAAAAAGGTCCCTTTACTGCCAGTCATGCTGTCACATTTTGTCCCCACCTCTTGCAAGCAGCTGGCCTTTGCTACTTCTTGGCACCTGCCACATTTCTAACTTGAATCCCGTTTTCTCAATAAGACACATGCTGCTGATACTATCTCTGACTTCTAAGTCTACAGGGATATTTTTAACAAGCCACTCTGAACTTACAAAAACTAAATGTGATGTTCTGTGTGCCACTTGTTCCTTCTATTTCAGGGTTTCCTGGAAATCCTAATACACCTTTTCTTGCAGGAAGCTCACTGTGAATCCACCCTGATGCTAGGTGAGACAAGAAATGTTCTGGGGACATGAGGGCTCTAAATTTGCTGTCAGTATTACTCTCAGCAGTTCTCCTCCAGATCTAACTGGAGCTAGAGCACAGTTCCTCACTGTAGATGGGGAGAAATTCAACTCAACAGATATTTTCCTTGCCTAGAATACCAGGTTTCGACTAAATGAGGGCACAGGGGACAATTGAAAGGAAAACATACTTTTAGATAAGCATGGTGCAATTAACAGCCAGCTTGTGCTCTTTTAATTTTGTTGTTTTCTTTTGCTAAAACCAATTACAATCCAAGACAAGTTCTGAATTTGTAAGCTGAAGTTGCTCTTGGCTTCTGTGAAGATGAGCATTTGTTTCTCTTGTCCCTCTTGACCTTGTTTTCAAACTTCCTTCCACATTAATATATTTTTTTGACCTGAATGAAAAGCTGTCCATGTACAGATTATCTTTCCATCCTAATTTCATCTGGCACTGCAGGCTTCTTGTGAAGCTATTGTTACAGGAGCTAGTCTGCACCACAGACTACCAACTGTGTGCTCTGGGCAGCGGGGAGAGGGAAGCACTGGAGAAGGCTGTGTGGCCGCTCTTGACACACCGCCCACAGATACACCTGGGAGTGTGTGTGTTAGTTTAACTCTATCTTACCCAGACTTGGTGTCTAGAGCTTCCCATGGAGCAGCGCGCAGTTATTAGGTTATTAAAATCTAACCTGAAGCTGTCAGACCGAGTGCATGTACCAGTGTGTGGGACCTGCTTCTAAAGCCACATTGGCAATCAGTTTGCACCTGTAAATCAGCCGAGCCAGGTGTTTCCTCAGTGCATTCAACTTTTTCACAATTCAAAGAGCCATCATAAGCTGCTGAGTCTTTGACTTATGAACAACCACATCCTGGTGGGTTGGAGGTGGAGCCCAACCCAGGACCCAACCCAGTGGATCTCAGCAGCATCATTGAAGGGCTGTGTCCCTGGTGGCAGAGAAGTCCTGTGCCTGTGACCACCCGACCCTCTGGCTGGGATTCTGCTTCCTTAGCCTTGGCAGCAGAGAAGACAATTTGCACCAAATCATGACTTTCTGTAGGCTGACTGCACTGCAGGTTGACTTGATGGAGCAGGAAAAGTCCACCTCTTGTGGAAATTTTTAACGCTCAGACATAATATATTGAAATGTAAAATGCATTCAAATTAGAGACTAGGTGTAACAGCGTTAGTGGCTTACCGCAGCTGGAATTCAGTGCTGAGCAAGGAACCCAGTGCGGGCCAGCTTTAATTTGGATCAGATGGCATGCCAGAACATGTGCACTGAATCTGGAAGGGTTTCTGTGGGTATGGCAGGGGGTAGCCAGCACCGCAATAGCGGCACAGATCTGAGCAGTCAGCCCTGCTCTCCTCCATGAAAGTGAGCATTGAATACATACACCATCCCAGTAAAGGAGAGATTGATCTCAGCAGGATGGCCCAGTCAAATAATTGTGTGTCAATAAGCAGGGGGAGTAAAATATCTTCTCACTTTTCTGAAAACCCCTGTGCAGGACTGGCACAGGCTAGTGGGGCTGTGCAGGAAACAAGGACTTGAGCAGCTCCTGGGGAAGGGCCTGCATTCTCCAGCCCCGGAAAGGTGCAGGGAGGCAGGTGCTGCCCCTTGGTGTCAGTGGCAGCTTCAGGGAGGTGCCTTCAGGCAGGGAACAGCAGGTCAGGCATGACATGTAGGGGTTTGCACCGGCTGCTGTTTCACCATTCACCATGTCACAAATGGACAGTGTTGGGATAGGCCACGATTAGATTTCAAGGTTTTGGGCAAGGCAAAACATGCCAGGGCTTATGTTTCCTTCTGCTGCAGAAATGTAAAGTCAGCCTCAGTGGCCTTTTTCTCTGTGTGGCTCACAGATATTTTCATCATTGTTTCTCTGTGATTTTCATTGCTACGTGTGACTTTGGCAGAGGAACATCTACGTGGTGCGCTGCCTGAAGCCAGTTCCCGGTCCCTCCCAGCACAGCTACCAAACACAAACTGTGCAGCAGCCCACCGGGGGCTGTGCAGTGACCTGCGATCAAAGTTAGGCACTACTCTTCTGGCCCCAGTGCCAAGTGATCTTGTTTTAACCTCAGAATGTCAAAATAATATGGAATAAAATACGTGAGGAATGATCTCCCATTGCTCATGGAGGAAAGGAGAGATTCCTTCTTGCCTTCCTGCAGAGTCCTGCTAGGGCTGAGTCCTGCTGTGGGAAGGTGGAGAAGGAAAAGGCAGGAGAGAAGAGGAAAAGCAGGGAGGAATCATATGGAGCGATGGTGATCTGCAAAAAGAAGCACTGTTGCTGCTGGAATGCAATTGTAGAGGAAACATTTAGGAAGGGAATCACCCACTCCCAGCTCCTGAAAGGCTACGTTGGCAGCAGCTGAGAAGATAAGGATTTAGCTGGTGCTGACAAGCATCCCACCTCCTTCCCTGCTTTTGTGGTAATAATGGCCTTTCAGACCATAGTGTCTGTAGTGGAAGGTGCAAGGTTTGCCCATGCACAGAGCCAGGCAGGTTGGGATGGCAGAGGAGTGACATCAACTGTGTCCATGCACACCTGTGTGTGCGATACTGAGAGCAGCTGGTGCAGGTTTGCAGCCCAATTCAGATGCCAGCTGGCACTGTCAGGTGTTGTCAGGGCAGACACTCCTATTGCTATCTCCTGTAGGTATTTTGTGCAGGAAGAGAAGAAAATTGGCCCATATTTTCCATGGTCTTCAGGAAGCAATCGAATTCGACCTGAGGTTCCTGTGAAAGGCTACCAGAAGCATGGCTCCCTGTGGACCTCTTAGCAGGAGGAGCCTCAGCCCAAGGTGCAGCAGCCGAATGAAGCAGAAGTGCAGAACGTCACTAAGAGGGGCGGCTCTTGGGCACTGCATCTGATGGCTGCGCGAATGTTACTTGACAGCAAGGCTCCTAGAACAGAGACACTTTCACTTGCAAAGGCCTCTCATGTTTTATGATATTTGCAATGGTTACATGGACAAGGACCATAGTACAGAACACTATGGGGACCAGGACTGGGGAGTTTCTGATTAATAATCACATAGAAATTAGATTCAAAGTAGAAGATTTTGCATTCGCCAGTGCCCATCTGGTGGAGTCCAGCCCCTGAATTTCAGTGCAAATTCACAAATCCTTGTGGAAAACCATGTTATCTGCTCGTCCTTGGGATGAGGATGAGGTAGTGCTGCAGTAGCTGAAGCCGCAGTCCGGAAGAGCAGCAAATACTCATCTGCAGATTGTATATGTGAATATGGGAAGGTCACCATTCAGCTAAGACTTCAATATGGAAATTGCTGTTAATAGAGACATTCCAGCGAGGTGAAAAGTCAGCCTTGGATCAGACTGCACAGATTTGGAGGTTGCTTTAATGTCATCCATCTATTCTCAGCCTGCTCTGTTTGGCCTGGGTTTTGCGAGATTTACAGGTAGAAGTTTTGGGAACTAAAGTGTCAGCTGTAAGTGTCCTGACGTGCAGGTGGAAACTGAACCCTCAAGGTTATTAGCAGAAATTTATTCTTTTGTGGTTTACTGTAAAAAGCTGTAGGAGCAGACAGCTTTTTAAACAGAGGCCTGTTTACAGAGTCATCCAGCCATGGCAGACAGCCTCCTACTCAACTCTGACAGTTCTGGTGTTCAGTCTTCAGCTCCATCTCTGCATTTGCTCTTTCATTCAAAGGAAAAATAATCGTGATTTTGAGACTTTTTTGTTACAGCTTCTTTATCAGGCCAGTTAAGCAGAGAGTGAAATAATTTGTAATGGGATCCCAGTGCCTATTATTGTGCTCACTCTTCTGAGAGAAGCTGTGGGACATACACACACCTCTGACAAGTTGTGAGCTCTTGCTAATTGATTGCACCTCATGCCCCAGCTGAAGTTAGCAACAAAATTATTATTTAGGCAATCCTTGTCTTCTGCTCAGAAGTCTGAAGCAGTGCTACAACAGTAATGATGCATGTATGCTATGAAGGAGAAGGGTTTTAAAGCAGAGAGCAACTACTCATAAAAAAACATTGAGTGAAAAATTATTTTGAACCCCCTAATAGTGCTTTGACCCAATTACTGAGCTTGGTTGGATACTCTGCCTTTATTGCTCTCTGTAGATTTTCTCAAGAGCTTAAGAACTACCCTGATACGGTGGCAGTAAAAGAAACTCATCTGACTAAATTTCATATAGTGCTCCACAAACCGGCCAAGTGCAGAAATATCAAGCCAAGAGCTACAAGTATGTGTGAAATGGGAAAACTCTGCCCACTGTCGCTACCCACAATGCAATAAAGCTCTCCCACTAGCAGAGCTCTAGACTCTTATGCTTTATTAGCTAATTACAGACAGGAGATTCATTCAGCACTATTGATAACAGAGTGCTACCTCCACTCGATACTTGTCAAGAAAATATCACATCTGTCTTGGAAAGGAATTTCACCACCTCCACTTGGAATGGGAGAATTGTAAAGTATCTCCACAGTAAATAAACATCAGAACCTGAACTAAACATTTTCATTTCTTTTTTGCATTCTATGCTTGGTTTCTTTAGCTAGTAATGAGGACTCTAGAGAATAATGTCCAGCAAATATTCTCATTTTCTGCCTGTGAAATACCAGAAATATATGGTGGTTTTATTTACTAACTCAAATGCTTTTTCATCTTTTGCAGTAATGATTATAAGGAAGGTATTGATATAACAGTAAGCAAAGAGTGTGTCTGACTGTCCAATATGTGACTACATGTTGGAGAGGAAAGAATAAAAATCGCTGAGGTTTCAGCAAATCGGCTTACTTTGAGTTTAATATCTCCTTTCCTTGATTTGGGATTCCTGCTAGTAGAACTAGAGCTGATGCTTGTGGTAGACTCACTGGCACTGCCTTCTTGGTCTCAAGTATCCCCTGTATCTTCACCTTTATTCTGCTAAATAATACTGCCCATTGTCTGCAGTTCCCCTCAAGACATTTTAAGCAGTTCTTAGTGTCAGCTGTAATTCTGTCAGTAACTCAATCCAGGATGAGTTCTCACTGTTTAGTAATGCTCTTGAACTCTGTAGCTCCTTGGAAGCAGTTGATAAATTAATGTAAACAATGCCCTTGGGATAATAGATGATACCACTTTTTTATTTTTTATCCGTAAACAAAATAAGACCCATTTCCACTGGGAATGCAACTGGCCTGGTAATGGGATCCCAGGCTGTGTTAGCTTCAAAGTCCACATTTCTTTATCAAAAGAAGAGACTGTCCTGAATATTAACATAATCAGGGTCCCACACTTGGAAAGGACAGCAGAAGGGATAAAATACGAAAATAAAAACATGAGATGAGACGTCTTCTTTTCTTGAGAGCCCAAGTGCGATGGCTGCAAGAAAATAAAGTATGCGCAAAGATACCAGCACTTTTGTGTCAGCTGCTGAGCATTACTCCTCCTCCTCACCCAGTTGCTGACAGATTAAAAAGCTTGGATCAGCAGCTGCAGAAGAGCTCTCTTGGCAGCTCCTGCTCCAGAGATGAGTTGCTTCTTCCTTGCTAGCCCTTGTCAGGCTGGCAAAGAAGGGGATGCATCTGAGGCAAGATTGGGGAGGTGCAGACCACTGGAAAATGGCACGAGCCTGGTGCTGCTCTGGCTTGTCACTGAGCTCTAACAGTTCAGGAGAGGCTGGGGCGGACGGGTAAGCATGGCAAGGAGATACAGTCCTGCCCTTACCTCATCTTTCCAATATTTAGCCTCTTCTCAAACATTTGGTGACATCTGCCCCATTACAGTAGATATGTGGCTATGGACAAACTGCAGCTACCTGGGTCACTGTGTTACGTAGCACAGCAATAACCCAGTGTCAAGGTGAAGGTAGCAGTCCTTTAGGATACATCTATATTTCCAGATATATCTATATTCCTTTAGGATATATCTGTGCTGCTGCTGAAATCATACCTGTAGTCATAGCTCTGCCTGAAGACAACATATAATCCCTCTGGAAAAGATACATCTTCCTTTAACCTGAGCAAACCTATATTTATGCTATTGGCTTTAGTAAATTACTCTGGAGCAGCACAGTTTTGTGTAAGAGCAGTATTTGGCCTGGTAGGCATAAATCCCTCCGGGTAGGAGGGCACTGGCTTCCACCAGCACGTCTTCAAGTGCTTTGCAATAATGAGAACACGACTAGGTACATTTCTCCAGTCTTGTACCACTTGAATAATACATATGATTTCTTTTTTTGAGAGTGGAATTTGTGTGCTTTTGCAGAGTCTGACACCCATGGATGCTTTGGTCCGTGTGTGGGCATTCTGTCTGTCTTCCTGGCAGAGGCTCACAAATTTTGACTCAGTCTAATCCCTCTCTTCGCCCTCACTGCAAAAGAAAAAGGGGGGAGCTATAACTTGCACATAACTGCTTATCTAAAATATCTTCTTTTTCTTCAAAATTTATTCTGCAGCTTATCAATGGGACACCTGGATCTACCATCTGAAATGGACAGGCGGGTTCTTCAAAATAATTCTTCTGTTTTCAGGGTACAGAAATCTGTTCCGTGGCAAGGAGGGAAGAATTTGGAGGGACATAGCTGGCAGGATGTTTTTATAGGATGTTTTATCTTTGGCAAAAAGTACTTGTGTTAGGGTGAGTAATGCCATGAAACCTCTCCCCTGCATCTCATTTCTCAAATGCTGGAGAACCCGATATCTCAGCGTGCTCAGTACAATGCACACACACCTACTGAAAGCAGATTAGAAAGATTTTTTATAACTTCCTGAGATATTGCTCTCCCTTTCAGTAAGTTTTTACATGTGTCTTGGATGGAATTTTTAGGGGTTTTCAAGGTTCTTGAGACTGTTAATAATACTGCTCAGGGCCTCAGGGAATGAACAAGATGGTCTAACAGGTTGTTTCCATCCCTTATTTCTGTGTCTCTTTGATTTAAGGATTTTCTGCATTTATTGGCTGTTGCTTCTCTTGGCCACTTTATACGCTGTGTAGTGATTTTACCAATCATAGGGAATGGCAGAGGCTACTTGAACCCCCCCGTTGCCATAGAAACACAATAGCATCTAGCTGGCTCTAACCTCACTCTCCCATACCAGCCCCCATGGGAAGCAGAAATTCTGGCCTTAAAATTTAATCAATTTGATGTTAAGTTTTAGAAGCGATTTTCTTTTTGTTGCCTGGGTCTCCTGATGGATGTTTTCATGCAGATTTAATTACTTACACTACTAATACTTTATTAAAATTACAGCAACTAATTATTAGCACAAGTAACACAGTAATTTCCAGAGCCATCATAACTCCTATTGTTTGTGTGCTCTAAAGACTAAGAGCATTCGTGTTTCAGTCAGCTACTAATGCAGCCACAGAGGGAAACTTCCAGCATAACATGAGAGATGTGAACCAAGAGAGACTGGGAGAGATGTTTGGGGGTGTGTGATGCTGGTGGGTCCTGCACCGGTCTGTGCCCCCCGGGCAGTCCCCTCTGCCACAGCATCGCTGGTCCTCTTACCCTGGATCACGTTCTGTGTCTGCAGTTGTAGGCGCTTCCCAGTCCCCTGCAAACCCTGTTGAGTGCACAGTGCTGTGGCCTCATATTTGGAGACATCTCACTCAAAACTAATTTTCCTCTTTTACTGATGGTTTTCAGATTTCTGTACCTTTCACGGGAAAGTGCTGGCTATCTGATGGGCTGTAGCTTGACACGGGCCCAGTGTGAGACTCCTGACGTGATTCTATGATCACTTTAGCCTCTAGAATTCTGTTGCTTTCTCCTCTTACTCCCCTTTAAGCATGACAATATCTTCAGGTGTCCAGGGTAGGAAAGCACCTTTGTAGCACAAGTTCTGGGGCGTGCTGTTCCTGTGGTGCTTGTCTCAGGTAGCATGATTTTATCTTTGGGTGCATAGAGAACAATAATTTCAGCTAATCGTTAATAATTTGCACCTTCCAGGAGTCCCTGGGAACCAGAACTTTTTGTTGTATTCAGTCGATGTGAGTTGTGACCTTGGGTCAGTTTACTGTCATTGCACATCCTAATGAGCACATACTCTGGCATCAAAGGGCAAGGCTGGAGCTGGGACACTTTAAAGGGGGATGGAAAGAAACCATACAACTACTGTTTTAAATTGCCATTACTGACTAAAAAGAGATAGCAAACGTTTCTGCTGAGTGAGCTCTGCATCATAAAGACTGAGCAGAATCAGGCCCATGGCAGATAGCGTGCTAGGAAAGGCAAGTTAGTGGAATCACCTGCTTCTCCAAGTTGCTCTTCTCCAGTGACTGCAGCTGCCAGAGAAGGCTGGAGAAGAAAAAAAATTATAAAGTATTTGCAATATGAATAGCTTCTGGCAAGCAAATACTGTTTCTCTGCTTACTTGGAGATGACATCAGATCTTACAATCCCTTTCTTGTCCTGGTCTATGGGAATAGGAAGTCTTTAACAACTTTACCTAGGAGCTGGCTTTTACAGAATTTGCTTAAACTCGCTGTGAGAACAGTGGCAAACTTACCTCTAGTAAAATAAAGGAATTCTGTGAGGAATAGCCCTCTAAGAGTGGTTTATACTGCAAAAGTTTTGTCTTGCCAGGATTGGATTAGGAAATTACAGATGCACCTGTAGGACCGCTGTTTCCTGCACTCCCGTGATTAGATCAGGCTGTAACTTATCAATACAAAAAATGCAATTGGTGTGTGTCTCTAAAAGTTTAAGAGAGAACCTTAGAATACACATGGAGCATAACCGGCTGTGCGTAAGGACAGGGACAGCTGCCTGCGTTTGACCAGAGTCAAACATTCCCAGGGACCCACCATGACACATCAGTACTGAGCTCTGCTGATAGTCTCATTTCTGTAACAGAAATGTACATGTTTTTTCTTTTGTAAAACAGCAAAAGCATTGATGTCCTTGGTGTTGTTAAACTGAGTTTGCCCCTGTAAAATCCGTATGCTGTTTTGGAGCTGGCAGTTCATTTTCCCACTCGATACTTTTATGTTTCTTGGAGAGCTCCTGTAACTTTACTCTTCCCTTCTCTCTCCTGGCTGACGTGTTTCTGATCTGTACCAGCCCATATAAAAGCCTAGAGAGGAGAAACACTTTCTGCTCTCTTTCCATAAACTGGTAAACCTCTTCCTGAGCCTTCACAACCTTTGGAAGCACACAAAGTACATTTCATAATTTCCAGGTACAGTGCATGAAAATTCTGCTAAGTAAACACTATAAAGTAGGTTTTGAGAAAATATTAGTCACCATTATGCAATTCCAAAACCAAAACCACAAAGAGAGTGCCAGTATATTTTGTTTTATTGGTTGTGACTGCAAATACTACGCACACAAAGAAAACCTTTGAAAATCAACCAGCCTGTGTTTGTATGCATATTACTCTTACAAGGCAATTTGTCTAGTAATCTCAGTGTTAATTTTTTTCATCTGGTACGCACTGCTGATACACCAGACAGTTTTCTGTAATGCATCTGAAAAATTCCACGCAGAGAGATTTTGGTTTTTTTTTGCTTAGCTTATTCTTAATTTTCTGAAAATAAATTTACTTGTTTTTCTTTTTTGTCTTTGCTATTAAATGTAGTGAAGACAATATTTTCATACAGTGTCTTTTAACTTCAAAAGTTTTCAAAGTAAATAGAAGCAATGTGCACTCTATTAGAAAAAAATGTACAAAGTACCTAAATCCTAATTTTTCAGGCCTGCCAGAGCTGCATCTGTTTAAACATGTTACTTATATGCATGTGTACAGTACAGGAAGCTGGACTGCTTTCCAGAACTGCCTGGAGTTGTATCTTTTTTATTCTTCTCTTTCTCAAAACAATTTTAAATCTACAAAAAAGGTCAGGGGAGGTCATGATTCCTGACCCAACGCTGAACTGAGCTTGCCTATACCGTCTGTTTGATGATCCGACCAGGGTCACTGAACTGGGGGTTATTACTGGCTCCCTGTGTCTATGAGGCACAGCCTATCCCAAACAATTTTTAAATTACCACTGGCATGAGACTGTCAGGAAGGATAGTAGCTGGGAATGTCTAGACACTGCCGCCAAGACAAGCTCCCCTATAGCGGAGCCACTGTGTGCTGAGGGGGTCAGGAAGAGGGGCCGGGAAGCTGCCCCGGAGCCCCGGGCTGAAAGACAAAACTCCCATCACGTGCCCTGCAATTTGCTCCAGGGGTTTAGCCAAAGAATTTAAGATAAGGAAATCTATAGGCATTACAACTGGGAGAATTTTTAACTGCTTTATTGCTTTCCATAGATTCTAAAGCCAGTTGACTGCTTTTATGAGCTCTTTAAATCACACATCGGTTTCTCTCGGCTTCAGTCACACTAAACTGTCTCTGAATTTATACTGGTTCTTCTTGACTTTATTCTTTAGAAATTAACATTGAGGTATGACTTTAAGGTTGTATCAATGAATTCTCATCCT
This sequence comes from Mohoua ochrocephala, assembly GCA_013398855.1. NCBI lineage: Eukaryota > Metazoa > Chordata > Aves > Passeriformes > Acanthizidae > Mohoua > Mohoua ochrocephala. The sequence continues at coordinate 219,779 of VZTA01003905.1, forward strand.
TCTGCAAAGCTGCAGCACCTTCCAGTGCCAGCCAACAGTTCTTTATGGTGTGTAAGGCACAGACAAGGCCACGGGGGTCTTTAAATCGTGTCTTTTTCTGATTCATCACTCTGCTTAAGCAGAACTGCAAGGGAAAAGTGAGATTAAATACATCTTCTACTCTTTCCAGCTCAATTCATTGCATTTTTTAGGAAATTTCATTCAGAATGTGCTGGCAAATTATTTAATAATGATATATCAAAATTTATTAGTATCATCATTCACTCTTTAATAAACACCCTATTTTTTACAATAACAACACAGTCATTTTGAACTTTATACTTAAGGATATTTTTAACGGAAAAGTGCCCTGATCAGTCAGGTTAGATTGGTGGTGGGCACAGCAGTGCTGTAGCCCCAGCCGCTTGCTGGGCACTGTGCTGGCACTGTGTAGGCACCACACTGGCAGAGAGGAGCAGCCCCTGAGCAGGAGCTGGCAGTCGGGTGTGCCTGGGGTGTGGGAGGGGGCACCCCCTGCTTTGCATCCTGATGGCTGAACATAAAAGCATCTCACAAAACCCCGAGTGTTCCTCTGAAGACAGCTGAATGGTGATTATTTCCCTAAGGAAAAGTTAAGCTGTATGAAAACTGGAGTGCTTTCCCTCATGTCCCTTGTTAAGACCCACCATTCTCCAAAGGGGCAGCTTTCCTGCTTTTCCCCTTGGCCACACTGTCACGCTGTTTCACAGCATCTTTGGGCTAATCTAAATGTCAGCGGGAAAAAAACGCTCCATAAGACCACACTTCCCTTCTGTTTGTACTGTGAAAGGTGTGACGTGTCACACAGCAGACCTCCAGCTCCTCAGTCCCTCAGGCCATTGCTAAGCACATGGCAGGCTGGCACACAGCAAGGACACCGGTTTGGTCCCAGCAGAGCAGGACCTTTGGTCAGCACACCTGACCTGTCAGAGAGCTCACTCACTCACTCACTCACTCACTCACTCACTCACTGCTTGCTCTCTCACTGAGCAGAAAACAGGCTCGTACAGTCAAAGCTAAATTTGCAGCATAAATTAATTTACATTTCAGTTGTTAACTTGTGTGCAATTTAATAACAAAAGGAAAAAAAACCCAAAGAGATGATACTACACTTGCTATATAGAAACTCTTCTAAAAGTCAGTGGCATTAGGGAAATGACAGTCCTTACCTTGCTCCCAGCAGAAATCTCTCAGTGAAGCTATTATCACACCTGTGCCTCAGCCTCAGACTGAGGGTTGCAGATGGACTTAGGGAAAGAAAGGAAAGATTCCTTCGCTCGTGCACTGCAGCCTGTTAGCCCGTCCAGGGTGTCACTGGGGCACACTGCTGGGAGGCGGATTACAGGTGCTAAGCTTGTCATAACCCTCAGAGGTCACAGGCAAACCTCTGCTTTTGAGGTTGCACCTCTACACACAGGGCTGAGATGCAGCTGAGATGGGAATGCTCTTACTGGCTCTTCCTGCTGTCTGTGCTTGGGGCAGCACCAGCCCAAGGAATACAGCCTAGGCAGCCTGCTGATGTCCTGGGAAAGGAGAGTTGCCACAATAAGTTTGAGGACAATTTTTACCTCTTCCTTTTGCTAAACTACATTGGAAAATTAATGCACATAAAGTAATGCACTTCACATTCCCCATATAAGAGGAACTCGTTCTAAGGACACTTTTTTTTTCTTTTTTTTTTCGTGTTTCTCCATTAGCTTATTCCATTTTTTAAATGCCTGTTAGTTGACTAGGAAAAAGATGTCTTTGTGTCTTCAAATGGGAGTTAACCTAAGAACAGTTGAGGCAAGTTATTTTACACTAGCTGCCTTCAGGAGCTGGCCTTCATCCGCTGGGATTTTCAGCCCAGGTAGGACTACAGGTTAGTGCACTTACCATTACTTTTTCTTACATCCTGTAATAATTGTGTAAAATAACAATTTTTCTAAAGCTGGATCTGCCTGTTAATAAACCTATTTTAAACTAAGCCTCTTTCTCACGAGCTCACATACAGTTTTGTGGGGCAACAGATCCTGTTTCTGAGGATGCAAGAAAAATCAGTCTGTTATCCTTAAGGCAAATGTTTGCAAAGAAATGTATTGCTCATCTATGACCTGCCTACTACTGCTTCAATCTGTTAAGCTTGGGATGTAAGTGCATGTGCAAATAAGGAGTCTTGTGACTGCCTTCCCTGCCCGTCCTGGCAGCTCTTCTCTGGTGCATCTGATCTGTGTTGGCCCAGGTGTATTGGCAGCTCACACTGCTCACCCGGTGCCATCCCAGGCAGTCCTGAACCGCGTGGATAAACAAGTAACAGACTATAGCTGGACAAATTGGCCCCAAATGCTTTTAGAGACTGAGAGGTGAGCCACTGAGTACGGGAAGGGGCAGGCATTAATTTGCGCTCACGCAGAGGAAAATTCAGTGAGCAAAGCAGCTCGGAATGAAGTGGGACAAGAGCCCAACCAAGAACAAAGATTCTCCTGGGGCATTACCTGTGAGAGGTATGAGTTATGTAATCTGGGACAGTACTAGTTTTGCTGAATGTGATATCTGCATATGGCATAAAAATGCATTTCTACGGAAGATGATGTAAATGTTTGTGAGCAGAAAAGAAGGTCTCTGATTTAAGTCATGGGATGTAGTTTTGATGCCTGTTTTTAAAGAATGCTTCTCTGAATATTCTAACTTTAAAAAAGCTGCTGAATGTTAAAAAGCAGCAGCTGAATGTCTAATTCAAAAGAGAAAATTTAGAATGAGAAAAAGGAACCCTATTAGTCGCCATGAAACACAAAAGGAAAACGCACAGAAATAGAGTGCTTCCCAGAAATCAGTCAGTGAAATACCCCAGTATCTCTGGACTTGGATCACTGTATCCTTGTGGCTCTCTTTACCCCTTGTGCTTCTTGCAACTATCTGCTATAGACCTTCCTAGCTCTTAAGTATTTAAAAATATTTTAAAGAAAAATTGGTAGCACTTTTCAACAAAAAAAATTTAAATAAATAGTTCAGACAATTTATCTCACAGTGCACATCAGAGCTAGAGAAGCCCAAGAAGTAAAATTATTGCTGTTACACTCATGATTTTCATGCAGTTGATGAACACAGGAGAAGGCACAGTCCCCCTCCCCGGGACCCCCCACCAGCCGTTCTCTGGGGCTGGGACGGGGCTGTGCTGCAGGACCACGTGAAGCCGCCGCAGGAACAGGAGCCACCCTTGGTCCTGCTCGAGCTGGCCATTTTTATTTACCTATAGCAAACAGCTCAGAACTCAAGAGTAAGGCAAATTATTTGTGGAGCTAAGTTCGTGTTAGTTGTCTTCCTCTTTTACAAAGCACCCTATCTCTGTGCAGTAGGTGATATGAAGACACTTGTGATGACCATTCTGGAGCCCTGCCCTGCCCTGCCTGGGAAGCAGAGGCATTGACTTTCTGCCTTTCCTGCTGGCTCTTGCAGTCTCTTTTGTTTTTTTTATTTTTTATCTCCCTGGTTCTCCACACTCTTGTTTATACAGAGGTTTCCTGTGTCTCTGCATGCATGAATAATATACTTGATGGGATGTATGTGTGCATGTTCTCTCTCCTCAGAGGTACTGTCTTGCCCTGATTTGTGTCATCTCCTGGGCAAATATTTCAGGGTTATGTACAGTTTAGGAATTCATTTTGGAAGCTTCAAAATTATTGTAGCAAGTAGGTGAAATATAGCAAGTAGAGAAAAAGAGCATTTCTCTATAGATTTCTCAGTCATGGGAGCACCATAGTTTTAGTGATGAAATAATATTCCACAAGAAGCAGAAAGTTGCAGGTTTAGTGTTAACAGATTTTTGAAAATAAAAAGAAATCCTAATAAGGAACCCACGGAATAAAATTATAATATTCAATTGGGTAAGAACTATTTTCTTTTAAAATATAAATTTGTAAGGATTTTCACAATTATGTCTTATATTTTGTGCATAAAGTCACTTGTGTGCCTAAGTACAGGGCAAGCTTTTAAATTAAAAAAAAAAAGTTTTATGTAGTCTGAAAATGTTTAATGAAAAACATTAAAAAATATACACACTTTGTTTGTGCCAAATTGCTCCAATCCAAGCCAATTGAGTCTAAGCTGCAGCATTTTATCTATTGTTTTCATGTTTTTCTTCTGATTTTCTGATGTGTTGATCACTATGAGCTCACAGCAAACCCCAGCCGGATGTGATCGTGAGCATAACATGTCCCTCTACATGGGCTGCAAAATAAATAAATTTTTTTTGACTAATCATATCAACAGCAAAGCATAATCAGAGCAGCGATCATTCAAAAATAGAGTCTTTTCATGTAAGCAGAGTACTGTACCTCACAGCACTGCCACAGTGTCATTTCACACAATTTTGTAGGACTTCTGTATTCTGCTTTCGACCTTTTCAAGTATTTCAGTGTATGATGATAGTTATCTTTTATGAAAAGAAAAGCTTCAAATAACTAATTTTCATTCCTGAAATCATTAGAGCAATTTCTGTTATGACACAGATCATCAAGAAAGGCCAGCAGTTACGAATCTGCTGCAAATACTGTGTATTGAGTGTGGTTTAAGGAACGTAAGTTTATTAATAGCATGTTTAATAAAAAGAGCCTCTGGGTTCTTCCTGTGCAAGACTATCAAATCTATTGGTACTTAGGATGATAAGACAAGACATGGTTCCAAGTGTAATACACATTTCAAAAGAATTTGTGATTACTGACCTTCATAGTAAGCTGCACTTGTTTTTAAGTTTAACTTGTATGATACATTTTAAAACAAGAACGTGAAAAGAATCTTGTTAGATCACATGCGGACTAAATGCTTTGAAATTAGAAAATTCCCCTAAATTCTGAGGGATGGCAAGCATCAGACTCTTGCCCTCTTAATCCCCTCCAAACTTTGATGATAGAGACTGATTTTGGCACGTAACAGAAATGTAACTGGGAAAAATAATTCAAGAAGCCCACAAAACTGGATGTGCAATTTTGACACCGACCTGTTTAAGAGCAAGAATTCTTTATATAACATGAGGGCAGTAAATCAAGGGATTTTGTCACAGTTCCTTGTCATGCTGATTCTTCAAACAGGAGCAACCACACTGCCTGGTACAGAAAAAATGTTTTCTAAAAAGACTTCTTTCTTTTAACTTTCCATCACTAATAAGCTGTGATTGTGGATTTCTACCTGTAAAACTCATCCTAAACTACACTGCTTTTATTGGAGATTATTTTAATCCCTGAGAAGATGAATTTGACTAAAATTTGTGTTTTCTAAATTATGATACAAACCGAAAACACTTTGAGAAGATCAATGACATTTAAAAGGAGAAATGATGGAACTAAGTGTGATATTCTTCCCTCTAAACCAGTATTTTTCTCTTTTCACTCATCTCTTTAGCATACATTCAAATGTAATTTGAATTACAGCAGCTTCTGTGGAGGATTACTTCCCATTAGCTAGTAAAGATTAAACTGCAGCAAATAAAATATTTTTAAACTTTTGTCTCTTATCAATGCTGTAGTTTAGCAGATAAATTGGCATTCTGATTAGAGAGTTTTCAGAGCATTCAGTTTCTAAATCTCAGCATACTAACACGAAATAGCATATTTAATTTTTAAAAAATAAAATGAATCTCATATATTAATTTATTGGGGTGGTGGAGCAGCAATAATAATACAGACACAGTTTCAGCCCTAAAGACTTTCACAGCTTTGTTTTTCATTAGGCTTTTGAATGCCAAACAAGGTATGTAAAGCATCTATTTTGTCTCCGTGTTCAATCAGAATTTAATATTTATTCTTATTGAATCAGATTCTTCAAAGTCTGTAATAAGCCAATTCTTTGTTGTTAATTTTAACAGGAGTGAACTTAATTTTTCAGTGTGCAAAGGAGCTTAGGATAAGTAGTTTTGAAGTTCAATAGAAAACCCAGGGAGCAATATTTATGAAGCAATGTGGCCAAATGCATTTAAAATGCAGAATATTTGTGACTTTGCTAGCCACTAAATCCTTTTCTATTCTCTGCTTAGCTACAGCAGCTGGTGATTTTTCAGTTTCCAGGTACAGTATCAGCAGCATAGCCTTTCTTTTGTGACAAAGGAATATAAGTTGCCTTGGAGATTTTTAATTAACTCTTCTCCTGTAGCTCTGCCTGCTTATCATTTCAGCAGTTATTTAAGCTTCATATCAGATTTTGGATATTGTTCTTCAGAAATGTCTTCTTAATCTACACAAATTAGCATTTCAGCAAAACAATGTTTCCATAATGGACCATTCATTACACTTTTTTTAAAGGTGTAGTTAGTATTTACACCCATTAATTCAGTCTTGAAAAACAGATGAATCCTAAAGACAGGAACATGTGTGGATTCTGCAACTAAAAGAAACTATTCTGCACAAAAGAAGTGATGGTGATTCCTTTCCTAACCTTAATCAGACTAAGATACTTCTTAATTACTTTTTGTGATTTGTTCTTATCAATAAATAAAGTTGAATAGAATATTTTTTGATAAATTGGGATTCCTCAGACTAATTTGTTATTTAATGCAGTATTATTCATTTAACAAATACATCTACCTTGCAAAATGTCCCTGGCTTGCTCACTGCCATTTTGAAATGGCTAGTTGTCTCAACCAAGTCGGTGAAGATATATATATGTATTTCTATGTGTGAAAATAAAAGAGAATAAAGTTGGAAGAGACAGAAAGGTGCTTGTGACAGTCACATCCCCTGATGTCACAAATTTTTTCTCTACACTGCTCTTTTAAAAAGTCTGGAATTTACTGTCATCATTGTTGTTAATGCCATTCAGCTAGCAGCTGGGCTTTAGGGGCTTTTTTTTTCCAGACGAATTATAAATGTCATAAATGCTTCCAAGAATACAGAATCAGAAGCCTTTTCTACCCTGAAAATGGAGGTAGGAGTTTGAGCAAATATGATTTACAGACACAGGGTTAAGGCTATAAGCTAGAGGGAGCTCCACCACAACGAAATGCAAAGGTTCAGTTTCATTTATCAATGTGCTTCCCCGGCTTTGTCTGCTCGTGAACATAAAAGACCCGGTTTTATTGCAGATATTATCTACACCATTCTGTGATATGAATGTTATTGTCTAAACTGTTGCTGAGACATAAAACAGCTGAAACCCTCTACCAACACCATATTTATGCCAAACCTTTTGATAAATATACAGGTCTTTTTGTTCACCTTCGCTGTCTTTGTCTTCATCTTACCACTCAGCCATTTTTAATGAAAATGCATCCTCTATAAATCCCGAGCACAGAAATGCACCAAGAGCCAATCTTGTAGCCATAATTGTGCAAGATAATGTCCAGCAGTTGGACAAGAATTCTGGGCCAGCCCCAAGCCCTGGGTCTGCAGATAAAAATATCTCCCCAGTCCAGTTATTTCATAGTGCTCTTTCCAAAGTAATCTACACCACAAATTCATCCCAGTGACAACCTGGTTTATTCCACAACTGGGCCTGAAGAGGGATCAGTGAAGGGAGGTTGGAGTGACCTGCTTTGAAAGGACATAGTTATTATAACTGGAACATTAACAGTCTTTAATAATTGCTTTTATTGAGCATCTCAGACACAGTGATCTATTCACAGTTCCAATAATTCTCTAGGAATCCTGTTACCCCTTCTGTAGCATTGGCTAAAGGACAGTGTTTGTCCACTATTATTTTTAGATGTCTTTTCAGTGTAACAATAATTTTTAGTTAATTTGCATCCCTGCCTCGCCTCTGTGCACTGAAATTCCAGAACCTGCATTTGAGGTTCTTCTTTCTTACCTCTTGGTCCTTGGTCTCAGCAGATGATATTGCACTGGTCATAGAGATAATAAGAAAGCACCTAATATCTTCTTATTGATTTTTGTTAATAAAATGCCACTTCAGAGAGAAAGCAACAGCTGAAACCATGAAGGCTGAGTCATGGCTGTGTTAATGAACTTTGTTTTTGTCTATATTTGGTGTCTAATTCATGGTGAATAATTTATTAAGTAAATGTGTCCTCTTTCCTGTTTGTAGAATACCCACAAGCAAATTACGTCCTTATTCCACCTTTTAGAAACAATATTATTGTTTTCCTTTATCAACTTTAAAAATTTTCAAACATAATTGACCAACTCAAAAACTTTAAACGTAACTGATCAAGTCTCTTCTCCTTCAGCACAACTGGCTGCATCTGCAGGGCACGGTGTTCTCGTAGCAGAGAACAGGTATCAGCTTTCCAAGCAGCCTTACCACTAATGTTCTCCCAGTAAAAACTTAAAATGGGATTTCCAAATATGCTGCGAAGAATCCTTCAACGTTTGCTGTGTAACAGCATTCCTGAGCATAAAACCTGGTAGGCTTGACCTCACTTGTGGGAAAAGGCCAGAACAAGGCTTAGAACTGGGTCTGGGGCTGGTCATGCGAGACTCAAGAGGATGGATTTGAATCTTTGTTTCCACCAAGACTGAGAGCCTTGCATTCACACAGCTCATGAGTTCCTTGAAGCTAGGAACCAAGAAACCACAACCTTAAAACAACATGTAGGTATTAATCTTACATATGATATATTTTCTACATTTAATGTTTCTTTTCTAACTTCCGAAGAGGGTTTGGTTTTTTTTTTTTTGAATGAGACAAACAGAATGTCTTTCTTCTCCCATATTTATGGGAGACGTGGACTTATTTCTGCTCCTTTTATAAGTTATGGCACATTTACTGAGTTATTCATATATTTGTGCAGCATTTTTTATATCTCTGTGCTTTAAAAAAGAAGTCTGAGTGTTCTGCTCACAAATGGGCCTTCCAGGATGCTGAGAGGGGCAGCTCTGCTTCTGGTCCAGGGGAGGGAATAGAAGTTTTAGCAGACTTGTTGGCAACTCAGGACCCATTTTTAGGGCTGTCTGCTTAGGGCTAGACCTTACCTCATGGGGCTTTAGGGAAAGTTGTCTGCTTCATCAGACTCTGGAGCGGACCCTGGGTGAATGGCAGATCAGCCTCAATAAGTATGCCAGAAATATTTATCACTCTGAGAACTCTACCTGCAGAACTGGCATTAACTTGCAGGTCAGGATGTTTGTTTCCAGCAAAACTCCTGAATGTACTTCTCAAAGGATTTTAATTTCTATAACACAAAACAAAAATACTTAATAATCTGTAAACGTCCTCAGACATCACACAAGAAGAAGGACCTCTTTTGAAAAGGACCTTCTTTCTTTCCCTTTCTCAACCTGGAATAAACTTTCCAATGCAGATGTTCTAAGAAAAATATGTTTTGGTCAGAAGTGGCAAAACAAAACTGGTGCTTTCCTAACAAGTCTGGGCTGCCCGCAGAAATGTTTACCGACATCTGTCTTTAGACTATGCGATCATTCTCCTGTATTTCCCTAAAAATACAATAAAAAGGTAGAATGTGATTTCTCATTTTTGAACCTCTGGTATCACTAAAGCTTTTTAATCTAAGAAGTTCTCTCTTGAAAAGTTCTTTTGCTTAATTTGCTATTTAATATTAAATAACGCAATATTAACAAGTTCTTAGTGGTCTTATGGACAAATATGCAAGCAGCAATTCTTGGACTCGCTCCAAAGCCCAGCTGCCAGCCGTCACCCCTGTGTCACAGCAGCGAGGGGCTGGGGGAGCGATATGGTCAGAAAGGATTTCCAAACGGTAATTTTACAGGCAGCTGTTTGCCAATCCTCAGGTTTGCTTTCTGAGTTTGCTGAAAAGTCCTGCTCAACATCTTTTTGAAGATTTTACCCAGTGTTTGCTTCTTTGCCATATGGGATCACCCTCAGACGCAACCATGGGATGCAGCCCCAGTGCAGGTTCTGCTGCACCGCACTGCACAGGTTGCCATAGTGACAGACAGGAGAGACATTACTTCAGAAATGTTGCTTTATTGCAGCTAAAGTGTATTTTGAAACAGGATCGCATTTCAAGTCGCTCCCTGTGTTTCATATAGGAACAAGCAGAATTATTGGCTTCTACAAATAAGAATTAGTTTGAACCTGCCCATTCCCCAGCAGACGCTCAGCAGACGTCACGATGTGCTGCATGTGCTTTCCATTCTTTTTGGGTAAAAGGGGCCAGAACACCCCTCCTCTCTCTCTCAGTATGTGCACAAACACACTTTGCCTCTCTGCTGCCTTCAGAATGGCCCCTGCTTCCAAACAGGCCCACAAATACCATGTCAATGCCGGCTCTGATGTGCTGTGTCTTCTTTTAATAAAGTGTATCTTACTTCGGAGTCCATCAATTTTGCTCACATTAATGCAGAAGAGACATCGGGGAGATTTCTGAAGGATTCCTGACTGTGCTATGTCCTGTCAAATGAACCAAATAAGGGGCATTCTGCAAGCACAGCATTGCCTGGCCAGCCTGGGCTGAGATGTCTCTCAGGTCTGAGATGGCCTTCCCCATGGGAACACCAAGCCCGTGGAGATTCAAGCTGCAAAATTCATGAGCCATCCTCTCCCCTGCAACGCCACCTCCGTCCCACAGCTGGGGCAGGCCCAGAGCTGTCAGCATCCCCCTTCTCCACTGATTAAACCATCCCCACCATTTTCCCTAATAAACAGGATGAAAGAGTGTGCGGGTGAGGGGAGGAGCTTGGGCACAGTTTAGAAACAGGTGAGTTGGCAGTTTGCAGGAGGAATGTTCAGCCCTGAGAGCCCTCCAGCCACAGGGCTCTCCTTCCCACAAAGGGGGGTGATGGATCGCTGGAGCGTCAGTAGGTGCGTGGCTGGCACCAGGACAGTGCCGACTGAATTCTTAATGTAGGAGTAATGCAGGACAGAAAGATCTTACTGCTTTTGGAAAGAGAGTTTTGATCTATGCCTTGGATTTTACAGCGTGTTCTTTTACATCCTTTCCTTTCCAGTTCTGTAACTTATAGACAGGAATTATTTTTTCTGCAGTAGATTGCTACAAAGGTCAGAGACACGATTCAAATCCTGTGCTCTTGTGCATCTACTTATAGTTATGCTCGTATCATATACTAACAGTGTAGTCACAAATTCAAATGTTGATTTCAAGCCTGTCCAGCACACTCCTTCCAAAATACACAGCCCAAGTCAGATTTCTTCGTAAGAGAATAAATAACCTACTGTTCCACCAGCTCCTTCCTTCCTGGCTCTGTGACCCTTTGTTCCCTGGGCTGGGAACTATTAGGAAGATTAGACTTCTTATTTTACTTCTTGCTCGTTCTTTGTCTTTCTGCCTAAGCAGACGTGATTCTATTTCCATTTATTTTGCACAGATCTCAACCACCAAGACAAGTAACAAGCACAGGCATTGGATGAATTCTTGTCTTGCTTAACTTTATTTTCCTGTCCATCAGTCAGCAACTGAAAAAAGAATGTAATGTTCCAGGTTTGTTATGATGCTAAAGAACAGTAAAAATAATTAATATGGGGAAAGCATCCCTATTTTCTCATCTGGAAAAAACTGAATCTCTCTTCTATTAAAACTTCAAAAATAAGAGTAGACCCCTGGCACAGAGAACTGAAGGCCTTGGCTTCAGTTTGCCACAGGCATAGTGATCACAATGGGGCATGCCTATAGGTGAAAACCTTTGGGTCCTCTGAAGGGAATCCATGACTCGAACCATTCTGTGAATGAGGAGGACACAGAACCAACGAGCAGAGTCTGCTGCAGCTTGCAGCTAAGCCTGTGGAGGAAAATCTGTGTCAGAAGGAGTTACAGCATTGGCCTACCACAGAGAGCCAAGGGTTTGGCATCAGGAGAGGTGAGCCCAGCTGAGGATCTAACTACTGAGCTTGATTCAAACTGTGCCCTGTCTTTTCTCAGGTGCGGGAAATGGGCTGAAAGGAGGCAAAATGTGACAGACTTTACGTCTGGCTATTTTGTACACCCTCATGCAAACACTGTCTTTTCTTTCCTTATATTCCTGCATGAAACCACACACTTGTGGTTTGCTTTGTAATTAGTTTTGGTGCTGAGAGAAGACAAGAGAACTTCTTGTTAGATGGATTAAAGGGATCTGTGCTCTACACCACTTGAGTGACAAGAACCATGTCAGACCAGTCTGCTGTCAAGTGAAAAAAAGTGTCAGCACAGTCTGAGCAAGACGAGTTCTCCCACTTAGCGAGTGGCGAGAGGCAGGCACGAACTAGTCCTGCCAGAGAGCAGCCACAGGTGACTGGGTCAAAACAACTGGGACAGAGATGAAAACACACAGCGTGATTCCTCCTTAACTGAGCTGAAGCTCTCCTGCTGAGACTTGTGTCTTCCTACCAAGGGAACTAGAAAACGCCTTCAGGTCAAGGAGTGGGAAGGGGAGGAGCCTGGAACCAGCTCTGCACGAGTATTTCCTAGGTTGCAGCCATCACTTTATATCAGTGTTTGCATGCAATGTGCAGTAACAATAACTCTTGTGAGTAAAAGAGGATGGAAAGTAAAACAGAGCTCTCTGTGCTTGTGGCACAGTGTCAGCGTGGCTGAAATCCAGCCTTTGAGTCAGCTGAAGCCAGATTACGAGTCAGGGGAGTGAGGGAGAGATTCCCTTTTTGTTTCAGTTCCCGAGAGCTCTGCTAACATCAAACATTGGTGCAGCAGGTAGCGCAGGAGTGCTGTGGAGAGGCTTGTGCTTCTCAGTTCCTCTCAAGTCCCCATGACTGGACAGCTCCGTGACGGTCTACCTGCTGATTGCATTAGGATTATTGGCTGAACTAGTTCGTTCTCAGCTTCACAGGCTCTAACATCATGCCAGAAATATCACAAATATTCAAGATCCAAATCCTTCAGGTGCTGTAGAAGTAAGCTAGTAGGGAATGAATGCTCCAAATCTGGAGTCATAGAATAAGTCCATGCTGGAAGAAAAACTTCCTCTTCTCTGAAATTCTACCTTAGTACTGAATTCTGAAATTCTGAAACCTACAAACAAATCAAATCTGCCTTTTGTGCTTCTAACCTGTATAAACACATAGTTTAATGCAAATTCTACCAAGCATGACAATCAGTACCTTGAAATCATGTGGCAGAAAACAGCCCATGAAACCATGAAGTTTGTTTAACAGTTTCCAAGGGATTGGAAAAGAGACACTGCAGCTCTCACACCTGAACTCACTCGTTTCCCTCACGGACGCTCTGTCTGGCCTTCACCGTGGCTCGGGAGGTGTGCCCAGCTCTGCAGGGCGGTCCCTTGCACTCTCCTCATGCCCGTCTGTGATTACAGGCACAGACTGCAATGGCAAATACGCACCTGTAGCTATAAGAGCATCAGCAGTGCTTCAGCTGCCAGTGTGTTGTGACTGTGTCTGACCATGTGCACCAGCACTGGCTCATTGATACCTGATGTTCTGCAGATCTTTGTGATCTTTAGCTGTTGTGAATCATCTTATATCAAGACTGTCAGCATATCAGGGCAGATAATAATAGTGCTAGCATCAGTAAAACTGCAGCTTAGATGGCTTCACGTGTGGATGAAATGTGTGCCCCAGCCATGGTGGAACTGCCATGAAATGTGTGAAGAGTAACAGGGCAGGAAGGGCAGACAAAGTGATCCAAATGCTTTAAAGAAGAATGAACAGCTCTGTAATACTGATGCAGGAGATGAGGAAATAGGTAATTTTGTGATGATCAGCAAAATAATGGCGTGAAAATAACCAGTGAGGTGACAACAAAACCAGTCATGTGCAGAGTGCAGGGCTCAGCATCACAGCTATTGGATCAATGGCAAGTGTTGAAGTTGAGAATTGCATGCAAAACTGTCAGGGCACAAATAAACCATAAAATCTACTGATTTTAGTCTAAGTCTCTGATTACAAAGTGACAATTGTCTTTTTTTTTTTTTTTCTTGGTTTACACCTTGCTCTATGACTCCAAAATGTGGGCAAGTTAGGACAAGAACATCAGAGGAAGCAGAAATCATTAATCAACAATACCTCCAAGCTATTATGCTTATAATTGTCAAGACAAAGATTATGAATAATGATTTTCTGCAATACATTTTCACAAATTGTTTTTTTTAAAAGTACTTAGAAAAATACCAGCTTTTCTGGACAGTACCTTTTTTCCTGGCTAAAAGGAATTCATATCAAATTGTATTTTAATGGACAGATAAAAATGCAGAAAAGGGACGGAAGATCTAGGACAAGCTTTTCTATCATCACTTGGAGCTCAACAGCAGCAAGAAATCCTTATGGCGCATTGAGAATTACTATCATACACTGGTTACCAAGCAGAGAAGGGCTTCTGCAGAGACTTGCCATGCTTTGAAGCAGCCTAAAAGTCAAAAATCAGACTTTTTATCTGTCCTGCCTCTCACAGAAGCCTTGGAAAAACTGAAATTTATGATGGACGACAGCGACTAGAACTTCTTTTCCTCAGATTTCTGGTGCAATGGGTTGTCTCCAATTTAAGAACATCTCTCAGCTTTTCAGGCCAGGAACTCTAACTGACCGCGTGCAGGCATCTGATATTTCCCTGTAGCCTAAGGTATCTGCAATATGATGGTCGAACATTCGATGCTTTGCATACATCCTGCTCTGTTACCTCCTTTTATCATCTGAAAATAGAACTTCTTATTAAAAGTTTTCACACCAGGAATTTTTTCATTGCATTTGAGATGAACAAACACCTCAGGAGAAATAGTATCAGCAGGAAAGGTCAGAGTGGTTGCTCTGTAAAACATTTTTAAAAGGTCTTAAAAACAATATTGGGATAGGTCGGACAAAGTTTTCAAAAGTCAAATAACTGGGAAATTGTCAGTCCACTTCAATTAAATGATCTTACATTTATCCTGTCAGCTGCAATAACACTCAGTTATTAGTATTCTGTGAATTTTAAAGCCTGCATTTTATACTCCTAAAGCATAGCACTAGGAAGGGAAAGTGACAGCCAAGGAGCTGTCTCTGGATGCAGCCTGTCCCGCTGACCTCCTCAGGTGTGCCCAAGGGGCTTGGCGCATGGGCTGGTGTGTGTGGCCGGTCCCACCTGGCCAGCACTGCCACAGGACCTGCTGCTGCGCCCCAGCCCCGTGCTGCCACAGCGGCCACCTTGGGCACAGGCCGACAGCAGCCACAGAGACTGGCATGGCTGAGGAGGCCATCGAGGTGACCCTGCTGCTCTACTCAGCCCTGCTGAGGCCACACCTGGAGTGCTGTGTCCAGTTCTGGGCTCCTCAGTACAGGAGAAACAGGGAGCTCCCAGAGCGGAGGGCCACAAATTTGATTAAGGGACTGAAGTATCTCTCTGATGAGGAATGGCTGAGGGAGCTAGGCCTGTTCAGCCTTGAGAAGAAATGACTGAGAGGGGAACTCATCAAGGTCTGAAGGGAGGATGCCAAGAAGAGAGATCCAGGCTCTTCTTGGTGGTGCTGAGCAGTGACAAGAGGCAGTGGACAGAAACAGATGCATGGGAAGTTCCACCTGAACACGAGAAAGAACTTCCCTCCTGGAGGGATGACTGAACACTGGAACAGAGACCAGAGAGGTTATGGGGTCTCCCTCATTGGAGATATTCCGGCCACATCTGGACACAATCCTGTACCACGTACTCTAGGATGACCCCGACTGAGCAAGGAGGTTGGGCCAGGTGACCCACTGTGGTCCCTTCCAGCCTGACCCCTTCTGTGATTCTGTGATTCTCAGGCAGTGTACAGCACACAATGGTTGTGCCAGTGGGGAGCAGCTGGGGTCCCTCCCCAGGAAAGCCCCTCACCAGTCGCACCCGACGTCTCCTTTTCACATGTTCCTCTCTGGGAGATGCCACTTCCTCATTCTGTACTGCAGTCACAGATCCCATGTCCTTATCTTGACATTAAAGAAATAGATTTAATTGTCAGTCCTCTTAAACAAGCGTTTAATTCCATTCTGTGGGGACTAAAGACAGTCTTAAATAATTGAGCGGCCAAGAGATTGGTTATTTCTGTTTTCATTGCCCATATTGATTTAAGTGCAGTTAATCCTTTCAAATACCCATGTCACACTGGGCCTGATGGCTCTCTTTAGGGCAATATTGTTCCTCTGGCTAGATTATTTGACATCAAGCATTGTAATGTCACAATAAATCCTTCATGTAGGCTGTTCTTTTCAGAGAAGTACCAGATGGGGACTTCAGCTCTTACATTAAGCTCTTGGTTTTACTAGTCAGAAGTTCGGCTTCTGAATAATTTTCATTAAATTTTCTTTTGCGCCTCATAAAAACTACCTCTTCAGCAGTGACATTAAATAATCAGAAGCCCAATTAAACAGGCATGTTGACATAAAACAAACCAAGGTGTTCCCCTCACTGCAAATTAAATATAGTTGTGTGTAAAATAATCTCATTTGGGATATAACCCAATACAGAACTTGTGGGATGGATTTTACAAACAGAAAGGTGGGGATGGCTGAAGCCAAGATCCAACAGACATGTTTTACAAGTCATTGCAACATTTCTTACTTCTGGTTAAGTCCTAAATCTGTCTGTCTACCTTGAGTTCCATCCAGTTAATTGAATGATTCTGCACTTGCTATTCATCAATGGATGCAAGTGAACACAATAAACATCTGTTCTCTGAAGCTTCCCTTGGTTGATGCACTCCTCCTTGCTTCCTCCTTTACTGCGCTTTTCATCACTGCAGAGCCTTTAGAACAACTCTGCAATTAGTTGGCAGCGGGAAATGGGAAAGCAGAGTAGCAGATGAATTTCCCTTGAAGCAGAAGGTCTTGTGCCTTTGCCTGTGCTATTGATGTGGACAGCTGCTCTATGGAAGCCTTTTTAACTTTCTTCTTCTCTGCCTTTCCTTCCCTTTGGTAATAACTGCATTGTCTGCTTTTATGGGGTCTTTGGGGTTTTTTTTTGTTTAGATTTATTATGAGAATGCTTAATGGCCAACTGGTGAAGAACCTGCATGGTGACTCTTTAGCTCTGTCTCCAGAGAAAGTAATTACATGCACAACTTCAGGCTGCCCAGTTAGATGGTGGGTGTCACGGAGGGATGCACAGGACTTCCTGGCACCATCGGTGGGGAGAGGGGGGAGCTAGGCTAATGGCATATTAGCTTCACATGGTCCCCATCTCCCTGACTAGTGAGTACTAGGGGATCAATTTTATCAAATTCAAGATAAAGTTTTTATTGGAGTTCTTGTTATTCAGCCAAGAGGTCTAAAGTCCTGGCAATTCAGCAAACATGGCACTCTCCTTTGCTAATTTAAGCCATATCTCAGCATTGCCTTGGAAGCAGCAATGGCAGGACTTGGGCTCATGGTCTTCAAGTTGTACTGTGGGCACTGGGTCCCTTTAATATCAAGGATCTTCATGCTATCTGCACCAGCAACCTATATATTAACCAAGGAAAATAAATTCTTCAGTTATTAATATCAAATTCTTCTTTTATTACTGCTTTCTTACTAATCAGATGTGTATTTGAAATTCTTGAATTTTAAACTTCATCGGGATGAAGCATCTGGATCCACCTCATTGGGTAGCCTTTGGTGACAGAAAATATTTTGGATTGGCAGCTGAAAGGACACAGAGTTTATCAGCTGTTCCAGCTCTGCTCACATCATCCCTTTCATAGCGTCTCCCCTTACTTAGCTCTCCCTTTCCTGTTGTCACACAGGTTGCTGGTGCATAAAATTATTATCTACTTCTTCAGCAGGAGCAGTCTTCATTGCGTGTGCATTAAATGATGTTAAAATCTGTTCCCTCTGGACTCCCTGTCTGTCAGGGCTGCCCTTCTTCCTAAGCAGAAAGATGATGTCCAAGGAAAAAGGTGTATTAGAAAACCAGGCAGACAAGCAAGTTCTGCAAACCCGAAGAGGCACGTGTTTTAGGCTCTGTTTTTCTGGACAAGGATACAGCTACTCACTGCGCTTGTGGGTTATACCAAAGCAGTTTCACTTTTGTTCACCGAGCAGATTGTGTAAAGAACTTAGGGCTGTTACTTATCTGCTTGGAGTATTTACAGCATAGCAGCACATACATTTTTTTTACTGTTGATTGCCATTCTTCTGTTCTCTTGCCACAGACCTGCCTTAAACTCATTCTGGGTGGCCTCAACTGCTCTGGGATCAGCAGCAAGGCACAGATAAATGTATGGGTCACTTCTGCTGTACATTTGGTCACTTTTTTTTGGTTAATTTTAAGAAGTACATGTTACTGTCAAATCCTATCCTGATTGAGTAAGAGTTTACATATTTGATGCATTTTTAAATGACATTTTATAGAAGTTTTTTTAAGATCATAATGGAGACAGTCTGTCAAGAATGCAGCTCACAGCAGCGTGAGAGCATTCCAAAGGCATTACCGGCTCGACAGCCACACACCCAACGTGGCTCTGCCTCGTTATGCCCAGAGGTGTAAGAATAGCTGTGAACAGCTAATAAGAATCAATGCTATTGGAGACATCTGGTTTAGTTTTCATTTTTCAGTGTTATTAGTGCTTATTGGTACAAGGCTCAGGAATGCAGCCAATCCCTTTGAAGTGGAGTGTATTGTAAGGCTGGAGGCATTGTGAGCCTTGTTGATGACCCTGTGTGTAACCTTTCATTTAAACATCCGTAATGCACGGAATGAGAAAGGCCTCCTTAAAAGAGAAGACTGGTATACTGGAAATCTTGTTGCTGACATTTTAGTATTCATTTTGGATTTTATAATCTCCAAACAAATAACAAATTCTTTAATCTCTTTCAAGGTCCTTTAATTTAAAAAAAAAATCTTTTACTCTTGTCATGCAAAGACATCACTATTCTTTTAGTTATTAATAAGTAATAAAGGTCCTTAATCTGTGCACAGTACAAGCAACCAGGGAAGATACAGCTCTTTGACCTCAACCTAGAAAATAACACCGAGACCAAGCAGAGCTGAAGTCAGCTGCCAGCTGTGTCTTGTTCCTCTCAAAATCTCACCACGTGCATCTACAGCAGCCTGGAATAGGATGATAATTTGACCTGTGAATAAATTGATCTGCATAAACCCTGCAGTTTAGAGTGAGGTTTTCAGAGGCATTTTGCAGAGCACAGGGAGGTCAGCACAGCCTTAGGAAACTCCTGTTGCAGGTCAGGCTCAGAACCGCAGCATGGTGAGGTCGGGCGGCTCTGTGTGTGCCGTGCTCTCTGGAGGCTGATTTGAGTAAAGACACTGTCACAAATGCAACAGTGACGTCATCTGGAGAAAGCTGGGAGAGATGATGGGTGTGACAACCATCACTACTCTGAAGACAGTGCTAATGTACTTTGATCTATACACCAGAAAAATTTTTGAGCTCCCTCAGACAGTCTGACTAAAGCAGTTCCCACCACCTGTGAAAGGTACTTCTGTCAAGACAAAGAGACGTTCCCCCAGCTGCTGAGTACTGAATGCTGGATGGTAGCTGACTGCTGCTTATTCATGGAGGACAGCACAAAGTTTTGTTATCCTCTGCACAGATGTGGCAGATCTATCATGGTGTTTATCTTACCATGAATGATGCAGGTCCTCCCTCCCCATTGCCTTGAGGGGAAGCAAGCGACAGAGCCTGCCCTCTCTTTCCAGCTGGTGCATTGGGATGAAGCTGATGCTCTAACAGCAAGATGTGACTCCAGTACCTGGCATGTGTTAGTAAAAGAGACCTGGTGCTCGCTGACTTCAGCATGGACAAGTAAATACAGATGAACAGAAGTGGAGCCAAGCGTACAGCATGAGACAAAGCAGTACGGTGGGTGAATGGTGGTAGTGGAACCCCCCTCAGTGTTCTCGGCTTCTCGTTAGCAGTAGGGAGTGTCAGCTTGGATTTTTCAACAAGTAGTGTGAAGTTTGAACTCATTAACTTGTGTTTTTTTATAGTGTGATTAATACAATTACTTACTTGTACTTAAATGGAAAGAGTCACAAATATTAGCAAGAATCAAAATGTAATAAAAATGAGCCAAGAGTGAGTTGAGAAAAGTGGCAGAAGCTGGTTGGCTTAAAAGATGAGATGTAATAGCAGACATATAAGTGGGAGAAGAATAACTCGGGATCATAAAAGCAGGAATGATAGAAGGAATGAATAATGGCAAAGCTTGGGCTGGCAGTGAGATCTGCAGGGCTGTGAGAAACTCTCATAAGCAAAGGGTCAAGTATATCACCAAGGACATTTAAATCTACTTAGAACAAGGTAGAGCAGAAAATGTCTTCTGAATAAAATATCTTAGTCCTTTGGGATGAGATACAGGATGTTACAGTGCCAGCAAGTTCTATCTGTGTATTTGGACTGGCCACCAACATTGCTGCTGGGACGTAGGTTCGCATCATATGTGAAGAGGACAAAAAATGTGGTAGTGATCATTCTGAATGGCATGGACAAAATAGGATGTAGATTTAGTTACAGGTGTACACCAGCACAGAAGGTATATCTTTTTTGCAGCAGAAATATACATTTGGTTAAAAGTTGCCCCTTTCAATTCCTGTTTGCAGGAACCCTTGAGTAGCAACAAAAGCAACGAATCAAGTAAAGCTACCAAGAGAATTTTTCTTCACACGGAAAGAGTGATCTATGATTTTTTTTTTTTTAAATCTAGACACTGCAGAATTGTTGTTTCCCAGCACAGATAGCAAGGATATGTTTTAAACCAGGAACACTCTTTCTCTGTTGATCCATATAAGAATGAACTAATATGTTCTTCACCTGATGACAAAGAGACAAGGTGGCACATTGGCGCAGTGCGTAAAAATGCAGAACAAAGAAAACTAGCCCACCATGACAGTGGAAATAAGAAAACTGCACATTCCTCTGCCTGGGGCTTCTTCGCACCTCAGTATCCTTAATTATGTTCCAGGGTATTTTGGCATTCCTTCTATTTGCATTTAGATCTTTCATCAGGAAGTTAATGTTCTCAGAGCAAGTAAGATCTCAAACCCCATAAATCGTAATGTTTAATACGTTAACGATATAGAGATAAGTATTTAATTTTGCTTTATGCATGACAGAGAAGCCAATGACAAATAGCACTGAGTAATATTTATGAGTTCCATGCCTGAAGGAATAATAAGCACCTTAAATTATTGTAAATTCCAACAAGGCATACATTGAAGGCTTTATAAAACTTTATACTTTATGCATGTTAACTACCACATTGTTCTCCCTGCCATAGTTCAGCTTCTGGTGCTTCCAGCTGCTGTGATTACAAAGCAGCATCTTCCTGAGCTGAAGCAATCTGTGGGAGTGTATCTAACTGTCCTTCTTGATATTGTTCTGGCCTTCAGGTTCCAGCTGTATCCTGAAAAGTGCCATGAAAAGGGCAATAAAGAAATTTATTGCAGTGCTAAGCAAGTAGCATATAGTTACTAAATGTCTATCATGGCTAGAAACAAAATAGGGTTCACCTTTCCTTCTTCTCTTTCATTATTTGTATATTAACTTTACGTGCCAGCTTTGCTGACCAGCATTTCCTGCGCTTGCTGAAGGGCAGCCGGAGAGAGGAACCTCACACCTTCAGGAGCACAGCAGCAATTCCTACAAGCATCTTATACCAGTTCAGCAAAGAATAATGAAGGGCTATGGGAACAGAAGATGGACTACAGCAAAGGAAATCTATAGGAAGCCACTTCATTTCTTGGATTTTCAAGTGCACCTTATAACTAGACTCAGAAGAAGACACAAGTGTACGTGGAGGTTTCAATTCCTCTGGCTGAATTTGGCTCTGATAGTGGTGGCAAACTGAAGGTGCCTTGGTAGGTAAGGAA
This sequence comes from Mohoua ochrocephala, assembly GCA_013398855.1. Classification (NCBI taxonomy): domain Eukaryota; kingdom Metazoa; phylum Chordata; class Aves; order Passeriformes; family Acanthizidae; genus Mohoua; species Mohoua ochrocephala. The sequence goes on from VZTA01003905.1 coordinate 241,422, forward strand.
ATATTTACAGATATTTGTGAGAGAAGGTGGCAGCCTTGTATAAAATGATACAGTTGCCAAGCATTATCATCAACACTAACTATGTGCTGCAAGACTTAAAAGATATTTTACATGTACTATTTTAAGAGCATTGTAGCAAGGAGTAGCTGACAAAATGAATGGAAAGTAACCTGCTGCATGAGTAAAATGTTTTTCTCCTCAGTTCTAAAGAATACATGTATAGAGCAGAGGCAGTGGTTGGCACATAAATGAGCACAATTGTGTGACTGGGTTTCAGGACATCATTTAACCAAGTATTCCGAAATGAATGGGGGTAGGAAGGAATTTTCCTGCCTGGAATAGTATTTAGATGGGTAAAGAGGCGGTTCCCAATTTCTAAAATACCACATTTTAGTACCTATCCTTTGTGCCACTGCACCACATCGGTGTGAGCCTTCTGCGGCCCCCACTCCGCTCAGAAGGCTGCACAGGACATACACACCAGGATACTCACTGCTGCGCCCAGAGAGCTGTGCTAACGGGAAATGGAGCAGCAGAGCCAGTGCCCCAGTCCTGCTTGGCAGGACTACCTCCTCTCCTTCCTCATAGCAAAATCAAACCCCCCTTGAAAAAAAATTTAAACAAAGTTTGCAGAAACCCCCACAACAATCCCTCCGAGTAAGCGTTCTTTTTCCTTAAGGGCGATTTACACAACCCATACCTTGGATGGGACCTCTTCCAAGAGAAGCTGAGTTTTGTTTTTACTCCATTAATCTGGCATGGCAGGAAACTCTTACCAGTTGTGCACAATACATTTAGTTTCTTCCCTTCTCTTCCAAATGTACTTGGCTTTATTAAGGTACAGAAGACTTTGAGAAATGTGATGCTGTGGGCTTGCCAAAGTAAAGTACAAGCGATGGTGAAGCAATAACGTATTTAACAAAGTGTCGTGGAGAAGACAAGCTGCAAAACCTATTTGCTGGGCTGCTATCTCCACTGCACCACCTGCAGCTGCACAGAGCGGTCCTGGGTCTCTGCTAAGTGCTCTGCATACACAGGAGCACAGCAGGAGTTACCCAAGTTCATGTGCATCACCCAGACTAACACTGATTGCAGTTCTTTAAACTCTGATACCAGCTGTTGAAACCATGTTGGATAGAGAAATCTTTGGTCACATCCATTCTTGGACGACAGCAATAAGTTAGTCTTGCCATTTAGAAGAGACCTTTTGAGCAAGACACAGAAGGAAGGAAACTCCATCAGCTCTTCAAAGACTCGTTCAGACACTGGGACGTGACTGAACTGGCAGAAGCAACATCTCTTGGAGTTAGTTATGTCATTTACTACAGGTACAACATTCAGGCCTGACACATGACAGACACTGTAACCTTTACATTTGTGTGAACAACGGAATCCATAACTGTTATTTTTAGACCAGTCTTGTGGACTTGGTGAAAAGACTTTTTTTGGTGTTACCGCAACAGAAGGCTTAGAGGGAACCAAGCAAGGAGAAGGATACAGAATGCATGACTCCCAGAGGAGAAGAGACAGCAGCCGTATTCTGCTCCTCCTGTCATGTAACAGGTGTATTAACGTGTTTTTAATTCTATTTTTTAATTGAGCAACGGAGGCTGTCTCTTGCCAGCTCTGGCTGTTTTGCCTTTTGGGTGAGAGACAGGTACGTAAAAGATCTTGAAGAAATAGTAGCATTCTGTTGCAGTCTGTGTCCATCTATAACTCATTTTCAGCTCATTCTAAAGCTTAGACTAACGAATGTGCTGAGGACACTCAGAACAAAAATAAAAATAAATTCAGAAAGTTGGTGAAATGCAGTTTTTCTTGGCAACAGGAAAGAGCATGGACTGCCATGGGGAGGTGCCTGGTGGGTGAGGGAACCATTCTCCTGCTGCTGACAGATGGGCATCAGTGGATGTGAGCCCAGGAAAACTGACACACGATTGTGGGGTGGGACCTGCGTATGGGCAGATCCCCACGTCAGCTCAGTGCCAGAGGAGTGTGCTGAGATTGAACCACAGCAGTGGCTCAATCAAGCTGACAATGATCAGACGTGTAACTCATCAGGTGTGGGTCACTGGGGAGCTTGCAAGAGGTTGAAGCCACTCAGATTCCCTGTCCTTGGGAAGAGTTGCTGAAACATCCTTGTCCTTTGAGCAGCCATGGGTGGAAGCTGGTGGGCGGCGCTGGTCAAGGCCGAGCACCTTGGAGAATGCCAAGGCTCCTGTTGTTTTCTGAGGCTGAGCATGGGGACTCACTGGTAGGGTGTGGTTACCGAGGGGTTGATATCAGGGCAATAAATGGGCAATAAACCCACATTTAGGGCCCTTGTCTACCACTGCAGAAGATCAGCTTCATGGCTCAGACAGTTTTTGCTAACATTCATTTAGGAAAAATGAATAACAAAACATAAACCATTTGGTTTTTTGGAAGTGTTGCAACAAGATTTTTAAAAACGTATTTCAGAACTTTGCTTCACAAAGATGTGGGGCACTCTTGACTTTCTGCACTGTTTTACCAGGATGCTCTGAGGACACTGCCCCCCTCCAGCCTCTGCTAGAATGACTGAGTCACCTGAATGTGGAGGAGGGTTTTTAAGTGCTTGGAGGAGGCACAGGCTGGTGACCAAGCAAGGCTTAAATCCTCCAGGTACTTCTTTACTCTACAAATTTGTGAAGGCAAGGAGAATTTTCTGCAAGGAGAATTTTCCTGCACTCCCAAACAAGTGCTGCAAGAGATTATTTAAAACATTGCTGTCGGTGCCTTCTAGCACTAAGCCTAATTAAGTTTCTCTCATGTCTTGGAGGACTGCACGAGCTTGCTTTCAGGAGGATGGCAAAGCACCGGCACTGCCAGGAGATCCATGTCAATGTGTGAGGTACCTCTGCAGTAAAAATGACAGCCAGAAATTGGTAGCTGGTGCTTATAATTTAGAGCCAAGAAGCTAAGATTGACATTTGCTGGCAGCAGGTTTGTTGTGGTTAAATATCTTTTTTCTTTAGCCCATGAAAAATACTCACACAAGAATTACTTGATCCACAGCAGAAGAATAGGATTAGCATCAGGAAGAGGTGTCTGGTGGCAGCCTCAATAGTACAAGTTTCCCTCCCTGAATGGGATTCATTCTTCCCCAGTTGAGCCAGTGGGAAGTTCTTGCTCCTACAGGAAAGTGCAATGGAAAGCTGCCACGGTGTTGTTTTTTGCTCTCATGTTATGCCCTTTTGCAGGGGTCAAGAGTTCTTCCACAAAACTCACTCCAGGCTAGAGGTCTCAGCATAAGGAGCCTACTTGGCATGTCCTCCCAGAAAGGATTTTATCCGTGGGGTGATGGAGCCCCCATGAAATGCTTGTCAGCCCAGCACTGTTTGTTTATTCCAGGTTCACTGGAAGGAGACCTCGCTTCACTCTTCAGCCTGTCCTGGCAATTTTTTTCATAGATTTTCTCTACCACAGCCGTATCTCAGTAAGATCTCTCTGCCACAGCCCGCCGGCTCCTCCAGGCTGACAGCCTGGCACAGGCACACAAAGCCGACCGAGCCATTGACGAAACCAAGGTGCCGCCCATTATTTGAGCACGCTAGAGTGGACAACTGCTGGGAGATCTCGAGTGCCAGACAATGAACGAATCCTCTGCGGTTAATTGTCATCCCTGCCAATGAGAGAAGGTTCGTCGCTCTCGCAGTCAAGGACAAAAGTCTTTTCTTCGGCCCTTTATTGCCTGTCACAAAGCTGGTTGGTGCAGCTGGGATCAGGCCCACAGCTGATCCTTCTCTCCCCCCCACCCCCCAGGCCATTCCTCCCAGCTCAGCTGGGGTCACCCGGACAATGGGGAAGCTGCGTCTGCTATGTCACAGGATGTTGTGAGCCCTATAGCCTGGGCAGCCCGAGAATACGTGTGTATTCTCCCCCTTGATGTTCAGGGGCTTGATACCTCTTTGTTTGCTTTGCTTTACTGTAAGGTAAAATGGAAGAAGGGAAAATGCCCGTGCCTAGAAATACAGATGCATAGTGACATAAAACGGATGAGAAAGGCACGTTTCAGCTGTGAGCCTCACATCCCAGCTCAGCACAGCGGTGATGTAGCAGGAGGCTGTCACAGTAGCTGTGTTGCCTTGCTGCAGGGGTTCTGCAGACAGGATCCTCTGCACAAAGCAAAGCCTGTTTCATGTTCAGGTAACAGGCTGCCTAGTGTAAGGTGTCAGGATAATTTGGCAACTCCTCTGGCAGATCGCTCTCCATGCAGGAGTCAACAGGCAGGTCTGACTGAGCTGCGAGCAGACAAGTCATCAGAAAACAGTGATCAGAAAGCTGTGCTGCTCTCTGTTTTCCTGTGTTGGAACTATGCTTCCCCGATGTGTTTGATGTAGGTGCACTAAAAGCATAGAATAATTTTTTCCACTCTCTGTATTTTTGTGGTTACCTTTCTCCCAGCCTGGGAGCCAGCAAGCAGATCCCAGCATGTCCATTTGCTACTACCCACTTGTGCCTCAGCAAGACATAGCACAACCTGTGCAACCTGTGCTTGTCTCGTTAGGACCTAACCTGGTTACCTGCTTCCCAGCATTTACCTAGTGGCTCTTACAGAAAAGCACTGCCTCGCATCCTCATTTCCATAAAGCTACTGCTACCAAGAGCGTCACAGCAGCTGGCTGTTTTTCCCACAGTTTATCATATGTGATGACTAAACCGCTTTTATTCTGCATATCCATCTAAGTAACCGCCTGTGTTCACACCTGCACCGAACACCAAAGGGACAATGCCCGGTGGTGTGGGTTAAATAAAAGTATGCCCTCTGCCAGATCACCACCAAGGAGCTGGAAAAAGCTCAAAACTGCAGTGGTGTCCTTCCCCTTCTCTCTGCTGTTATGACTGTTATTATGCCTTCAGTGCAAAGAATAGCAGAGGCTGATAAGCATCCTGAAAGAGATGATTTAACTTGTATTTACCTATGCATATAAACCGGGTTTGAGACAACGCAGGCAACATCCCATTCTCTGGCATCTAATGCTGAAGAAATGAATGGCTCTTAGTTCATCTACTATTTTGGAATAATGTATTCCCTGATTTTTCAGGTGTCATTGGATTATTGATAGTTATTGTGTTCTATCTGCATATCAGTGCTTGTACTCCCTCCGCAAAAGGCGCTCACCTGGAAGCCTGTGGAAATCGAATACATATTCAGGACTCAAAACAATTCCTGCCTGATGTATTCAAACACAGCAGCAGAATTTCATCACCTACCTCACCACCAAATTCTTTTCAGATCTTATCTTTTCCAGTCATAAGCTAAAAAAGATGCATGATACAATATCCTAGCAGTGCTGCAGGGGATGTGACTCCACCAGTAATTTGTGAGATAGATGTTGGGAGTGCCCCTAACTAAAATTGTTTGAGGATAAAATTACTGAGCACAGTGCTGAAATGGTGCATCACCCACTGGCCTGGTCCAGGATTTCCAGAGGGCTTCTAGGACCTGGATGCCAAAATGCTGCTGAATATCAATTGGAATTTTGTTTCTAATTCAGTTGCCTGAAACCAAATTAATCCTTCCCATAACGTTTCTTTCAGGTTTTGGATGGTGATTACATTAAAAATCCTATAGACTTTGATCATAACAGACAATATTTGCTTTGATGTGGTAGAGCTTTGATAGCCACATCAACATGAAATCAAATTAAAAGAAAAATTTAGAGATTTGTATCAGTTTACGATGGCAGCTATTCATAAAAATTGAATTGGTGCATATGTGATATTTATGTGCAGTCTGAGAAGCACAAGCCAGGGGACCAAGGTCTGATGCAAAATTGAGGTGTTGTTAATGATAAAAAACTTAAGCACTACCATAGTAGAAATTATGACCTGTGAACCCCTGCTCCAGACCAGACTGGGGGTCTAGCAGTTGCCATGTCCTTCACTTGCCACCACAGGTGACAACATGAGTATTTTTAACAAAGAGATAAGAAACATCAGGTGGTTTCTGACAGAACATCACCGACACGGGCTGTGAATTGGGACTTGTTGGGTTCTGGCTGCTGGTTCCTTAGAGAAGGACAGGATCTCTGCTACAGATTTTCTTCCTGAGAGAAGGTGTGCCGGGACAAAGTGCTGGAGAGACCCTGTGCCCTGAGAAACATAGTCTTGCCCTCCATCAGCACCCATGGAATTGGCCACAGGGGCACTGAAGGCATTTTGCATAACTGGAGGGCAAGATTTTCCTTTTGTTGGCCACAGTGTTTGTACAAGAAAGACCTGCATGACTGATTGGAAGAAAAGAATATTTGTACCTTATATATTGGAGAAATTGTTCAGGAACAGTTAATCCTTGTGAAAATCCTGCTCTGAAATGCTGCCAAGAGCAGTGGCTGTGTTGTTATTTGCCATGTCAATGCCAGTCTGTGAGGAGCGCCTTCTCGCCATGCAGCATGTGACTCTGGCAAACAGAGTGGGACATTTTTCTCCCAGCAGGACACAACTGATTCTATCATTAATGCTGCCTGGGCTCCGGGAGTGCCAGCTTTTCCTCCCCCATGGGCATTTCCTGGTACTGGCTGCGTGGCAGCGGCCAGGCCAGCGGCATGGTACTTACAGGTGGAGAACATGGGGTACCTTGTCCGAGCTCGGCTTACCTGGAGAGCGTCTTCACACTTATGGACACACGTGTGCACTGAGCATCTGTTTTATCTCACTCGTTTTTGTTGATTGCAGCATGTATCCTCGACTCACAATCCTCTGCCCTCTGTGTCGTTGAAAATCAGGCTCTCCTCAGCCCGCTGCTGTCAGGCCGAACGTCTCTGTGAAATCTGCCCACCTCAGGGATGATGCTCATCATTTAACATAATCTCGTGCTTTCCTTCATGCTTCATTTTTCATGCTCTGAGCAGCCATAACAAGTCTGAAAGGTAAATGATGAGAAGCCTGAAGTATGCAAGGAATGACTATTTGATTCTCCTGCAAAACTGGGAAAGAAAAGCCACAAACACCTCTGAATTTTCACATATATGCAATCTTGTTCATGCCACACCCATGCTGGGCTCAGAAACATAAAACACGCCAATTTATTTTTATAGGAAAATCAGAACAGGTACTTGGAACATGAAGAAGTTTTGCAAGAGCACATTTGAGGAAAAATTGGTCTTATTCAGATACTCTTAATTTTAATTCAGAAATATAAAAAAATAATATTTGCATAGAAATGTCATGTCAGGTAAACTTTGTATTTACTTTTCCGTTGTATTGAAATAGCAATGTTACCATTGTGTTTTTATTCATAAAAGCTTTAATCATTCATATGTGCATTTGGTTCAAAACCAATAATTTCAGACTTTTTTTTCCCAGTGCTCAGAAAGTTAGCTTTCCATTTTTCACTACAATAAAAAAGTCCTTTTTTTCTCCAGTGTTATCAAGTGTGACAAAGCAAAATAATGATGATTAATAAAATACTACCTTTGCTTTGACTAAAACTGTTAGGTTTTATTGCCTTATTTTGTGGAGGTTTGTTTTCCTTCCTGTGGTGTAATTGTTACTTTTAGTACAGAAACACAAATATTCCAGGCTTGCAGATACCAGCTCCAGTTCTCAGAGACTCCCCTCTGACAGCTAATTGAGGCATTGCTTCATTAGCAGCGTGAGCAGGAGCAGCACTGCCTTCCTTGCCTCCATGGCACGGCTCCTTTGGGAGTGGGTGAGTAGAATAATGTAGGGAAAAGCGGCATCGGGACAAAGCAAGGACTGGCAAGTCTGGATGGGTTTGTCATGGGGCGAGACAGCTCTGAGCTGTGAAGTCCTGGTCATCTAAAGGAGGGTTGTGGTGTCCTGGCTCTTCAGGGTACCCCTTCTAACAGCTGAATGCTGCTACATGTTTTTTAGAAGACTAGAAAAGAAAGGTACAGAGTTCTTTATTAGAAGCTGAAAATTACTGAATGCAGTAAAATAGGTCTGGTGTGGAAGTTTGAGTAACAGTTTGAACATGTGAATTAAGGTTCAGAAATTTACTGTGATGCCCTCAGGGGGATGTCTTTGCAGTAGCTCTATGTAGAGATAAGCAAGGTACCATGAGAATCAATTCCTGCTTTTTGTAGCTACAGTAATTTGGGCTAATTAGGGCAGGCTGAGCACCACCCTGGTGCTGAACAGAGAGCTGTATATAAATTCAAAATAACTAAGCTGTCAACTTCAGTGAGTTCCTCATCCAAAAGACCTCACTTGCAATCACCTGTGGAAAAAAGCTACTTGCACAGACAGGCCATCCTGAGAGCATCCCAAGCCACGAAAAAACATTTCAGTTCTGAAGAAGTTGCAATGCTTAGAGCTTCCTGCCAAACTTCCCTGGTGTTGTCTGCAGGGTGCCAGGCTGCCAAGCCTGTGGGGAGAGACTCGGTGCCCGGGGACAGCTGGGTGCTTTGCCAGCTCTGGGTGGCTGACCCAGCTCAAAAGGGCAGGGAGAAACTGAGTGCGCTTCCCATCTGTTCTGCCCAGCACCAAGTCCAGTAGAGCCTGGCCACGCTTCCAGCAGTACCTACAAGATGAAAGGCTGAGATCTGCCAGTGGTTACCACCTTCCTCCAGCCCAGCCCAACCTCAGCAGTGCCCCGGGGCTGCCTGAATCATCGCAGCAGCACCAGCACCGACAGTTTGCTTTGCAAAGCATTAGCTCCGTAATGCCTGTCTCTGCTCCAGTTCCCACTTGGTTGAAATGACGAAACCCTGCACAATATCAGTCTGACACCGCTGCTTACTCCTGGAGAGGATTCGTTTGCTGCATTGACAAAGCTGCCAGGTATGTGGAAGGGGAAGGGCTAGGCTGTGCTCACATGCTCCTAAAGCAGTTAAGAAACCTGAAAACACAGCACAATCTGATGTAAACAAACAAGTTCTGCATATTCTCCCTTCCCAAATATTCAGAAGTCTTAAAAGAATTGGGTGTGTAATTGAAAGTAGCCGAAGGCGGCTCTATCCTGTGCTACCAGCGCTTACGCAGCCGATCACCCAAAGTTTCAGTTGGCAGCTTGACAGGGTTACGCGTTTTCACATGGGCGAACAGCTCTCTAACAAAGCACTGCAGCCTGAACAGCACTGAAAACCACATTGTCTTGTTCCATGGACTCTGATTTCAACAGGCTGGAAGAGAAATTTTCCTTTTTTGCTCCAGCCTTGCCACCGAGTCCCTTGCCTGAAAGAGCAAGGAGCACCAGGAGCCTATTTTCTTCGACCTCTTGAATCTCACTTGCATTTTCACTAAGAGATAACGTGCCTTGTGTTCTGCCCCATGTCCTCGCTAAGCTCCTCTGGAGACATAGTTCCTAATGTCAAGGGGATCCCGCTGTCAGGAAAAGATCTGAACCAGCAGCATTTTAGATTTTGGAAGACCATTAATCAGAAAATTTGACACTTACAAGGGATGCAATTGTTCGAAGAAATGAGAAGCATTTCCCTGCAAATCCAAGCACTCCACAGGATCAGCTACAGGGAAGAGAGCTGGCTCCAGAACACCAGGTTGTCCTCCTTGCATGCCATGACCTGCGCTTTTTTCTCTTATGGCCCAGAGAGGAAAATCATTCCAGGGAGGGAAAACTCAGTGTGTTACAAGTTGATGAACAAACCACCAAGTAGGGGGCAAGATGAGCCTCTTACAGTTCTGCACTGAGGAAACAGAGAAACTTGTCCCTTCTACCATGGCAGCTCAATAGCTCTCTTAAAGCTATTGGATTTCCCATCTTTTGAGAAAAAGTCCCACTTTTGATGACTTTGTTCCATGCTAAAAATAACTTTTGTTTGTACTGAAATAGGACAAGATAAACAGAAAACTCCACAACATGGGCAGACATTACACTATACTAAAATCTGACATGTTCTTCTACTAGTATCACTGTTTTCATTCATGTATATGCTATTTCCTTCCTACTTGCATAACTTAAAAATATGTGAAAGCGCTAGAATGCTCCTGAGAGCTCCATCCAAGAGCAATTCTCCTGATTAAATCAATAATGAGCCATCGTTTTTAAAAAAAAAAAAAAGAAAAGAAAAGAAGAAAAGAGTAGCAGTCTCTTCAAATAGTTGATTTCTGTTGTTTTGGGGGATAAAAGATGCTTTTTTCAGTCGTCGCTCCTGTGAGGGACACAGAAGTGCACCTACAATACGAATCACATTGTTTACCAAAACCGCAACCAAGTGCATTTCCGGTTCCTTCTGCAGCAAGCTTTGATGTCAAGTGGCGTTCCCAGCATGGAGACAAATTTATTTATTCATTAATTTAATATATTCAATAAGCCAACCAGCACACAGACTTATTCTTTACAAGTAATTAGAATGTATTACAAGCATACAAATGTGCCTAAGATTGAGAACTTGGGTTATAATCTAATGAAAATATTGTCACTGAATTAATTTCCTATGTGGTGCCAGACTCACAGAATAAAAAGTATATTGAAAGTCTTCAGAGACCTACTGTCAACAGCCCAGCACTACCTCTATTTTAAGCAGGAGAAGATTAGATTTCAAAAGCCTGTTCTTTTTCATGCATGTTCTAGTTGTCTTAGAGGAATCTTCTGTACTTGAAGGGCCTCATAAAAGCTTCAGAGATTAAGAAAGTGAAGAAACAGGCAATTTTTGCTACAAATGTCATTAAAATTAGTACTTTATTATTAATAACTTATCTATTAATTAAAATCTATTTATTTATTAGGTTTTTTATTGTGCTATTGATTCATTAATAGCCATTAGTCGTTAAAAATGCATTAGTCTCCCAGAAATGGAGTTCAGCTGTCAACTTACCGGGCTCAAGGCAGTTGGTCGTCCCTGTGACGAGCTGCAGTCCTGGGAGCTGCAGGTTGCATCACTGCAGCAATTAAAAATCGGGGTGGGTCCGACTCTTGCTGGGGCCGTAGCTGTGGTCGTTGCCAGCACTGCAGCAGCACACAGACCCTCACTGGTACTCAGTCCTTGTCAAAACCATTCATTTCACACTTGCCTAAGATTTTAATTTCTCAGTGTTTTGCAAACTGACTGTTAGCGTAGCAGTGAGAAGGGAAATATTTTTAAGAATGGGACATGTGATCTCAATAACACACACAAACCCTTCAGAGCAAGCTGGGACAGACACAGGCTGCTGGCTGCTGCTCTCAGAGAACAGCTGCTTGGACTCATTCGTGGCCGTCGGAAGTCGCACAGGCAGATGAACCACAACTGGGATATCGGTTCCAACTTTCTGCTCTGATCAGCTGATACAGAAACCAGGCAGAAACAGCCGCATCTGGGTGCAGACACAGGCTGCAGCCCCATGAGAAGCCACATCCCAGAAGCTGCCAGCCTGATAGCAATCTGCCTTCCAACACACTTTTGTTTCTTTCTGCCTAGTGCACGGCCTGGGGGCTTCTCCCTCTTTTTAACAGTGAGAAAAAGAGCTTAAGTTATCCAGGGCTACATAATAACTGGTTTTAGTCAGATGTATTTTGCCCGCTTCAGTGTGCGGCAGGCTTCCATTGCCGTGTCCTGCACGGAAGATAGTTGCCACCGGGGGTACACTTACCCGTTTTCTCCTCTCAGCTCTAAAACAAAAGGCTTCCGCATAGTGCTGAAGCGTAAAGAAAGATCAAGGGAATGCTCAGGGTTCCCTGAGAACACTTCAGTGCAAGGCTTATCAGCGACTCCTTATCGCCACTAATCTGACAACACAGGTGTGACGGGATGCCCCAGCTGGGACGGATCTCTGGTAATCTGATCAGGAGTAACTCATTGTGTGCTACTGGACACCAGTTTACTCGTTACCAGTTGAACAAAGGAAGAAATTAAGCCTACCTGAGTGGTGCTGGTACCCGGAGGGGTGTGGTGGGGAGACCTTGGCTGCCTGTGGGTGTGCAGTTCCCAACCCTTGCACAGCACCACTGACATGCTCCCTGGGGGCGGGGAGGGAGCAGGTAATTGCAGAATGGGTGTTCAAAAGGAAAAGGCATTTCATATCCCGTGTTCCTTGTTTTAATAGTACAGATGGCTCACTGTGAAACATCTTCCTTAAAAAAATACAACTCTGTGACCCGCATCCTTGCTGCAGTGGCAGAGCCGGAGCAGCAGCCTGCACCTTCCCACTGCTCTGGGGAAAGGTTCCTGTCCCACCCGGTGCACAGGGCTTGTCCCCAGGGCTGGGTCAGAGAAGTTCATGGCTGAAAGGGTCAGTGTCTGGTTACAGCCAGGGTCACAAAGCACAGAGGTGCTCTCCCCAAGCTCAACCCAAAATGCCATGTACAGAGGTGGACATCAATGCATGCTCAATTCTGCTCCTCTGCGGACCAGGTCTCCCTCACCTTCCTCATTCCAACTCCCTGCATGTGCTCCCTGGGCCCCACCACCTGAGGGGAGGAGGCAGCATGCCAAAACATTGTCTTGAACACTGAACTGAAGCAGCAGAAGAGCTAAAAATAATTTGGGGAAGAACTGTGTTGAGCTCCAAATGACGTTGATTGTTTATTCAGGAAATAGTATTTCAGGTAGAAAGCTGTAAGGAACCCTTCAGTGCCCTACCCTTTTCTACAATAATTTGAATGGAAAAATGGCTCAACTCTGACAAAACCACTTGAATGCTACCTAAGCCTGTTTAAAAGTAAAATATCACAGCATATGGAAAGATTTGTTTGGAAGGGGAGGGACACACAAGCACATGACAATGACAAAAATCTGTCACTGATGTATGACATGAGGGGTTTGAGCCAGGCTCCTGTGCTTTATGTACAGCTCCAGCCTGTCCCTCCTGCCAGCTGCTAAAGGCTTGCCATAAAAGCATTGCTTTTATCTGCCTGTCTTACAGAATCCTTTTTGCTTTGGACATCATCTGACTGTGCTGGGGTCTGATCAAACCCTCATTACCTGCTGCTTCTAGGAGCTGGATCTGTCCTATCTGCCAGTCAGTCAGCAGGCACAAGGGATGGCAGGAAGATTTTGGAGCGAGCAGATGTTGTGTTAGATCCCTGCATGGTTCCTTGTGGATGCACCATCCCATAGGCATACAAAAATGTCACTTCACTTCCTCGTTTTGGCTAAAGATGAGAGAATGTGATGCCCTCTTGCTAACTAAAGGTTGAGAGATTGTTAGTGTAAATCCAGGAGGCAGAGCAAAGACTCTATCAACATTCAATGCAGTGAAACGTGCATTGCTGTAGTTCATGTTGTGCTTTACGTAATTCTCCACTTTTATTTTCTTTGCTCTGCAGTTTGGGGTGCAGCTTTGGCCATGTCTAACACGGGGCCTTGCTCACCGGGTGATACCCCAGGAGCCTGTGATTGACACACTGGGCTGTCTGTGACAAGAGCATCCAACCCCGGCCATGGCTGGTGAGAAACATCAGACCTGTGCAAGGAGCTGCAGGCCAAGGAGACGTGCAGATCATTTCTGAATTTAAGGTCTTCGCACATACAACTGACACCATGCTATCATTTTATCCAAGAGATTCATATTTAGTTCTCAAAGTATGAGAAAAACCAGCTTAAGACTGCAAATGGTGGCTGTGGCTTTGACAAATACTGCAGGCCAAATTCATTAGTGAGCTTTCAGAGAGAATTGTTTCATTTTCCCATCATAAGTAAACAAAGAAATAGCATTTCTATTGCCTCATTTCAGAATGTACCTGCTGGTTCTGGGGCTAATTATCATGCTCTTTCTGTGATGGAAAATAGCCCTACAGCATCTTAACTGCAAAATTTGGTTTTCAGGAAAGAACGGTTTTCTGAGGACATGAAAATGTGTTTCATTCTTTCTGAGTAATTGGTTTATATTTGAATATAAATAAATGAGAAGCAAGTATGTTATCTATTTCATAGCATTTGATGTACAATCATTTATACAGTGGGGCCATACTCATAAGTTTCTTTTATGTTATTAAAAATACTGATAAAACACTAGACATTCATTTGTTACCCCACTTCCAAGTGCACGGGAGGATGAACAAATGTGTTTTCATTATAAGAGGTAATAATAATTAAGAGTGACAGAACCTTATCCTCAGGATCTGCCTCCCAGCAGCAGTTTGGCTGATAAAAAACCAGAAGTTAAGATAAGGCAGCAATTATTAAGACAAATCTTTTGAAGGGCTGTTTGAACTCCTGTGTCCAGCAGATAATCTGATTTTACAAGGTGCTCCGAGGTGGGGGAGGCTGCATGGGAAGCAGTACCCAGGTGCAGGCCTTTAGCCCCTTGCACCGGCATTTTTACCTCTAGCCATTTCCCTGGTCTCTTCTTCTTTTGTTTGCTACAGCTGTGGCACATAAATCAGTCTCCATTCTGTCTCACTGACACCAAAGAGAAACACAACACAAACAATGCACAACACCAAGCCCCAAATGTATTAATCTTTTTTTTTCTCCCTTTTTTTGTGATCCCTTTCACCTATTTTTTTGGGGGAGATTCAAAAATAGCTACGGGCAACTCTAATTCTTCCTTCATAAATATTAGATGCACACAGAGCATGAATATTTGAGTAGCTAATTCTGACTTAGGTGAATCCAATTGCTAATGGCAATTCATTTTTCCTCAGTGACATTCCACCAATAACCAGCGTGAGTGGGACACGATGATGCAGTTTGGAGCTGGAAAGCAAAAAGGAACGAAAGTACTGACTAGGAGCAAAAATGTTTTATTGATCTGGTCCTCAGGTGGGACTTGGGGCTGTGCCTCCTCCCTTACCTTGGAGAGAGTTTGAGCAGGGAGATCTGTGCTCAGCAGTTACGTGTGGATCTTCAAGAACAAAATAAAGGGAAAAACTTTGAAACTGATTTTTATTATGTCATACCACCCCTTGCTGTGTTGTGCCCTTCGTGATGTGCTGACTGCAGTGGGAGAGACTCGGCCGGTGCTGGCACCCTCCCCTTAGGGTACACCATGTCCTGGCTGCTGAGCAGGGCCTGCTGGGGCTGTGGAATGGCCTGTTTCTCAAGGTAGGTGAACCCACCTTGCTGCACAAGGGCCATCGGGACGTGCTGAAATGGCAGGGTGGGGGCGGAAACGGGGCTGTCCCATTTGATGATACCAGGTTATCTGTAAAACTGTGTGCTTTGATTTTTATAAAAACATAGAAATTGTGACTTTATGTCCAAGGCATAGAAAAGAAATGATGTTTCTGGACCTGGGGAATGGCAATGAGTAATCAGTTGTGACCAGACGAAACCTCAGCTGAGGTTCATGTTCATGTTTACATGGCCCAAGAGACACCAGCAAGTATCTATCATTTTATATTAGTCTCGAATTTGCCATTACTGGATGGATACTTTATAACCCATTGCTAATACTTACACACATTTGTCTGCTTTAGCATGGGGCTGCCCGTGCATGCACTTTGCACAGGAAAGATCCCACTGGGTCTCTGAAATCACCACGGAGCAGCTCCTCTGCCAGGGCTCACGGTTTGGGTTGGCTCCCTGTGTCTGGTCAGCCAGCTGGAGGAGCCAGGATGTGTAACAATCCCTACAGAACAGCCATCCCTACAGAACAGCTCTCAACCTGCAGAGGCCAAAAACCGGAGCAAAAGGAGCCTCTGCCATCACCCTTGCTGTGTCCCTCCGCCAGGCAGCCTGGGCTCCAATTCCACAAGGCTAAAACCATCGAGGCCGTGCTCGGCTGTCCCTGTCCCTGGGTTCTCCCGCCTGCGAGAACGCTGGTGCCAGCCCCAGGACACAGAGAACACACTCTCAGTCTGCAAAAGCAAAGAAAGAACTGCACACTGAGAGAAAATCCTGCTTAGTTTACAGGTTGCTTTTATTTACAAATATACTGAAGTGTAATCTCTCTCTTTTTTTTTCTTTTTCTGTTTTTGTTTAGACTCTGTGTGTGTGTGTGTGTGTGCGCATGTGCACATGCACATGCACGTGGGAAGGAACATGATGCATGAGAAACTCATGGATCTTAGCTGCCAGCAATGGTGGCAGGAAAAAAATTGAAGTGAAATGAAATTTAAAAACACTAATAAATAATTTAATAATGACAAATAATTAAATTAAAAAAAAATTCCAATCTACATACATTATGGTGGTTTGTTTCCAACACAGAGGGAAAGGAGCAGCGAATCTACAGTGAAAGGAGCTGGTTAAGTATGAGAGAGCACAGTCATATTTTTTACAAGTTAAACAAATTGTAACAGACAGCTACAAAATACTACATTTCGATAACATAAATACAGAATATATAAATATACAAGTAATACAGCCATACACAGCTAAAAAATAGGGTGTTCACCTAAAAACAGAGTTCCCAATGCAAAGTATCTGGCAGCCCCTTCACAGCTGCTGCTGAACAGAACCAGGGTGCACCGAGCCAAGGTGATCCAGGCTGCAGCCGCCAGGAGGGAAAGAGCCATCAGCGTAGTCAGATCGGCCTCAGAGAAGCAAGACCGTGTTGAAAGCCCACCAAAGCCAAAAGACTTCAGGCAAGCAAATGCCCAAGCATGTCCCTAACCAAGGAGCACAGGTGCCTGAAGCCCTGGCCGTGTGGCTGCCCTGTGCCCCGGGGCCCTAGAAGGGGGGCTATGGAGGGACCTGCATGCTAGGGAGCAGCTACTGGTCAGAAATTCGTGGGGTGAGTTGGGCATGGGGTTGTGTAAAGCATGATCCAAAGCACTGAGACTCTGGGTACTGCGGCTCCAGCTCCCACAGCCGTGTTGTGCTTCAGCTGCCTCTCTGTTCTTTCACTGCTCTGACCAAGCTCCAGCTTGTGAGAATCCTTCCCTTCCTCATGATTCTGCTGCTCATTTCTAGTGACTTTCAGGGAGAACCAGAGTTCTTATGACAGGGTTCACAGAGGTGCTCTTGTAAACCCCAGCTTGCAGCATCCCAGCAGCATCCCAGAGCTGGGTTCGTTCCCTGGAGCACCTGGAGCAGTGGCTTGGGATATACCTCTGACCCTTAAGGAAACTGGAAGGGAGTCCTGAGCACAGTAGGAAGAGGGAAGTGGGTTCACATCATCTCTAGAAGGTTTGCTGGCACGAAGGACCTTCCCCATGACATGATGCATAGCGAGGTGGCTGAGCAATGACCCTTCAAAGGACCTGGTAATGATCATCTGAGTTCTGCCGGGTGGATTTGAAAAATCCACTCAGCAGCTGCTGCTGTGCAACTAACACGAGCCACATCTCAGGAATGGTTAGCTGTGACTGGGCCAAGTGATCTGGATGTTTTTGATGAGAGTTTAAAGAAGAAAAGGAGATCAGAATGCCCAGGATGATGTTTCACTGTAAGTGAGTGCGACCACCACCATTTATTTACAGCAACATAATTGTCTTCAATATTGTGACTGTGAAACATGTTTGCCACGAGCCCCAGGGTTCACCCCACAGGGCAGTGATAAGGAGGGTCTGAGAACAGCAGCGCACAGCAGGAGTCACCCCCTCAGCAGCCAGGCATGCCCAGGGAAGGTGCTGCTGCTGCCCATCCCACAGCCCAGCTGGGAGCCAGTACCAGAGCGCTCAGTAACCGCTCATGAGCGCTGGGAACTCTGCCACCGTCACAGACCTGCACGATGAGGACCTCTGAGCTCGTACCCAGCATGTTCGTTCTGATCTCACAGTCACCTTTTTTATACATTATTGAGAACACCGAAACCTAATCAATCATCTTTTGCTTAATTGCATCTTGTCACCACTTTAGCTGCACACGTATTCCTTGATTAGCCAAAACAATATGATGGAAACACCGTGAAGAGCTCACTTGATGCATTTGTATTAGAGAGGGGTTAATTTCCCAGGGAAAATGATCACTGTAAGGTGCATGTAATAAACTGCTGTCATGACCTCTAGCCTTTGAGCTCCCATATGTGCAATCATTGTTTGTGGTTTCCGTGGAAGTGCCAGATGCTAAGAATTTTTGGCAAGAGTTTATCAATTTGACTCAATGTAAGATATTACTGTGATATGGCCCATTAAACACTTTACTTTCACCTGATCGGGGACATTCCCTTGACAATAGAAGAGTAAAGCAGAAATCAAAGAGGTCAGAGGTTCCTGTATAATCTTTTACTGCAAGGTCCCAGGTTAAAACCACAATGATCACACTCCAGTAGGATAATTTATTCCACAAAGAGAAAGTGACATTTATTTTGCTTTAATGAACTTTGGCCTTTGCTAGCTATAGCAGGCCCACTGGAAATCCTTGCCCGTGCATTCCTTCCCTGGACCAGCAGCAGCCCACCACGACATGGAAAATGTTACACATGCCAAGGGCCTGAACGTGTGCGTGTATGTGGCTCCGAAGGTGGCAGAACATGGGGCAACAAACAGCTAAGGCATCATCATACGACACACCAAGGGCAAGGAGATAGTATGTACAAGCATGAAAAAAAAAAAAAAAAGGTGGCAAACAGTCATCAAAAAAATCAGCAAAAAATTATGGTTACTTCAGCTATAAAATGGGATGTCTGATTTTTTCCTTGGAGATGGATTATTTTTCAACATCCATCCCAGATGCAGAGGTAGAGTTGGGACAAGGCAGTTCTCCAAACTGTAGGTCACATTATAGTTCTCATATAAGTCCCTGTAAACACCAAAAATGCCATTTTGATCCTGCCAGTAATGAGATATGAAGCAAGGCTGTGCCTGTGTGAGGAGTCTACAAACTGGTATGTCTGAGGGGCTTTTCTATGACTGTAAAGTAGCACAGCAGAGGGGAGAGGAGGGAAACGATGACTCCATCGAGATCGGTGGTGACAAATGACAAATGTTTACATGTGCCATATGAAACCTGCTTGCTTCTGCCCTGCAAGCAGTGAGGATCACCTGAGTTCTTTATAGATGTTTGCTATCATGCAGAGAGAAAGGAAATTGTTATTTATTTTGATACACAAGGAGAGGGAAAAATACTTGAACAGGATGGGTAAGAAAAGAAAATTCTTTCAATTTCAAAATATATCCAGGGGCTCACAACCCTCAGTTGAAACCACATCGCTGCCAGAAAGCAGGGAATGGTCACTAGGCAAAAGCATATGGACACAACAGACCCACCTCCCTGGGGATGGCAGCAATGGGAGCCTACACGGACGGGGACAGGGATGCCCCCTGGAACCCTCGCAGAGCCACCAGTCCCTTCCCTGACCCAGGCTGTGAGCAGCAGACCGGGGCTCTGCACCTCAAGCAGCGGGAGGGTGGTCCTTGGCCTGCGCTCTGCCCCCTGCCCTACGTGCACACACACACGCAGCCTCCTCCGCGGTGCTCTCGTCGTCTCCGGAGTGAGAACCCGTGCACTTACCCTGCAGGTAAAACTTCACTTTCTCGAGAAACCTCCAACACGCTCAGTCCCCGTTTCCACGCAGGACTCCCCGAGGCTGAGGCCGCAGTCCCCCCAGCAGGGCTGCTCCTTGCCTGGGTGTTGAGGCTACAGGGGTCCTGCTCTGGCGTCCCCCTCCACAGGAGACCCATGCTCCCACAGAAGGTGCCAAGCCCCACAGGGACACTGCAACGCTGGCCTGGTACCAGTCCTCAGCCTGGAGGAATTAGATTAACCAAAGCTTTGGACTTGTTTTTCAGCTATTATGGTCAATATATTAAAGGTATTTATTTAAGAAAGTGCCTATCCTGCCAATCTTTCCCCATGAGCTCTATTTTGAACACACCCTATAATTACTGATATTACCCTGGCAAATATTCCCCATGAAGTTTTCTCCACTGAGAGCCATGACTGTACTTGTCTGCTTCTCCACATTATAATTATCACCAGGCAATATTTATAGCTATACTATTATTATTTATGATATTTTATGCCCTACGAAAATCTATATGACATATGCTCAAACTTCAACATCAGAGACAGACTTCAGCTGGGACATCCCCTTCAGTCGGTGTACCTGTTCTTCCAGCACTTGCACTGATCAGTCAGCTGGCACCATGGCCAGGAGTCCTGGCAGGGGGGGATTTGCAGGACGTGGTAAAATTTCAGCTCAACATACCTGAACTCCCCATCGTAATTTCTTTCATAGTTTCCTGTCCCCGGCTGGTGCACATTTCAGGACTTCTGGTGTTTCAGGCTAGAACTGTGTATCCTCAATTCTTGCTGAGGCAAGGTAACTAAAGGAGTGCTTAATTATTCCAGATGGACAATAGAGAACAGCACATTTATGCCTCATGCAAAACAAATAAACAGAACAGAATGAAAAACACTTGTTTGCCAATCATGGTCTAGACTTGAAATTTGGCACTGCAATACTTACAAACAAATGTAAATGTTTTAATCTCACACTTCAGAAAAAATTAAATAAATCTGTCTTGTAAGCACCTTTAGTTTTAATTATTTAAGATCAATACTAACCTAAATGCCTCTGCCCCTAACATGCATCTCCTCTCCAGGGTCATAGACCTTTCTTGTTCTGAAATCACTGGCTTTCTCCACAAATACTGTTAACCAGTTTCCTCAGTATCATATGCATAAGGGCTATAAACTAATGAGCAGATCTAGGTTATGTAGAAAAAGTGTAGAAAGGAAACAAATGTTGAACGTCACATTTACATTAACTTCTCACAGTTCAAATGGCAATTTATCCACAACATAGTATGAATCATGCAGTAAGAAAAGGAGGAATCTCCAGTTTCTTTGATTTATTTGTCATATGGTTGACTGATGTCAGTATCAGTGGCTTAAAAAAAAAAAGTTTAGACATCCAAAAGAAAGGAGGAGAGAAAGGAGGAAAAGGTCTAGCTTTCCACAAAATCCATTTCCTTTAGGATGATGAGCTCAAACCAAACCAGATCAAAGGCTGAGGACGAGCAGGTTCTTCTGTTCCTTCCGTGCTTGTCTCGTGGTCTGGCGCAAGCTGGGAATCAAGGGTATGGGACGGGTGGATGTGTTTTGTTTCTCTATATATGTATGTATGTAGGTATTAAAATATAGATACATACATACACATATATGCAAACAGAGACAGTCTTCCTAAAAAAAATGCTCTTTGCAGTCCAGAGGCAGCAGAGTCACTGTGAAGGAAGAGCTGGGCAACATATGGCTGTAGAGTCTGCACTGGAAAAGTCACTGGCTAAACACACGCCGGCTGTTAGTTTTCTTTATTTTCATGAGGCGAAATAGGAGCTCTGCATAGAGTACAGCCTGTCAATGGGGTTTCCTACTCTAGCCTGCATGGAGTTAACTTCGGAAGAGGCAAGAAAACAGTCGCTCAAGCTAGTTAAAGAGGTATCACTGTCGATATCATGAAAAATGGAGTCGTTTCCTGCAAATGAAATGTACACGTTAAGCTGGATGCTGCGCAGCCAGGGGAGGACACAGTACACACGGATGCTCACACGCCGCACGCTGCAGCGAACGGCAACACTCCTGGTCCTGTACTCGCATGTTAACCTACTCTGGCTCTAAGGGTCTGACTTTCGAGGAGGAGGGCTTGGAATCAACCCACAGGGGACAGCTGGCAGCAATGCCCCCAGACCTGCCAGGATTTAATTACGATTTCAGTCAGCAGCACGTAACAGAGTCTCGGCTGACAACGGGAGCAAACGGTGCTGGGGAGGAGCAGGTCCCCAGCTTCTCCATGGGCTCCGGCACTCACGGGAGCACCGGGACTGTCAAGAAAGGTGGGACCAGATATCGAGTGCCCATGAGAGGGAAGCATGGTCTAAGAGGCATAATCATACTGGTCTTCATATACACACAAGGTAAAAGTTCTACCAGTGTGACAGGACCCAGGAAGAGACCCAGCTTCCCTGGCCTCAAGTGAGATACAGTTGTAAATATGCTCTCCTTTCAGAAAATTCCACTCTTTTAGGGCTGGTTTGGAACAGCACCTTTTATTTCCCTTAGCAACTAAGATTTCAGCTCACTTCAACACTGAAGGTACCAGAAAAAGCTCTAGCTCAAGTCCCGGGGGCTCTGCGAAAGCATTAGTCTGGTTCTTTTTCCTCACACACTCATTCGACAGGGCTTTGTGCCATCCCCTGCACACCTTTTGGGGCACAGAACCTGCTTCCCAAGGAGTTTTACTCAGAAAGCCAAGCAAACCAACAAAATCACATGCCACCTAATGCTCGAGGGCACTTCATCTGTCCTCAGCTCCTTACAGGACCTCCCAAATTTCCTGGTGTGCACCATGGACTTGTCTCAGTGGCAAAAGAAATGACACAGACCCAAAGCAGATTTCCTGTTGGCCTGTGCACGCTGTGCTCGGGACACGGATGCGCATGTGAGCCTCTACAGTGAAGTGCTCCTGGTCAGCAGAAATGAGTCTGAAACAGGCCCTTGTGGGCTACCGCAAGGCCGAGAATCACAGTCTGAAAAATCCTCTGACATTCTTTTTAAATGCCACACTGCAATTGTCCAGGATCAATAACTGAGCATTTAGTGCTTGTAATGCGTTTGATGTGTGGTCAAGCAATCGTGAAAGCAAACCGTCATCTTGATTTGGGGCAGAGAATAAAACTATGCAGGAGAAATGTCCTGTGGTAACCCATCTCTTAGTAGCTCAAGAACTGTTCTTTAACAAATCCACGCATCCAATCTGAGTGGTCTTACAGGGCTGCTTATTCATTTTGTAATGAATAGATTACTTCTCTTTATTGAAGGCACTTTTTCCTCAAAGCTTCTAAGAAAAAAGGAAAAATTTGTGAGGGAGCTAGAATTTGGTACTGTTTATTTTTCAGTGTCTTGGACAGTGGTTTAAAAAAGTGGAGCTTGGAGAGGTGATGTTGCTTGCTTTATCATTTATCAGAATTATACTGTGAAATAGTTTTGAAAGGTGTCCAGAGCTTGCGATGAGCTCTGTTCTACCCCCTTATGTGTACAAGAAAATACACACATAAAACTGACTGGTACAAATTCCCTGGTACAAATCCCAGAAAAAATATTCTAAAAGCCAGTAATGCTGCTGCCCCTGTGGTGTGTGATCCAGCACATGGACCAGCTACTTCGGATGTGGCGGAATGAGGCATGCCTTACCATAGGGGTTCATGTGGTCGCCTGGCATTTGTGGAGGGGTAAGACCCTGCTGAAACGGGTCTGTGCCATAACTGCTTTGCTCCATTGCTACAATCTGCTGCTGTGGTGGTGCAAGTGGTGTGTAAGATGTCATCATCCCTTCCATTCGGTTGGACATCACTTCTGCAAAGCAAAAAGGAGGCACAGTTACTGCTGGGGCAGAATCAGTGGCAACAATGAACGCTAGCAAATGCAGTCAGGGGTGTCCTGTCAGTCAGAGAAACTTTCCAGATTTTGTCCAAGCACAGAACCCTGAGCAATAAGCTGAAAGACTTGTAATTTCTGACTACACAATTTCTGGAGCTCCTAGGTGCTGGACCCTATCCTCCCAAAGTCTGTCTACTGCGTGTGACAGAGCCCAGTTATTCTCTAACTTCTGCCGGTCTCAGTTTTTCTGCTCTGGGTAAAGCAGAGGATTTGGGGCTGCAAGGTCTTGGGAGCTGGAGATCCTCAAGAATACCCACAGAGCAGTAGGGCAAGCCCCGGTGCCTTTGCAGCACCTGCCCCAGGGTCCAGCCACCTGTGGGGGCACAGGAGGGGCTCTCTGTGCCTTGGCTGGGGCAGTAATGCTGATGCCTGTGCAGATTCCCAGATGAGCACTGTGCCCCTTTACTGCAGAAGAAAACAAACTGGAGGATCTAGCTGGAGCAAGCCTCCTGGAGGTTTCCTCCAGTGCAAGCAACTCCACGTGGCACATTTCTTCTAGAAAAGAGGTAACAGCTTCTGCATGAGCACCTCTGGCATCTGATCCCACCAGGAGAACTCGGGGTAACCTGGCATGGGCACTCAGGCACACCTTTGTGTCCTTCCACTGCTGAGGGCACGCGTCACCCACAGAGCTGCGTGTGCCCTGCATGGCTGTACTGAAGTGTCACGTGGGAAAGGCACTTCCAGACAAGGGCAGGTTCTTTCTCTCTCACTTCGCTTTATCACAAATCCCCTACCTTGTCCTAGTCGCTGCGAGTTCTGTTGCTCCTGCTGCTGTTGGTGCCTTCGTGCTAGCTTTTTCATCTGAAAAAAGCAGAAGAACAGAACAATCTCGTGGCTCCAAACGCAACAATTTTGTTTCCTTACAAAACTCTCTGCAAACATCTTATCAGTTAACACAGACCATTTATACTTATGCACACACTGTTGTGGGTTCAGTTTCAATTCTAAGCTTAAACATTTCAGTTTCCAGTTCAGATTTGCATGCAAAATTTACTCCCAACCCTGAGTTGCTTTGAGCATATGAATTTAATGTCTGTGTTCAGAAGTTGCCTCTCTAGTGTGGATGTAAAGAGCAGAGCAGGCAGAACACGGAGAGCTCAGCCGTGGAACTTCTGCAGCGTGAGCTGCACGTGGGGCAAGAGCCCATGTTGAGGCACAGCCTGCATTTGACTTTTGAGAATGTGACAAACAGCCTACCTTTGCTCTTTGGTTTTGAAACCAGACCTGGACGACTCGCACGCTGAGCCCTGTTTCAGCTGCCAATGTTTCTCTGACCTGCAGGAGGAAATGCTTGATGATGCAATTTTTCGTAAGTTAAAATAAAACCCCCAAAAGACTAATCAGTTTTGTTAGGAGGAACATTTATACTTACAACAAAAATTGCATGTATGGAATTACTTTTAAAAATTAATCATATTTTTTCATAGTGTTGTCAAGTTCCGCCCCTGATGGCGCTACCAGTTCTGTAACTACTGAACAAAGAGTCTGAGCTGGGAAAAATGACACTAAGTCACTTCTTGTTTTTTATTTTACCCACAAAAGACTTCTGTGCAAAAAGAGTGCTCTGCTTTCACCCCAGGAGAACTGCTATTGCCCCAGGAAGGGGCAGGGCTGTCTGGGGCTGTGGCCTGGTGTCAGGGCTGACTCGGTCCCTGGTGAAGCACCTACCTTTCTACAGGGCTTAGAAGACACTTCAAAGGATGCTTTGAATGCTCGTCTCTGCTGTGTAGTAAGTATTGTCCTTGGTCGTTTAGGTCTTCTTGGGTCCTTCCCATCATCGCTTCCTTTTCCTTGGGTTACTTGGCCTTTGGTGGGCTTAACGTCTCCATCTTCATCATCACTTTTGACTGGTGAAAAAAGGATATATAATTGCACTTGTTCCACCAAGAAAACAGGATGTTTGAGAACTGCTCTTCAGTCAACAGGTTCAACTATTGTCCCATGGTTATTTGAATACCTAAAGCAGCTGTGGGCAGGAAGAGACTATCTTAGATCTGTGTGCTCTGCCTAAATCAAATGCCACAAAAGCATAAAAATGTTTGCAATTTTTAATTGAGGACATGGGACTGATCAAGGGATGGAAACTCAGAATATGCTTCAGTATTTCCAGGAATCAGGCACAGAGAGACTTTGTGCCCTTCCAGCATCTCTTGGTCCCATGTGCTCACCTGCTCCAACCTCTCCACCAGAGAAACACCTTCACCTCCACAGCTGAACTCCAGCTTCTCCTGAAGCATTATCTGCAGACAGGTACTACTGCCTGCACTGCTACAGCAGCAAAACAGCATAAAGCAAGTATCACACAAGTATCTCAAAGCCCATCTAACTAAATATAGTGCAGATTCCAGGTATTGAATATTGTTTTGAATGTTTTGAAGCTCCAGAGATAATATGAAATATAATCTTTGTCATCTCATTTCCACTTCCCACAGAAAACATCAGTAATCTTCCTCTGCGCATTAAAATACGTCTGTATGTGCAAGCACAAACTTCTCTTTCTCAGTAAATGCATACAAGTATCTATGTGCTTGTGTAGACCAAAGAGATTCTTTGTATTTTCTGTAATTAAATTCTGAATACTCATACAATCTGGTGTTATTACATGTGTTAGTATATTGTCCTGGGAAATCTCAAGCACAGTGGCAAAGGTTGAGGGGTAAATACACATTTTGTTGTGAAAATCGACTTTTCAACTCAGCATATTTTATTCAAACAGACTACTGATTTTTCTTCCAAAAAACACTATCAATTATTATAGGCACTTCAACATGAAGAAACACACTGAAATTTTTATATACTGAAGGACTGCATTTGGGGAATCAACAAATTAGACTTTAATTCATTTTAGGGTCTGATTATTATGCACCTAGCAGTCTAATCACCTTTTACTTTAATAAGCATCTTTGGCCTGATGATTAAAGAGAAGTTCAGTCATTTTAATAACCATGACATTATTAACTTTCCAGCATGCCATTTCTAAGGAAAGGTTTGTGAGGATTAATACTTCTCATTGGAGAGTTACTTTTGTGTCCAGTGGATAAATATTTGATTGAAGCAGGACACATTCTCAGCCAGGGCTTTGCGGATCGTGTGCTCTCAGGCAGACCCCTGGGAGATCACTGTTTTCAATGCGTTAGACAATGGGAGACAAACAACTTGTTTAATTTGTCAGCTTGTTTTTCAGGTTTGGGTTTGGCTAACAGAGAATAATGAGGGGAAAAAAGCATCTCCAGGAGTAAGAAACTCCCCTTTGTGCCAAAGGGAAATGAAATTGAAACCAAGACTGGTTTGTGCTACTGTGGTAGCTCCTCACTGCTGATCACAAGGCAGATCTGGCCCCGAAGAGGAGCCCACCCCTGCTCAAAGCTGATGCCAAACGCAGCTGCCAGCACCGGCTGTGTGAGTGAGGACAGCAGTGGGGGAAGATGCCTGTGACCAGCCCCAGCGTGGGGACAGCCTCGCACGAGCTGGTCGAGGGGGTTTGGCTGGACACGAGGCAGGCGCACAGCAGGTCGCTGGAGCTGGTGGAGGGGAAGGTATGCTGACGGTCAAGGGAGAAACTCAGGTGCCTCGGGCACGTTCGCCAAGAGCCCAGACCTTATGACGTGAGATTTACTGAGCACAGCACCCAAGGTCCTGCAAACGCAGCATGGCAATCACTAAAACACTGCTCCAAGAATGGCCCTGGTCCCACACATTGCTGAGTCTGCAGAGACCTTTGTCTTGAGGCATTCCTGATGTGGAAATACAAATTTCAGCAATGTGGAGAATATGACTTTCAGATTAGAGATTAAGGATAATTTTTGCTCTCAGTTAAAATGGAGTAACACATTTTCCCATAAACCAGAGGCAAACACGTGATTTGTACATTTAATGGAATGGTAACTGTTGATTTTCTTACATATTTTCTTGGGAAACAAGTCTGCAATTATGATGGCACAAACCCACATCTCAGTTACTTTCAGTATTTCTATGTTGTACTTGCAATCTTTCTTAAAGGTACTATTTGTAACTGGCAGAGAGGTTCCTCTCAAAAATCATATTACTGCTGTGCCCGTTTCCCTAATTTAGTGCTGAAATTGTATGTGCAGAAGATGCCCTGAAAAATATGTTAAGTGGATGGAAGAATGCCTGTGGAGAACAGCATACTGATGCCTCACTTGAGTGAGATCTCGGGCAGCTAAAGTCAGTCCGATTCACACTTTATGCAAAAAGATTTTGTCTCTTACTAAGGAGGAAGTTAAGGAAGGCAGTCAGGTTAGGGAAAGCAGTAGGAATGTTTTCAGCTGTGCCTGCAAATTTGCACAGGTGGCACATGCATATCGATAAAGTGGACGTGAAAATGGGATGCACTTTTCTGTAAGAAAGCTCTGCAAACTCATGCAGCTCCTCCAGTCAGAGCAGGTGTGGGAAAAGCTCACCTGAGTCTGAGTCGTCTGGGCTGACCGAGCTCAACAAGTCTTTCTCTTTCTCATAGTCACTTTTGCAGAGCAGCTGCCCTTCCTTGAGGACAAACTCGTCCCCTTTCCTCAGCTGGCGCTCGCACACGCAGCAGCAGAAGCAGCTCAGGTGGTACACGCACTCCAGGGCTCGCATCACAAACTCCGTCGGAGCGATCTTCTCCATGCAGCCGCTGCACTTGGCAGCGAACAGCCTGCAAGGAAGAGGCAGCACAGTCAAAGGGAGCGTCAGATCGTACCCTGCGTGCATCTAAATCCAGCAATGCCTGCACAGATCAGCCTGGCTCAGCTTCTGCACACCTCAAGACTCGCATCCTTAGGCTTGGAAACGTCACAGGCATGCAATTTTTTCAAATCTCAATCCCTTTGGTCTTGAGATTCCCTAAATCACCTTTGCTGGACAAAGCCCACTAAGACCTGTCCTTATCTCAGTGGTTTTTTCCTTTTCAAAATGAGAAAAAAAAGGGAGCTCCCAAAGTTGGATAATTGCTCAACCCCAAATGTATTTTAATTCACCTTTTAGAGGAAGGACCAGCTCGTGCTTTGTTTTATGCAGGGTCTCTGGTTTCAGCGCTTAAGCCCTATTCTGAACAGATTTCATGACTTTCCATTTTTGGTATTGTCTGTCTCTGAGGAGGCCGATAAACACAGAAATGAGCACGAAAACTTTGTGCTTTTGCTGAGGCAAAGTCAGCATGCGCGCATGCACACACGATTGTACACATGCAATCAATAAAGAGAGGAGTGAAATAACACAGCTTTTCCTTGGATGTTGAGTTATTCCAGAACAACCTGTCTCTGAAGGAAGTACTGTGCATTTTAAATGGTGTGAAACATCCTTTGGCAGAGATAGGCAGTGATACAATCTGTCAAATTACCAGTATAATCACAGACCCTAGAACACACACTGTATCCAGACTAGTTCTTATTAATGCTCTATAAACCCTGTCTTTCATCCATCATTAATTTTCTAGGCTTAAGTTAGAATTATTTAGATTAATTTTATTTTGCTTTTCTAATGGCAACTGGGAATCTCCCTAAGTGAGATTTCAGAAAAGGGCTGCCTCAAATAAAGACGAATTGCTAAGTTACATCTCTGTGTCACATGGTGTGCTGGTGATTTGAAATTCAGTGTCTTTTATGGCAATACATCACAGTGCAAGGTGCATGAACGTTTACATTTCAGCAAGGAAATGAACACCACTGCACCAGTGCGTTCACAGGAAAAAAATTAGATTCTGCCATTTAGCATGGGGTACACTGCCCTTTTTTTTATCATCAGAATTATAATTTTTTTCACAAAAAAGGCAATTCCCTTTGATTTTAGAAGGCTAAGGCTGTGGTAGTTATTCGTTCCTCCAGAGCCTCCATTTTGTCTGAGCTGAGAAGTGCAGGAAAATGGCAGTCACGAGCCCTCGGCAAAGGGCTGGAGTCAGAGTGGGCAGGAGGGAAAAGCAAATGTCAATATGGTTGCACACGCCATCCAGAAAACGGCCGAGAGACGGGAACTGGGCTGTTCCCCAGCTGTACCAGGAGTGACTGCGTTGCGAGCCTGGCTGGCGCAGCGCACACCTTTGCACGACCACAACCTCGAGGTAACAGCGGTGCAAGGCGGACTGAGTGGCTCTTTTGCAGGTATGTAATGAATTAAATCTATCAAAAGGAAACTCATGCCACGCAGGACCCTGGGCACTGCCATGAACAGGCCGGCTTATTTCATACACTCCGTTTGCTTTGTCCGCAAGTCTTTTTCCTTTACAGTGCTTCAGCCAGCAAATTCCTAAGCAGAAAATAGTTTTATCTCTACACAATTTTATATCCGAAAGGATTAACACACAAAGAGGGGGAAAAAAAGGTGCGCTGAAAAAAGTCGTTTCTGTTTAACTGCTTAAGGCTACCTGACTCATTTAACCAAGCCTGCCCTCTCTGTCCGAGGGGGTGTCCTTAGGACGGGGCACCCCTGGACACCTCGGGAGCGGCAGAGCTGGTGCGAAGGCACCGTCCCCCCGCCACCTACCCCCACTCTCCCGTCCCCGCCGGGAGGGACGGGGCGGCCCCGATGTGCCGGTGCCCGGCCGTACCGGGATCGCGGCGGCTCCGGCCGCCTCCGGGCTCCGCCGCCCACATCGCGTGTCCCGTCACAGCGGCTGGGCTGGGCAACGCTCAGAAGCGGGCTCCAGGGACCCCGCCCTGCCGCCACCGCCGCGGGCAGGTGCCCACCTCCCCACTCCGGCGAGGGGAGAACGGGAAGCCCTCCCCGGGAGGGGTCTGGCGCCGGGGAGCGGCGATGCAGCCGGAGCCGATGGGTGGAGCGGGCGCGGCGGCCCGGGCAGGGTTGGGATTGGCCCTGGCGGGGCTGCGATCGCTCTGGGTTGGGCTGCGGTTGCCTCCAGTTGTCTCCCAAGCAAACCGCACCATATGCCACCGTCCAGGGACAGTGAAAACACAAATGTAACGCACTTTACAGGTAATTTCAACAAGAAAAGCCCAAGAAAGCATAAATCCCCTGCACCTTCCCTCAAACTGGGACAGGAAGGTAACATCCTTGTCCTGTGGAGCGTGTCGTTTCCCTGACCAGCACCTTTGCTGTCATACTGCCTTAGTGAGTGTTTGTGGTTTTTCTTTTTCTTCAAAATAAATATATCTAACATGAACAAAAAATACTCTGTGTTATTTACTGGCAACCGACTATTCCCGGAAAGCTGGTGCTTTTGCAACAGCGCTTCCCAAGACAGCCTTTTAGCTATAACGAATTACACTGTCATCAGTGTATATTAACTCATTCAAATGAACATTAAATTGCCCTGACAATACTGCACAGACTTCATATCCCGAATTTAACTCTTGTCAAGAAAATTCTCTCCCCCGTACACAGGTACTCTGTATTATAACATGCATTCACACAAATACACACACACACACACACGCACACACACAGAGCAGCGTGTTGGGTTGAATTCTGAGATTATAAAATCTTCATTAAACCTATCTTATAGGGTGTTTATAGGTATTTTTTCAGCTTCCCAAGAGGAACACAAGGTTATGCACTCTTTTTGCACAAGGCAATCTCACAACAGGAAACTAATCTTGACAAATGACCAGACTTTGATAGCTGTGATCTAAACCACTGCTCGTTAGACTGTTCATTTTATAAACGAATGGTAATAAACCTGTTGGGAAGTGTAGGATAGCAGGAATGCTTTACAGATCACCCCTTTACAGGTTTCAATCAAAGCCATAAATTTGAAGGGGAGCACACAGATATTCTATGCTGAGACAAAGACTCTGTCCCACACCAACCACATTTAAAGGAATATTTCTTTTGCTTTCTATACATTTTACAAATAATTTGCATAACTCTGGCTTTTCACCCCCATGGCTGATTATCTCCAGCTCTCTTAAGCTAATGTCAAACCTCAAAATCCTTGGATGTGTTAAAGTATGTGGAGAGTGGAAATCAAATGCCTTTATTAGAAGCCGCAGGAAATCTCCGACTCCTAAGCACAACGAAAACATTCCAGAGAAAACCGTTCAAAGAGGACAAAGAAGAAAAGCAGAACAAGAAAACCTTGTTTTGAATCAATGATTGCGGAGTTTTATAAATAAATTCTGTTGCCTGGACAATTTTGAAAGACAACTCAATAGGTTTAGGAGTTTTTAAGTGTGTTTGCCTCTATGCCTGGAACACTTGGGGGACTCAGCCAAGCTAAAGCTCAGAACAATGGCCTGTCTGTCCATCAGAGTATTTACAATAAATGCCGTGAAGCAACTTTACAGTACTAGATAATCAAAAAGTCTTTACCAGCTAAAACTCTGTGAACTTAAATTAATTTTGCATATGTATCAGGGGCAATGCAAATGCTAAGACATGTCCTGACTTTAACCAGTAGATGAAAATGTTCACCAGCGGAAGAGGCCATAAAGATTTTATTTGTTAGGATATCCCTGTGAAGGCAGGCTGAATCAGTAATCCTTAGAAACAACCACAGTTACATGATCCACTGTGCCTTCCTGCCTGGCACAGCCATCTGGAGTGCAATACGGACCCCTGATTTATTATATCCCATGCAGTTATCTCGCAGTAAGTTTGACCCTGCTCTGCTCCTGAGAATCACGGCTCTGCTGTTTACTCTCCTGGTGTCCTGACACCCCACCCTTTACCTTTCTGTGGCTCAGCCAGGTCCTTCATTTCCTCCTGTCTGTGGGCAAATAGATTTTAATTGTTTTATTATAACTAATTTAATCTGTGCTGAGAGATGTCCATGTGCAGTGTGAAATTTGCTGCTCACATTAAGTGCGGTTCAAGAGGTTTGTTATACAGGACAAAGGCAGAAAAATAGACTAATTCAGTCAGGTTGTTTATTTACTGGGCCTCTGCCATGAAGCAGTAAATAGGAAGTTATTAAGCTGTGTTTGATGTATGCAAGAGGACAGATGCTGCTACCTACCTATCAGAGACCTGCAGTCATTTCCCTTTCTGTGTTACTCTGACATTACGTGTTGCAGCAACCACAGCAGATACCTGGCTTTTCTTTATTTCATAGACATGCAAAGGCAGTGGTCACAGCTTTTGTGAATACTCTGGGTGTAGTCTCTACGTCTGACGCTTTTCCCTCTGCTCACGCCCGCCTGGGACAGCCCCGCTGGCCCGCTCTGGTGCTGGGAGTTCGCTCCGCACTCCTGCGGTATGAAACAGGGTAGAGCTAGAGTAAAATATATTATGCTTTTCACACAACTGAGTTTTATTAAGAGAAGAAATTAAATTACTAATGAAAGACATCTGTTCCTTGTTCTTTGGGAGAAATTTTGATACTTCTTTCTTTAGATGACGTAGGATTGGAAAAACAGTATGCATGGGGCTTTTCCAGCATAGGACTTGAATATTTTTTGTAGCATCTTACAGCTCATGGGTGCTTATAAAGTGGAAAAACTGTTCCTTGGTTGCACTCAATTCTGAACACGCAAAACGTCTTGAATACAGTAAAGCACAACAGGAATATTATAAATTTATGATTTGAAATTCCTCCCTTAAAAAAGAAATAATCCATTTAAAATATTTTCCCTGCAGAAGAAATAATTACATAGTTTATTAAAGGCAATTTCGTAGCTGAAACTTCAGTATAAGAAAGATAATTCCCTTTCATCAAGTAGTAATAAAACGTGCAAAAATTAAAAGTTTCTAGAAAAAAACCCCTGTAATATTTGGAGAGAAACTAAAACAAAGAAGCCCTTTTCTTCTTGAGGGAGAACTGAAGAAAATATTTATTAACCCTCTCTCCACAGGTGCTGTAGTATGAACACCAGCTACTGGTGAAAGCTTGTGTTAAATCTGCACTTCGCAACGTGGATTTGGACTCACAAATTACACATTGCCTGTCTGGGTAATGAGTGACTTTTTCTTCGGTGAGTATTTTACCTGTATTTCCGCGAGGAGTGCTGTACTCCCCTGCCAAGACAAGCTGATGGCTAAAATAGCGATAGGAACCGCAAATTATCCCATGCCAAATCTTGCTCTGAAGCTGGGGGCACTTCGACCGTGGGCACTGTCAGAGCCGCCAGCTCCCATCCTCTGCCCACCAGAAACAGACCCACCAACATGGCCCCAGGAGCACCTCAGGCTGGCCATGCCCAGACAACAGTCTGTGTCACACAATGCCCACCAAAATGCCTCCCTTCGTGTGATTTTCTTCCTGCTGAGGCCTCTCATGATCCCTCTGCAGGTGGCCCAGCACTCGCTGGCCACCTCAAACCTGTGGGCACCAGCAGCTCTGGGGCGGAACGGGGATGCTTAGACAAAAGCACAAAGACACGCAGAATTTAAAGCTTACATCCTAATGCAACTTGCTCAAGTGGGACCAGAATGACCTAAATAGTTATATCTCCCTTAACTATAAAGTACAACGTAAAATGCAAAGTGCAGAGCAGTTTCTCGCTTTGAGCAGAATGTGACAGAATGAATTCTTCTCTTTGCTTAATTTTCATCCCCTAATTGACCACTTTGTTCAACTGTCTTCCATCACTGCCATGCTGTTCTATTTTATAGCATTTTTCCATACAACACTTTGATGGAAAAATTTATGAAGAATAGAATTATTGCTGTTAGAAGGGAATTAAAACAATTTTTCATTTACAAAGTCACTGATATTGCTCTACTGTGCTCCACCTTTGGGAATCCAATTGCTCTTCTCAGCTACTCCCATTCCTCTTTATAGCACGGCAATTGCACTGTACAGATTATGGCTGCAATTTTCTCCTAATCTTTTCTGTAGAACAGAAACTGTTATAAAAGTTAAGGGCACCAATTGAATTGATAAAGCTGGGGCTGCAATTAAGAAGCTTTAATGAATTAACAAAATATGATGATTTTGTTAGAATTGTATTTTTAGGCAGTGCAAACATTTGTGAAATAATGTTATTTTTGTCCATGAGTTTCAAAGAGGCTAAATGGGCTTCTGCTGCTGTGTTTTTTACATTCTCCAAATCCCACTGTGGGGCTACAAAAGCATCCTATGTGTCGGGGCGTTTGTGCTTCTGCCACAGCTCTACCTAGCTGGGGGGCGGTGGTCACCAAAACCAACCGGGCACCCTTTTTTTTTTTTCTTTTCCCTTTGGGCTTTTATTCAGTTATTTACACAAATTAAATTAAATCCACCTTCATCTTCTCCCTTTATGCCTTCACCAATATCCAGTGGATGAAGGGGCCTGTGGAGGGGCCCTGCGGAACAGCCCCGCTCGGGGCCGGGATGCCGGCTCCAGCCCCCGGAACAGGCTCTGCTCTGACAGACATCTTATCCTTCTTGTTCACTAAATGGCACGCTGAATTTACATCACCAACAACACAGGGAAATTCTTCTAATGCAATTTTTATATGAGATTTCACCCTAAAGGCCCCATAAGCAGGGAAATTGTACTGTTGTGATTCACTGGCCCGGTCTTCACTTTTACAGAAAAAAATAATCATGTGTCAAAGCAATTCAAATGTAATTTCTAAGTTATTTCTTGGCTGGCAAGAATGACTTAGGGAAAGAATTTACACAAGGCTTTCCTCGCAACTAAGAACATTAAGAGGAAGAAATGTTATTTGCCAGTATAAAACAAAATCACTTCCTGTGCCTGCTGCAGTGATGCTGGTGGAGAGCTTGTGCCCAAACTCATCAGCACAGCCAATTTAGCAACTGATTTGCAAGGGAAAGATACCTTAGTCCTGTGGTGTTAATGTCTTTGCAGTGGGGGGTCTATTGCCAGCTTCTCCAAACTCATCAACACAATCTATTATTAATACCCAGAAAGGCTTTATAGTATCTTTATAGCACAAGGCAATGAAAGCTCTGTGGTGTAATCTGTTATCTATATTGCAAAAACATGTGAAATAAAACAAAACATAGACACTTCATAAACAAAATGTTTCATCTATTATATCTCTCTGCCTCTCCTGTATATAAAGCAGTGGGGTGCAGGAAAGGCATTCAGAGAGATTTGCTGTTAGATGTGGCACTGGCTCCTTTTTAAATTCTATTTGTATTGTGACAAATTTTACATGGAATGAAAATTTCTTCTTCTTTCACTGAGATGGAAATATTCGAATATTTGCAAAATTGGGCTGTGTTTTGTCAGTGGAGCAAAGGGGGTTAGGAGCAAAATACAGCTTCTAAACTCCTACAGGAAAACTCTACGGCACAGGGATGAGCTGGCTGAGCCAAAGTGAGGAGGCAGCTGCAGCAGGGCGAGGAGGGGCACAGCCTGGGGCAGGGCCAGGTAGAGGTGTCAGGGCATTGCCATGGCATGAGCTAAAGAATTTGTCTCCAGCAAGCAGCAGCAAAACCAAGTGACCACTGGAGGCAGTTATTTCTCTGGAAAGCATGCAAGAACAGAATTTGAGCAGAGATGGATTTTTTTCTTATACCATTGATATGCATGACAATGCTTAATATGAAAAGCCCAGAATTACCCTACCTTTAGTCTCTAGGAACAGACACAGTTAGAGACATCATTCAACAGCAAAGAAGTAAACATGCAGT
Organism: Mohoua ochrocephala; assembly: GCA_013398855.1. Taxonomy (NCBI): domain Eukaryota; kingdom Metazoa; phylum Chordata; class Aves; order Passeriformes; family Acanthizidae; genus Mohoua; species Mohoua ochrocephala. The sequence goes on from VZTA01003905.1 coordinate 277,035, forward strand.
TTTAAAACCCAAGAAGGTTTTGTTTCAAATAAACGGATTGTGGCAAAGGTGGAACCAGGGGGGAAGCATGCAGCAGCTTTGTGTACTTGGTGCATGTGTGTTTGCAATACAGTAAGAACCAAAAAAAGTCCTCGACATAGGGCTGTGTCTTATTTCCCAGATGCCTTTTTATGTTCTTTGCCTGTTGAAAATAAATTGTTCTTTTGTAGTGTTTGTCTTTTCAGTCCAACTGTCAGCTATTATTTTTCTATTTCCTCTTTTTGTCACTTTGCATTATTTTTGGTGCTGTAATTCCCATTTGTTCCCACTCCTATCTTCCTGTCTCCCATTGTTCCATTTTTTAATCCCCAGTTTTACTCTTCTTTGGCTCTTTTTTGGCCCATTCTCAGTAGGGTTTGAGAGAATACCCAGGCGTGACTCCCTGCTATAGCAACCACACCTCCCCAGGAAAGCCACAACAATCTCTTCGGGAGGAGGAAAGTCTTTCACAAGCTGGCAGCAAAAGTAAATCCTTCTTCAAGGAACAAGAAGGATTAGCAGGGAGCAGTGGGCTGCAGACTTAACCCTACCCCTCATTTCTTTAGAGCACCAGTCACTCAGAACCCTGCTGTGATGTACAATTAAACAGAACCCAAAAAAATCCTGAATGACACAAGAGCAGGATTGTGTAAAGGTTTAATTCCACTTTAATACCTTTCCAAGTTCAGAACTCAAAGATAGCAATTTAACCCAAGAATCCCCATCCGAGCATGAAAAGTTGCTGCTTGTCTTACAAAAGTCCCAGCTATATTCTGCTCTAAATCGTGCTCTTTTAGGCTGACCCTTAATGGATGAAATTTTTCTCCCCCAATCATCTCACATGGTTTCTCTTTATTGTCCTTCTTTCACAAACTTTGTTCTTCTGATAAAAACAGGAGGCTCTTACCAGAGGCATGGAGCTTTGTAAAAAGGACCACTGGAAAAGGAAAAGGAACACTAAAAAACCCCAACTCAAACCCCCAAAACTCAGGTAACTAAAGGTGTCTCCTGCAATGTCTAAGAATGGTAATTTATTCTGGTAACGTGACGTGACTCTTATTAAGATTATGTCGATTACTTACTATTAATATTAGGATGGAAAATAAATACCCCTCTTAATACAGGGTTTTTTGAAGACTCAAAACATCTGATTCATCTTTTTTAAATTAAAGGACAGACAAGCCTGGCCATTCTAGTATGGACGACTACTGGAGTTGCTCTATAAACTGAATTTTTAAGATTCGACACAGAACTACGAAAACCTCCCGGCTTCTGTAAGGCCAAACATGGTTGACAGAGTCCTAAGACTCAGCTATCAGCATCTGTGTTTGTATTCAGGCTTTAGTAAACTAGATGCTCTAAACCCGTACAAAGAGATTTATCAGTAAGCAGGGCCCTACAGCACGCCCAGACCCTCCTCCTGCCTCAAACGTCTGCACAGGGTTTAAGTTATTCCAGCAGTCAAACATTTATCACACAGGACACTTCCACATGTGTGAAAATGAAATCCCATTAGACACCAACAACATTATTAGGCATGCAAAGAGGATTATTCCTTTAAGCTCACAAGACTGAAAGGTTTGTCTAAACATTTTATTAACTTTTTCAGATTTTTTTTTAATTAAATGAAAAGTTGTAAGTAGGTCAAAGCTGAAATACTTAAATTAAATACTACTTAACTTTTGGTTAAGTGTATGTATATATATTATAGGCACACACAGAGAAAAAATAGAGATGCCCGTTAGAGAAAAAGTGTACAAAATCCCCTCATATCTTATCAGCACATTCCTTTCTTTCAGCAAGAAAATTTGTATGGCTTGGAATTGTTCTATGAAAGCACCAAAAGGTTACATGGTGTTGCTCAGGGTTCCATATACGTTTCCAAAAATGAGGTGCTTTGTTGAATATCTGGTTGAAAAGAAATCCTGCTCTGACTGCACTGTCCTTCCTACAAAGTTGACAAAGCCCTTTTTTTCAAAACACAGTATTTGCTGAAATGCATCGAAGTTTGCTCACCAGGAGCTCTGATGTTAAGATCATCTGTTTAAGAAAAACAAGGGAGGAGAAGCTGCGTCAGCTTTTGCTTCAAGTGAGTGAGGTGCCAAACTCCTTAGGGAGCATCAGGAGCAGGACTGGGTCCCCATTCACAGGGAAGATGACTTTGGAAACGATCGGCTCCATCGGCAGCTCGGTCCTACATTTTGACATTCAAGCGTTGTTCACAGTATCTCAATTTGTTATTGGAAGGAAAGCAATTCTCCTTTTGGATCTCACACCAACACACACCACAAGTCACAGGACAGCCTGCCCTGGGAATGTGAGGGCCACAGGCAAGACGCAGCACACGCCTGTCCGTGCTGGTCACGATGCACATGCCAGTTCATCGCGGACAGGCAGGGCTGACCTACACATTGCTCTTGTTCTCACTTCGCTGACAATAGGCGTTAAAATATTTAAGATTTGCTTCTAGCACTGCATGGAGCAGGCAGGAAATGTAGAAGCTTGGGTGTACAAGTTAATGAAATATGGTTGGGTGAACATAAGCTCTTAATTTAGACAATAACAGTTACCGCCACAGTGTCTTTGTGTCCGCTTTATGAAAGTCATAAACTCTCCAAAGAAAAGCAGGAGCTATTTCACCCTGATGGTCTTTGACTCCCTCTCACTACCTGCTGGCACAGTTAGAAAGTATCAACTGCCTTTGAACAGATTAGGACCAAGTTAAAGTGTGACAACATCTTAAGCTTTCTCCACATGTTGCCAATGATTTCCAACTAAAGATGTTACCCTCATCACTTCTGCCACAATGATAAGAATCTATAGCCGGCTCACTTGAGGAGATAAAGGCAGTTTAGCTGGAAGTATAAAGTACTCCAACTTGCTAAGCTAAGTGGCTGGCAGTCCCAAACTAGCTGAATTTTTTCCTCTACAAAGCACAAAATCCTTATCATTAGGGACTTAAGCTGCTTTTTATTTTGAGACAAAAAGAATACTGTTTATTGGCATCCAACTCAAACCAGCTGTAAACAGTTGCTTTGATGAAGAAGCAGCTACAACTTCAGTGTGCCTGAAGGCGCAAACCCACCGACTGTCAATCATTAAAGGAAGAATGTAAGGTGTATATAGGGTCAAAAGAAGGCCAAGGGACATTTGCAACCTCAGGGATCTCAGAGAGCTCACTTTGCCTTTAGAACCAGAAGAGGAATTGAAGCTATTCTGCTGTGTGACCTCTATCTCCAGCAGCAGCTCTGGCCTCGGCTCAGCCCTGAGTTTACCCACGGGAGCAGCAGACCTGCAGTGTAAGGCTCTTCTCCCCAGCACGACTGTGGGAGCCACATTGTGAACTTTGATTTGGCAGAGCCTCAATGGCTCCAGGATGCTGTACCTCATGGCACCCATGCAGGACTCACGCAGGAGGCTCCGGCAGCAGGAGTCCTGCTAGTGTCCGTAGACATTTGAATCACTGACGTGCAGGTAATTTTAATTCTTCTTGTAACTTATTTCTTTCACCAAGAAAGACTTTACTGCTTGCGACAACTGTTTAAATTAAGATGCCCCACCAACAGTTTTGGTGTTGCAGCCAGACTGGTATGGACCCTTACAGAGTTAAATGCCAGCTGCTTTGGGCAGCCCAGGAGGGTGGGCTGGCATCCACTGCTGCCCCTCCTGCCACCCTTCTTCTTCCTCCTCACCCCTCTGCCTAGTAGATACTGATGTCTCTCAGTTGTTCCAGGCTTCCTCCCACTCCCCATCCCTGGCACAGCATCAAAGCTTTCCCGGACAGAGCCGCAGCACGAAGGGTTTCAGCATGGAATGGCAGTGCTGGCTGGTGGGACACGGGGTTCCTGGTCCTTTATACCATCAGAGTGGCTTTTCAGCGGGAATTCAAATGCTGAGTGAACTCAGCTGCTGGGTTGCACATGCAAACCAGCTCTCACTCGTGCCACATGAGCCGGGATATTTTGTAGAAACATGTGGTTTCTGCAGAAGGCCCTGGTGCCACCAGAGATGTGGCTCCTCCAGGTCCAGGCTCAGCAGCTCCTCCTCCTCCCAATGCTGAGAAGATACACACCAGCATTACCAGTTCCTCTGGCAGAAACAAGGTGCATCTCCCTGCCCACATCCTCACAGACACCACAAACAGATACCTTTGTTTGGGGGATTCAGTTCAAAATTGCTGCCTGGGCTTGGAGCCCTCTCCCAGGCTCCTGCCAACCTGGCAGCCTCTCCCTGGCCATACCTGCACCCACCGCCCCGCACTCCTGCTGCCCACTCGCACAGCCACACCTGGAGCCAGGCTGTCCCGCTGCTGCTCGGCCCCACCTCTTCACCCACCACATCCTCAGTATCACCTCTGGCCCTTGCTGGTCCCTGCCTGGCTTCAGCTCTGAACGTCCCTGCAGTGCAGCGGCTCCTCCCAACTACTCCAATACAACTGGAATTGCAGGTATTATTTTGGGCTCACGTGACAGGCAAAAGGCAGTGGAAGGTTTGCAGTGCTGTTAGATTATACAATATTACATACATAATACAAAAAGAGTAAGTCTTTGTAATTTACTCTGTTAAGAAATTTTCCTGTATAAAACCTCATTGTTGGTTTTTTCTAAAGAGACAGTGGTTCATCTTTATTGTCACATTGCTATCTTTATAAACTTACTCTAGTGATCTACAGGAAAAGCAAACCAGACAGCTCTGTATTTATGGGCATATTTTAAAAGCCTCTTATATTTAACAACTGCATTTAGCTGTGTTAACTGTGAGCTGCAGTAATAAAGGCTCTGTACACTTCGATGCTAAATTAAAAAAAGTTCTGGGATTCAATAATACATAGATGCTGGTTTTTTCATTACTCTTTAATATCATTTCCATTTAGTTTATAAATAATTGTAGCTAGCTAATGAAACGAAATAAAACCTGCCTCCAACCCATTCCCTAGAGCAAACTAAACTCCTCTTTTTAAAGCTTCTTAATCACCGCCCAGTTCTTACAAAATTAGCATAGTAATGGGCTTTAAATTGAGCCTCTTTGTTTTTTAATTAAGCTCCCAGCAGGTAAAAATAAAACAGATTATTGAAGAATATGCCAACCCTAATAGCCTGCAACTCTTTTGACAATTAAAAAGATCCCATGTTAACCCTTTTGAGGAATCCTGCATGCTAATTAGTCACTCCGAGGCCCAAATCCATCAATATTCCATCCAGACACCTTGTAAAGTTGAGATGGCTGGTCTGTGTCCATACCTGCCCCATTCCCCACAGAAGGTGAGGAGCGAACCCTCGGTGGTGGCCAGACTCCTCAGGCAGCTGTGTGCCAGGACAGGATGGCATCGCGGTGGCCGGAGCTGCCACCCACCCTGCGCTGGCCAGCGCCCACCGAGCTCCTCACCCCGGGCAGGGCTGCAGCTCGGGGCCTCCCGGCTGCCCCACAGCTCGCCCCGTGCCCAGAGAGCCCTCCTCCCACCCTGCAAACTCCAGCACCGTTTGGCAATGCCTCCTTGGAGCCTCTGCCTCCTTTCACACAACAGAAGGAACGGGGTGCCAGCAGAGCAGCCCCTGGTCCAGCCCTGGGGCTGGTCTGGAGTGTGCACAGCAGCACCAGTGCCCCAAACGTGCCAGACGCACAATGACCGTGTTTTGCTTAGCAACACTGAGCTGCCTCAGAGGCAAAAGTAAATCCCAAGCAGAACAAGGGGGTTAAGAAAGTGCAGGGTTGAAGCCATGTCGTGGACAGCAGCAATTCTCTGGGAAAATTTACTAGACACTGCTGGCAGCCTAGAAATAGGAATAGCACTGCACTTCCCTGGCAGTTCTCTGTCAAATATTTGGAAAGCTCCGTCCGAGTCCCACGCTTTATCTTCAGTGTCTGCTCTGAGCATCAGTGCAAAGTGCTGGCTGCCCTCCACTCGCATCCAGCCAGGATGATGAATCGCCACGGCTGGAAGTGTTGTGTCCATCCAGAAATGAAATCATCAGCATGAAAAGCCCATTCATTTCCACAGACGCTGATCACTCTGCATCCTTCAGAGACTCCCAACAAATGGGGCTGAATGCTCTTGTGTCCCCAGCAAGGCCCTGCCAGGTCCCAGCAGCTGCAGGAACTACTGTCAGTTGCTGCTTTATATTATACCTTATAGTGCGAGGGTCACCGTGATGGAGTTAGGAGCCCACAGAGAATGGAATCAGATTTAAGGGCAGACTCCAGCCATGAATATATGCTGCCTTCTTTCACTGAAGCATTTGGGAGCCTCTACATGCACTAACATTGCGTTTTCAAAGATAAATTATATTTCTTGTGTCTCTCAACTGCTATCAGAAAACTTGGAGAAAGAAGGATGCACCTTGCTTGTACTGAATAGAAGTACATTAGGCAAAGGCCTTCGTTTACCCTCTGTGCAGGGACAGGCCTTACTTACTTTACTGGGCACCTCTGGACCATGCCCTGTTACAAATAAAACTTGCCAGCAGAATCATTCAACACAATGTAGATCCATCACAACAGAATTCACTTCCCCTGAGCTATGTTGGAGGAGATCACAGACAACGTACATCAGAACTGGAGAGGCCAGACTGTGAGATGGTGACGATGACTTGAAGTTTCTCAGGTGGGAGCCTCAGTCCCGCAGCCTCCCCACTCACCTCTCCCACTGGGCCCCATGGACAGACAGCTGATATGTACAGAGATGCTAATTCCTCCTGGGACCATTTCAATTAGGGGAACCTCTCCAGGAATACATTTAGTTTAAAGCAAAAAGCTACGATGTTCAGAATAAGCTTGCAATATTCCCATCACAACTTGTTGAGACCAGCTGGAGAGGCAATATTGGGTACAAACTTCTCTGTCCCTGGCTCGAGGTTTGTCAGCTGTTGGTGGGGCTGCAAAGTGGCTGCAGAAGAGCAGCAACTTGTGAGTGACACATTTCCCAAATTCCCAAGAACTGACTTTAGAGAATGCAGTATCCCCTGCACCAAACAATTGCACTCCCACCATTTCACGCTGAAAGCTTCCCGGCAAACTGAGGACAACAATTCCCTATGCACACAAGATTCATATGACAAATTTCAAGCTGAAAAGCATGCTTTTACATTGTGCATTACATACCTTGTGTCATGTCACATGCAACAATCTATTCTATGAAACTCTGCTGCCAAAACCACTTTGGAAACATGCATTCACCCCGGTGCATCTTGAGAATACAGAACAGTGCATTTAAAAATGCTTCTGCCTTTTTTTAGGCTTTTTACCAAGCCCAGAGACATTCCTTACTACATGAGTAACTCCTTCTCTACCAGAGAATCAGTCAAAATGGGAGAAACTTTTTTCCACGTCTGATCCTGACTGGTTTTCAGCTGTGACTGCAGATGGAGCTAAAATGAACCCACCACCTTCTGCTCTGTGTGCACAGGCTGTTATCTGCACCAGCTCTGACCTTTTGCAAATGTGATCCAAAGTGACCTTTTAGTATTATTGCAGCACTAAATGCAGTTTTTCAAGTAATCCTCACTGGAGCATGTTCTACATCAGTAGTTGGTATGCATTGGAAAATCCAACCTTTCTGCTGTGCCGGGTTTATTATCATGGCCATGTCTATGGTGCTGTACAATTTTATATGAACCTTATATGAACCTGGCATTCTTACTGCCAAGCCATTGGCAAGCAACACCTTTGAATGGGCAGTGCAGCTGTCCAAACAGTGCCTGGTGTACCTGGACAGCACAGAGGTACTTGTTTACTCTCTTCCAGAATACACAGAGGTAATTCTTCTGGATTTCATCACTGTCCGTTGTTTAATGCTTTATATTCAACCTCTCAGGAAATCAGAGGAAGATATTATTTCCTAACAAAAATATCTGTCATCTGATTGCAGCTGGCAGCCTCAGCCTCTCTCTGCACCCCAAATGTGGGCTTTGGTTTAATGTCTCCTTGTCAGGAGTGTGTTTTACACTGGCACGGTGAGATGTGATTTCTTTTGCATAAAGGATATCCAACTGCTGCTTGTTGAAAGCGCCAGTGACAAAACTGCTTTCACCCACCCTTGTGGGTGAGGACAACCACACTTCCAGGGGCCTGGGGGGGCTTTGAGAGCAGTTTCCAGGTACGTGCCTGCTGCAGGCATTAGCACTATTCATACAGGTAAGCAGATGAGAGCAATCCTGCACCATTAGCAGCTCCAGTTCATGTTTTCTTACCAAAAAATAAATGTAACTTGACAGTAGCAAGGAAAGGGACAGGTCAGGTGTCAATTCTTTCGGTCAGGAAGGCACCATCTCACAGCTGTATGTGTTTGCTAACGCTAATGTGATTAAATTTTACCGTTGACTTAATTTATAAACTTCACTGAAATCTGATGCTTTCACGTGAGTATATCGATACAAACAAAATAATTTGGCACAAAAATATTAAGAACCAATACAATCAGTTCCCCTTCCACACTCTTTAAGACACGCACCTAAGTGAGATGACAGATGGGTTGAACCACTGGAGCTGCAATCTGATTTGGAAAACATACGTTAATTTTTATTTCCAAATTCTACATGCTACATCCTCCAAGTCCATCCTCCACCTGACCCACATCAGCCCTTGGAATTCCAGCATTTTTTTGCAATTCCCATTAAAAAGATCAAACTCTGCACAGTTTTGTGCATAAGGCAGACTTCTATCTGGCAGTAGCTCCACAAACAATTCTGTAACTCTGAAAAATATCATTAAATTAAAAGCAGGAAAATGTTTGAAGGCATTGTCTTCAAATTTTTTCTCTTATTTTTAAACAGTATTTTCCAATTTAATTTTTGTCTATCTTAAATTGTCTGAAAGTGAGAGAAGTTACCACGAATATTTTACTAGGCTTAGTATTATGCAAATTAGAGAAGTTTAGACTAAACTGTAAATTACCTCTCAGCCCCCAGAGGACTGTTTCCATTATTTCCCACCTACTAAACACTGACCCTCAGCATTCTTCTGCTCTGGAAAAGCTCAGTGCAATTCCTGACTTGACCCTGTGTGGATAGAGTGAGGTAGGTTGGGACTTCAGGAGCCAGCCTGGAGAGCAGAGCTCCTCTGGCTGCTAATAGAAGTGTGATTTTTTTTAGAAACCTTCCAATGTAAGTGACAAACAGCAAAGAGGCAGAAACACTGTTTGTGTGAATCCCACACTCTGAAGCAGTGCTTTTAATTGGGCTCGTAGCACTGTAGTGGTTACTTCAGCAATTCTCTCCGCTCATCTCACGAATAGTAGGGAAATCCATAATTAAAGGCCTGTTGAAATGCTGAATTCCAAGTCTTCTGACTCGACTGTTCCTCCCCTGCGATGTACGAACACGAACTAGAGCAGCACCTATGTGCAAGCACGGCCCCGCAGTCACCATCAGCCTCCCGATCCAAAAAGGGAAGGAAACAGAGAGGTATTTCTGGGGGAAATGATCATTACATATAACGCACAGTTTATTTGCAACTACCAAACACTCCAGGCCGGATGAATCTCCAAGCTCTTCTTTTTGTTACCCCCCAGAATTAGAAGTATGATATGCTTAATTTAAACCATATTTCTCCAACCTCTAAGTGCTTTGACAGAGCTGAAAAGCTCATCTTCCTGTAGAAAACAATTTTATGCCATTTTTCTATCAAAAATTCACAAGCACTAATAAGGAAACTGAAAAACTAGGTTACGAATGCATTTGTGCCCATGCACATATTCTTCCTTTCACCCACGTTTTCCTGAGCTCGTAGCAGACTTTCTAACAGCACGTTGCAGCACAGCAAGATGCATTTGCTACAGGTATGTAACTTAAAACTGTTTGTAAGAAACATCCTAAACATGTCCCTTGCTGTAAATGTGACATCTTTACAGCACATGCTTAGTAAATGAAAGCCCTGGGAAAAGGAGGAAAGTCAGGATACCTCCCATATAACTGATTGTAAATTCTTGGGCACCAGGTTTATATTCTTAATAACCTACTAGTTAGACTTAGTGTGTCTGTTCCATCTAAGTCAATTTAAATGAGGTGTACCAGATACAGTACATAAAGTGTTTCATACTTGTGGAGATATGTTTAAGTATTGTTTCTTTAGGAAAATCTAATAGCTAGCTCCAGTTAATCACTGTCAGATGTTCTACATGCTGCAAGTGGTAACTTCCTTGACACAAACTGCTTTTAATCAGGAATCTCCAGCATATCTTGCACACATCTCAGACTGACTTTTGTGATACATTAAAAAGTCTTTATAGCATTTAGTTTTTGTTCGTGTTACCCTGGTTTACTCTTTGCTTTACTGTGTAGGAGAAACTCTACAAGATAACTTCTTCTTTCCCTGGAAAAGGAGATGAATTCCACAGGGTTTCATAAAAATTAAACCACAAACGCAGCCCCCCAGCCTCCCCCTCCCAATGGCGCTCACCACACTTAGCTGGAGTCAGGGTTATACAACCAGCTCTGTGAAAGCAGTGCCAGGCCCAGCCATGGGCCCAGGGCAGCATTCCTGCTTCCCCCACCCCCATCCCAACCCTTGTTTGTAAACACATCTTGGCTGAGAGCACGCGGATGGAGCACTGATAATAAGAGCCTTCAAACTATGTTCTTTAACTTCTCTGACTCTAAAAAGGCAATCAAAGCCACCCCACAATGTGTGATTAAATATACGCAGGGGATAATCTCTCCTTCGAAAAGCTGGAGAAAAGGTGGTGTTGAGACTGGTTTGAAGTGGTCTCCTTAATAGAAAAGGACGGTCCCTTTCTGTGTACATCATGATTTGCTTTGGGATTTCTGTTGTGCCCCGTAAGCCTACAGGATATTACAGCAGCTTTTGTGTCGCTGGTGACCCAGCTGTTCATTATTGAAAAATTCCACTGCTTGATGCTAAGGGCAGGAAGGCTGACCCCTCATCTTATGGACGTTACTATCTTTCAAAAGATACAGGATTAAAGGGCCGAGCAAAATCTGGAGGAAAGCTATGTCTGGTTTTCTGTGTTTTCATTGTCTTTTGCTATATTGGCCCGGAGAGGGATGTTTGTACAGGATTTAATTAGTTGGAATCAGGCTGAGATTATTGTTGAGACTATTTACTCAGCAAATCTCCAGTCTGAGCTGGAGCTTGAAATGAGTCTGAATAAGAAAATCGAGGAGTGCTCAGCCTTACTGCTCATATTCTGTAACGAGCAGCAAGACATAGACGTGAAGGATCTGCTTACGTGAGGTGCTGAATGCCCTTCATTCCCACCGGGATCGATAAACCGTGGGGGAACTATCATTGTATCACGTGATTGAGCCTTAATCAGCTATACATAGCAAGTGAGAAGATCACAGAGGCCACCAAGGTTTAAGGACTTTTCCTACATTCTCTTGGGGAGCTACAGCACTAGTGCATGATGCAGCACAGGAAGCAAAAGAAAGCATGTTGCTATCACTACTGCAGTTGAGGGGTTCCATACTTTCATACAGATCAAATTTTGCAATAAAAAGGTTAGAAATAGAATTTTTTTTACATATTTATTTTTTAAATTAAAGCATCAAGACTTGGACATAGGACTTGAGCCATCCGCTTCAGTGGCAAAGAAGACATCGCATCTGATAGATACAAGTAAGGTAGCTAGAGGAGCCATCAATAAGGGAGAAAGCAAGGAGCACTGCTCTGTAGCAGGACATCTCTGGGAACACAACGCATTCACTGCCTCCCCTGGTTCAGGGGGGAAAGAGATTCTGGCGGGAGATTCCCTGGGATTCATATCCATATTCATATCCTAAACTCCTCAGTAATTCCAGGCCCTTTGCTCTCTGCATTTCAAGGGGAAGGTAGTCATCCTTAGGGAAGATCTGTAAAGGTCAATAAGCTGCTGTTCATACTTTGTGCAATTAACACGGGTGCTTCGAGGCCCGTGTGCAAACGAAGCAATACTGACCAGGGTGCTTCTGGAGCTCTAGAGGGTGCAGAAGTGGCTCCTCCATCCACTCTTCCAGCAGTGCTCTTCTGTGCCGTGCTCAGGTGGGAACCGTGGTGATACAAAGTCCCTGGTCTCCATTCCCTTGTAGGAGGACCTCTACTAAAATCACAAATAGCTGCTTACAGACACAAGCAGTCACTGTCCAGTGATTAGAGGAGGCATTAAGATTGCTGAGAGAAGAAAAATGTGTGGGGTCAGCTCCCCTTAGACAGGCACAATACTCATCAAAAAATTACCCCCTCTGATCTACTGTGCTTGAAAACTTCACGATGACCCAGAGCTAGTCGCCAGGACCTCATCTTGAGCACTGAAGCAGCCCAACAGTATTACTGCAGCAACACCCCACGGCTGGTTGGGAGCACACAGAAGGCAGAGGATGTTTCAGGTGAGGTGGCCGTTGCTCGGGCTGCACCGGTTACTATGGCACGGATCTGGTGCTGCGGGCAGGGGCCGGGGGCTCTGCAGGCGCGTTGGGCTGCAGATGTTACCATTCACAAAGCTGCCCTCTGCAGAGGGGAAAAGCCCTTCCTGCAGGCTGGAGGCCCCTTGTTGCCTGGCTGCACTATTTCAGTCCAAATAATATTGTTTTAAACTTTCTAAATTGAAGGGTAAGTGATACAAAGAGAGCAAACATAGAACCACAGTGGATTCTCACCACATCAGACACCAGTGACCGCCTGCTCCAAAAGACAAAAGCAGGTTTTTACCCAGCTTCAGAGCAGGAGGCAGGAGGCATACTGAACATCTCCTCAGCCCCCAGAAAATTAAGATCAAGCAAGGAAGTAGAATTCAGTGCTGCTCTTAGGTCCCAGCTGTGACTTTTTACCAGTTTTGAGCAAATTCTTGGCACTGGCTCAAAAGGCTTTTTGTGAGCAAGCATGTTGTCAGCATTTTTTCCTTTAAAGACATATAACCTAAGGTAAAAGAATAAAGCTAGACTGAGATTTATGCTGCAGCTTTCTTTCTCCCCCTGCCCCCCACTTGGGTAAATTACCGATGCTGCTGCATCAGTCAGCTCTGCGAGCTGCGGGCACGTGACTTCAAAGGCAGAGGTTTTCCCTTCCAGGAAAGAGGACGGGATGAACCTTTCCAGCGCCGGGGGTGTGGATCCTGCAGCTGACCGAGGCAGAAAGGCGTCTTATCTGTAGCTGCTGTGTAGCACTGGGAACTTCCCAGACCCTTGCCAACTGTTCTCAACATGCCTGATGGATCACAGGGCCTAAGGAAATCATTGCCATGTTTATATTACATGGTTATATTATCTGCTTGCAGAAACCACAGCCCCTTTGTGCACTCAGACTCTTTCCCCTAAAGAAAGGAAGAAAATTTGAATAGAATAGAGTCTGAATAGCAGGGACATGCAGGAGACAATGAACACAAAACCCTCTTTCAATATTTTGCTGGTGATTTTGTACGAAGCAGCAAGTCTGCATTCCTCCCTGAAATGCACTGTGAGCTTTCATAAACAAGGATTTTTCTGAAAGTTCAGATTTTATAAAATTCAGAGTATGGAGGAAGAGCTGCCCGGCTCAGCTCCCAGCCAGCACTTGGGAGAACGGATCCAGCTCTGCAGCCAGGGGGATCAGACTGCGGGAGAGAGATGGCAGGGCTGAGCTCTGCAAGTGCTGAACAGGGAACCCATCTTGTAAAAGTGGGAAAACTGTTCATCTCCTCCAAGAGGAAAATCATATCTACTCACAGAATTACTGAGAAATTAACCAGGAAGGTCTCTCTGTTTTTTTAAGTAGTGGGAAAAAATGATCATTTTAAACAAGCAAAGGCCCTGCGAGGACCGACTCATTTAAAGCCGCCGTGCCACAGAGGCTCGCCTGGGTGTGAGCGGCAGTGAAACTCAAACCCTTTTGTTTTAAACCTCCGAAGCACAGAGTACGGCAGGAGCTACAGAGCCTGCGAGCTTGTCTGCAGTAGGCACTGGACTGCCAGCACAGGCACTGGCTGGACACAACACCACTGGAAAATGACCTGAGAGAAGGTTTGGGGGCGGAATATCTGGGGGACCTGGGGTATTGATGTGCTTTGCAAGACACAGGTAGATCACGGACACACAGCAGTACCTCAAGGGCAAACCATTTGAATCCTTTACTAGTGATGCAAACACTGTAAAACCACTGAGCACACATGGAGCACCACAGCTCCATCTCCAGCCACAGGCTAAGGGGCATCAGACCTCCACAGTCCCTCGAACAGTCAAACCACCCCACGGCACCGGCAGCATCCGGATACCTGGCGGCTTTGGGACCCCCCTTCCTGGACAGCCAGGTTCTTCATGCACACGCCCGTGCTGAGGACCAGGGCTGTGTGGTGTGGAGGAAGGACTGTGTGGGCAGCTGAGGGACAAGGGGTCTCAGCATGGCACCAACCCCTGGTTCAGCAGAGCACCCACAGCACTTCAGCCATGAGGATGCAGCAGCTCGGCTGCAGAGGGAATTCCATGCAGGCTGTGGATTCAGCACCACGTGTGTCTATCCCTCAGATGACAAGAAAAGCACCGCAGCTAACACTTGTTTGTTGGGCTCTGCAGCCACACTCACTCCTTTGTTGAGCGACAGGCGCAGGAACAGCCCAGTGCCAGTGTCACGCTCTGTCCATCGCAGCCTGGGTGCCCTGCACAGCCAGACAGCTACACACAGAGCACCACGAATCCGTGAAAGCCCTTCCCCCTCTCTCCCCCCCGCCCTTCTCTTCACAAAGGGCGAGGGGATGGTTAAAAAGCCCTGATCTGATAGCTCTGTCCAGGCTGCATCTCGAGAGAATGGACATCCAAGCTGCTGACAGCCCTATCAACTCATCCTCCCATGGAGAGCAATCAGGGCCAACACTTTTGGTGATTTATAAAGAAAACTGTTTTCACAGACACAACGTGAAAGACACAAGCTCTAGATTACCACCAAGATTAGCATGCAAAAATGTATTTGAATTTCTGATCAGCAGGAGGCTTCAAAGGGCCCGGGCTGAGATTAGCAGGTGTTACGCGAAAAAGGAGAGAGAGCTTTTGTGCTACAAAGTTGCGCCAGCAAAACAAATATGTCTTTCACTTTGAAGAGCTGGGGAGGAATTTGTGGCCATTGCCATGGAAACTCAACAGGCCTTACACTGCAAAGCCAGATTTTGGAGACAGAACTGCTCTTATGTCTGTATGCTGCTGAATACAACATGTCTTTATCAGAAGGCTGCTGAGGAAAATGAAATGACAATGTGACACCATTGTAACACCTTTGTTTGGTTCAGCTGAATTTCCATTATTTGGAAAAGGAAAGAGCACAGCAGGCGCTTGCTTTCAACAGTGGATCCCCTGAAACCACATTATTTAGAGAAAAGAAGATACAGATTTCAGAGGACCTTGATTATCACTAACATCTAGCTAAATTTTCTGGGCCAATGTGGTCCCGCTCAGAAACTGTGTAGGGTCAGTCTTTGGCTGTACGTTTCAAAATTCTTTTTCCACTTCTTTTCTCATCCATCCTGTCTCTGCATCATAACTGAATGGCATTCACGTGAAGCACAAGGCCCTGACTGGATAGCAGGGACCTTCAACCAAACCAAAGCAGGCTGGAGAGGATGCTGCCGCTGTTCTCAACACCCTCGGTGACCTCACTCGAG
Organism: Mohoua ochrocephala; assembly: GCA_013398855.1. Taxonomy (NCBI): domain Eukaryota; kingdom Metazoa; phylum Chordata; class Aves; order Passeriformes; family Acanthizidae; genus Mohoua; species Mohoua ochrocephala. Next base: position 292,606 of record VZTA01003905.1, read on the forward strand.
CTGTGGCAAGCCCGCCTCAAAATGGTGCTGTGCTCCATGGCTGGCCATGTGGATAGGTGACCACAGGGCTGACCTCATGCACCGGGCCCCAGGGACCATGAGCAGTTGAAATGTCCCCAAAAGGACATTTGGGGAGACAAGTCCTCCCCAGGGTAGCAGGGAACAGGAGCAAAGGGCGGTGCAGAGAAGGCAGCAGACAGTGGAAAAGGCCCTCTCCAAGGGGCCGCAGCACTGCAGGCTCTGGAGCTGCTCCTGCCCAAGTGTCTGCCTTTGGCTGCCCAGTGTACCCGACCCTGGTCACAGGTATTGTTCTATAAACAGAACACATCCACAATTAACCAGTTAGTCCACCACTAACTCATCACCATCAGCATGGTTAAAACACGCAATTAAAAAGCTGATGCCAAGATATTACGCTGAAAGGTCACAGTATCTCCCCACTCCCTCTGCAGTTCAGCCCCGGCTCATCTGTCAGCGTGGCAGGGGCAAAGATGGGGCCCCTGCTCGCAGACCCCTGCTGTGGGGGCACAGGCCCACACCACCACAGCCCTGAAGCTGTGGCCAGAGCCACCAGCTGCGGGGCACAGGGCCTCCATCCCCAGAGGGCACCCAGCCAAGGTCCTGCAGCCACAGGAGGTCTCTTCATGCCTGCTGCAAAACAAGGAGGCAGTGAAGGCAGAGGCTTCCCCCGGGGAAGGGCATGGCTGCTGGCACTGCCACCTGTGACTGCCCCCACGGCTGGTGAGGAATGACTGCTCAGGGCGCCTGGAAGCGCCTCACACAGGGCGCAACACATGAAGGCAAAGAAAACGATGGAAGACTTGAAAAGCCAGGACTCAGACCCACCCCCCAGGCCAGGATCAGCAGGATCACGGCAGAGGATCCTGTCTCCAGGCACCTCTGAAGGTGTTCAAGATGCTGTGCGATCCTCCCAAAGGACAGGTTCCCCAGGAACTTCCCAGCTTTAGAGGGCTGAAGGGCAGGCACAAGGCAGTAATTCTCAGCTTTGCTCCACTTACACCCGGCCTTCCTAGAACACCTCCGGCAGAAGGATCCTGGCACCACATCAGGCATGGAGCCCTCTCAAAAAGCCCTGCTCACACACTGGGCAATGCTGCTTTCTTTGCTCTCAGACAGGAGCGTCAGAAGATATTTCTCGGATGCACCAGGTTTTGGTTAGTCTCTTCCTGTTGAAAATCTGAATTGTTACTTAAAAACAATAATCCACTGGTGTCTAAGTGAGCCTCATACAAACCTTACAAGGCCCTGCTGCATTAAATAAGAACACATTCTGTGAGAGGCAAAGCAGCAGCACTGTCCAGACATTAAGATATTGACTACCTGTGAAAAGAAATGAGTGTAACAATAGTCACTGGGAGCGCTTGAAACCCAGTGTGCTTGCTAGAACATGTATTCACTGTCTTAGATCTCATTTTTAGCTTCCACAACTCCTTGCGTAAGAATACCAACTTCCTCTCCAGCCTGCCCCACCTTCACCGGCTTCATTCACGTTTGCAAGAATGCATTTTGCCCCGAGAAATCTGGCAGAAAATGGAACTCCTGTCCCTCTCCCCTTGCTGGCTACTTATGAAAAGACTTACAGTATTAAAAGCTAAAGAACTGGTTCCACAGAATTCCACAGAGATGAACACGCAATTCGGTGCAGATACTGCCTGAATTTCAGTGCCATTTGCATTCAGCTAAGAGGGAGCAAAGACTTCTGGTTTTCATCACTAACTCGTCACATCCCTGGATACACAGAGTAAAAGGCAAATAACACTTGCATGTGAAAAAAGAAGCATACTTTAAAATATTCATCCTTGAAGCATACTTCATATGGGCCAAGCATTTCTAAGCTAGTTACATCCAGGTATTTTTTGAAAGCTAGTAAGGCAATATTTAGATCTTCCTCCATACCACGCGTTTAGGAAAAAGTACTCCTTCAAGTGTGAGCATACAAGAAATATACAAACACATAATTTATCTAAATGAAATAAAAAATGCAGTCCTTACATTTATAGCCTGCTTACATTTCTAGTTAAAAATATTTAAATTAATATTTAATTCCAAGATATATGTGACACAATAAATATAATCAAACCAAACCAAATTAAAATAATTTCAGTGTTTGAGTTGGAAATGCTCAAAGATTATTCTGAATGAAGGAAGAAAGAAATTTTCTGATAGAGATCTAGAAGTCGAGGGAATAACTTACAGTCAAATGCCAAGGTTTTACACTGTCAGTTATGTAAAACAGCATAAGACAAGGCAGCTGAATTTGTAACTCACAAAACCCTGACAAGTGTGGTCAACCTCCTGAAAGCAGTAATTTATTATCAGAAATGTCACGCCTACACAATAGCCTTATTGTTGATTCATTAGGTAATTTCCCTTGAAGACCAGCTGTTTCTAGTGTGGTGGGATGAATAATGAGAAAGATATTTAATGTTCAGGGTACAAATGACAGACATAAGGAGGTTCTAACACCACCAGCGTCTCACTGCCTACGGCACCAGCTCTGTTCCAGGGGGTAAAGGTCCTACACCTCCCACTTGCACAGAAAACCTCCCAGGTGTCAGATATGCTCAGAGGGCAGGTTGCTGTGCAATACCTTCAATAGAATCAGGAGACCCATGTGATATGGCCAAGCAGGCCTTGGGCTCATTGTCACCTTCTATTTCCATTGACATGCCCCAGGGGTAGATACTTTCCCCTCCCAGCAGACTCAATTTATTCCCAGGTGCTTCGCTGAATGTCTCGCCACCAGTGCAGCTTGCAAAAGACAGTCCCCGTGGCTGCGCTCCAGGCAAGCTTTTATCCTGTTTTCCAGAAGTGCCTCTTTTTTAACCCTAAGCCAAGTACTATCTAGATAATAATTATTAAACTATAATTTACTACAGCTAGTAGTACTATCTGCTAGTTGTTTGGTTTATTTTTTTTAATTTTACACAAATACATTATTTGTCCCTCAAATGATCCCTCTGAGGGCTACTTCTCCATCATGTTAAGTAACACTGCAATTAAAGTGAGTTAAATTCACCAATAAGCAGACAAGCACCATGTGCTGTATGGCTGGTGTTCATTATGCTCAGTACATTAATGCCAACAGTTTGTCACTGCTTCTCCTGTTACAGCCACCTAAACTGCAAGAACCAGAAAAAAAAAAAAAAAGGAAAATTTGTCTACAGGCTGCGATTGATCAGCCCTTCAATGGGATCCTGGAATACAAAAATCAGGTGGAACCATTTCTTTGCCTTTCAGAATGTACTTGTCTGGAAACACAGCTGCATGCCAAGCAGGACCACAGTGCTGCCCAGAGCAGGCTCCGAGGGGAACCACTGTGGCTTTGGTTGTGTTCCCGGAGGCTGCAGCAGGATGGAGCCTGGACGCTGACACGCTGGCAGCCTCCTCCACGGCCGAGTCAGGAAACCTAAGAGTGTGCTGATACAGGGCCCAAATTTCCACTGAAATTGCAACAAAAAGGAAAATAACTGCTCCCCACCTTGTCTAGTGATGGCTGAAGCTTTGAGATGATGAAAGGACAATTCAAGTTCTAAAGGCCTGTCACTTGCAAGTGTCCCTATTCCTCCTACATTTTGCCTTCAGTTGCAATTATATCAACACTTTCAATTAGACGTGGCTTTAGGAAAACGAACAGAAGCCCCAGACAGTAAATATTCCTTCAGTATTTCTTTCTGAGGCCAGATGCACTGACACGGCTCTTCAAACACGATTGTTTTTCAGTGACAGCGCTGTATAAGGTAAATAATTTAGTAAATATCGTCTTCTCAGATCTTACTTGTGCTGCAGCTGAGATCAAAATCAAGTTATTGTCCTTCTCTACCTATGGGGGGGAGTGTAATAAAAACCTGGATTTACAGTTAATCAGATCTGCTGACTTTGTGGCTTCTGTCTGCATTTTAGTACTCCAGCACTGCTGAGTAGCTCCGCATCCTCTGACACCAGAGGAGATGTTCTCTGTCATCTCAGCCACACTGTAGTAATTCTGTTGCTTTTAAAACTGTTCCCCTAAATGCTTTAATTGAATATAAACCACATTCAATATTTTTATTTTCAGAAGAAAAGATCTGCAAAGATCTTTTTCCCCCTCGCATATGCGAACACTCGCCCGAAGTGCAAGCTCCCCGCTCTCGAGCTCTATGCCTTGTCCCACAGAAGGGTGCCCATTGAGTTGGGTGTTCAGGCCTCCCTTGGCAAGCTTGAAACCCTCCTCTGTGTTTGAAGTCTCCAAATTTTAAGAGTGGTTCCCATAAGTCACGGCCTGATGCTATTCTCCATAGCAGGGGGTTAAATCTGAAGTCACTACTTGTCTAAATATAAACAGGGCTGAGAGAACTGTTTGGGATGTATATTGCTAGAACCTTGCCCTTGCATTCCCCTCAGAATGCCTCTTTAAAACATGGATATAGATCCTGGTTTCCTTCAGTTGCCAGGGAAAATCGCAGATACTCCTAAGAGGGTGGCACCGCAGCTTCAGGTGTGCTCAGGGGGCTCACATTATCCACACCCTCCACCCCAGGGAGGATGGGAACGTGGTCCTCCAGAAGCATTGTGTGGTCAGTGCTGTGGGTACTGCCCACTCTCATCTCAATATAATCTCATTGCAATTAGCATTTAATCATGTACTTCTTTCTATCAGACTTTTGTGATCACCAAAAACCCAGCCCAAGGAACCTGTTTGCCCCTCTGAGAAGCCTCCCATGGCAGAAGCATCCCTTCTGTCCCGGTGCAAGGCTCCTTTCCATGGCTGATGGAGCACGCTGCATTAGGATCTCTACACATTAGGAACCAACAAGAGCTGAAGAACCCCTCCCTGGTCACTTGGCTCAGCAGTCCTACAGGGACACAAGCCGTGACACCGACTGCTGAGACCTCGCCACGTTTGAAGGAGGGGACTGGACCCCTTTTCCTATTTTTTGGCCTATTAGACTTTCAAGTCCAAACATGGAGATGTGCTCAGTGCAATTTCTCTGTAAGGAAATTTATAAACTGTGCCCCATGACAGAGTTCTGCCAGCAGAAGAGGTTTCACAATTAGCAAAACCTTGTTCACGGCTCTGTTTTAGAATCTGATTATTGTTCTACATTTATCTTAAGCAAAGTGGCTGACAAATAACTGCAAAATAATGTGATAAAAACCATTTATAATGCCAGGTTATTCCAGGTCTTTCTCCCTAACTATTTATGACAAGGTAATAATGCTGGTTATGCATTTGTCTGACTTTAAATTGGTTACTAACAGCCATGATGGATGAGGGGCAGGATCGCCTTATTCGGAAAAGCAGCTCTTGATTTCTGATCTCATTCTTGCAGGTAATGAATTATATCTAATTAGCAGGTTCCAAATCTAATCAAGAGGTTGAGATGTTGACCCAGAGCAGCAAAAGAGGGTGAGGAGGCCTCCTTTTATGTTCTTTGCTTATCTTAAATAAAGAATACTTCATAAATGCAGTCTTCTGGAGAGCACTGACTACGCTGGCTAAAGATGGAATCAATTCTAAAAGTCACTGTGTTTCAGTTAACAGTTTAATGAAACTCATCTCCACAGATGTATTCTTTCCATTGGGAATGTAAACTCCTTATTCCCCATTATGGTCTATTTATTTTATTATTTAGGAAAAGTATGAGAAATTGTTGTTGTAAGCAAATCAGGCTCCAAGTGAAAGAAATTATTTTTCATATGATGAAAAAATTCTGTGACTTAAGAAAAATTTCCATCAGAATTCTTGAGAAATAAACAATTATTTTAAAAACATAAAGGAGCTGGAGTGGAAAAAAATAGCACAAGGAATGGACAGATTAAAAAATGTTTTTCAGTTTTACATCATAATAGCTGCAAAGCAAACAGAGCTCCACTTCTAATTGCATTTTGATCTTATAAGCACAATTTTCCCTGCCAGAGACAGCGAAGTGAATATAGGAGTACAAAATCTACCCTGCAATTCCGTCAACGAGTCATGTTTGTCGCTCTTTGGCTTTCACACTTGACCTAAACCCACTATTTAACACCTAAACAGGTTCAAAGGTACCTGTGCAATGTTAATACCTGTGCTGCAATTAATCACCTGCCCAGCCCTGCTTCTGCCAGTGATGGGCCTGCAGGAGGATCCACAGCCACTGCAACGAGCCCTGAAAGGCAGAAGGACCTTTCACAGCTTCTCTTATTTTCCTTTCATGATTATTTTTAAATTCTCTGTTAAGATCTTTTAAGAAGTCTCAGTTATGAAAATAAAATGAGCATTTAAAAGACAAATATCTTCTGAATTAGTAATCCAGACCTATGCCGTACCGTTTGTGTTCATAAAAAAAGACAATATATTATACGAGTTCTTGAGATGCTGTAGCTAAAGCTAAAATCTGTTTTAACTGAAGTCCTAAATAGGGCTACAATTTTCCTAAATATTCATCCATTCTTTCTACCTTAAACTTACACGAGGTCTTAAGCCTAGCAATAAACCTTAGTCTAAAAAGGATGAAATCCTAACCCCTTATTTATAATTTATGGATTTACCCCTACCCACAGCAAACTCCAGCTGAATATGACCACAACAGCTCCAAGCCCTTCTGCCAGGAATCCCATCCGGCCAGCCCAGCGGCGTGCAGGCAAGGCCACCTTTGGCCATGGAGTCTGCTGGGGGAAGCTAACAAAGCCAGGGTGGAAAGTGACGTCTGGAAAGTACAGCAGCAGGAAAAGTGGCAGCAGGAAATGCCCTGAGTGCTCAGCTGAGCCCGGCGCTTTGATGGGAGCTGGTGCACCAGCAGCCACGGGTCACACAAATTGCCTGGTCGGGGGAGAAGGTGCCTCCCCACGGACCATGGGCACAGCTGCCCTCCCTGTCTGGGCTGGGCCAGCCTCTGCCTGGCTCGGTACATGCCTGGGCCAGCTCCTTCCACGGGGCAGGCAGCAGGAGAAGCTGTAGGTCCTTCACCTGGATTCACAGCTTCTGCTGCACGTCCCAGGGATGGCTTGGTTCCACTCAGTTAGGACCTTTTGCTGTGTGAATAAAATGATTCCCCAGAGAAGGATTTTGGGTGCAGCAGCTACACTTCCCCAAGTCTCAGGCAAGGTGATTGAAAAAAGGGCCAAACCCAAAGCTCAGCTCCACACACGATGGGCTGTGCTGTACCTGCAGTGAGCGCCGTGGGGTAACAAGCCATCAGGTCTCACTGCCTTGCAGGGATCACAGGATGCTCAAGGAGAAAGCTGAGGCAAAGAGCTTCCGATTCATTGCAGCGTAACTCTTCTACAGCAATACAGAGATGGCTCGGAAGCCTCAGAGTGTGTCAAGGTGGTCTGAATTCCTGTGGTGACACTGTGAGCACGTAGCAGCTCAGAGGACACAAACTCCCTCCTTGACCCGGGCAGCCTGAGCGCACTGCTTAGAACTGCTGACTGACCTTCGCTTTCCCAGGAGCAGGCAGAATTTTATGTGATCTATTACAAGTGAAATAATCAGAAGTCTTCTGGTATTTTTACCTGCCAGAGTCCCTATATAACTCTTATTTCTTGTTTTGATCATAATTTGAGAATCTCTGCAGTGCGTATGGTGTTCGGACCACTGCCCTTTCCAAGGATGTTCTTGCCAAGCCACAAACCAGCTTTGTGCAGTCAAACAACACAATGAAACACTTAAAAACCCCTAATGACTGCAAAGAGAGAGCTGAACGGAATGAACTAGAGCCATCCTTACGTTCAACATCGCTAAGGCAATGCTACAGCTTGATTAGTATGTCACCAAAAGGAACAGGACTGTTTTGTTTTATACGGTAGCACCCACGCTCCCGGGTGTTAAGTCTGCCCAGCTCACCTTGTTCCAGGGCACTGCAAACAGGTACTGTTTGGGAAGAGGAGCATTTGCTTGCCAGGCAGACTAGTAAAATGATGGATTTATAGTGCTCTCTCTTTCATCTAATGAGGTTAAGTGACCAGTTCCAACTGTGCCTGTTTCTCAGGCAATACCAGTTTTAAGAGCTCATTTTTAAAGCCAGACAACTTTACTTTGTGTATTTATCTATTTATTTATGCATTTCCGAAGATCACCACAATATTTACTCTGTTATTAAACTCTGTGTCAGGCACTAATGGCCTGTAATTATCTTTGAAATTGGATTTGATGTTGCAAAGTTACACAGTACAGACAAGTGTCCTAATGATGTCAGAGTTTCATCATGAGAAACTGTTCTGATGCTGCAATTTACTTAGAAAACACCCCTGCCATGCAGAACATATGAAAACAGATCAACAGTGAGCCTGACTTAAAAACTAAACCAGAGCCCAAATATCCCAAATCTGTACGTCAATCCACTTCAAAATGGCCAGTAAAAAACCAGCTACCTGTGCTCATCTGCTGCTGCTTGTACTCCCCTGCACAGGCCTACATGGACATATTACTACTTTTTCTTATTTAACAAAACAGTTCACAACATAATTCCACAAAATTAGCATAAAAACAAATGTTTGTGAGTGGTATTTTCTTTGTTCCCCCTGAGCCTGGCCGAACTAGCATGCTCTGTGTCATTCTTTCTTGTGAACAAAAGGCTGAGAGCTATCGCCTCCAATTCCCCATTAAAGCCCTCGCCCTCACTCATTCTGTCTGCAGAGAGACCAGAACCCCCCCAGCAGCAGAACCCGCTGCCATTAATTCAGTTACCCAGGGAATTTCACACCTTTGCCAGGCCCTTTACGGTTCTCATTTTAGTGCAACCTAATCTCCAATGGATGCGGAAAGCTGTGAAGAAGGGCAGCTCAAGCTGAAGGCAGCAATTAAATGATAATTAGGGCTTTACTTCATCTTGTGATTGATAGAGGTTCACTGGACCCAAACTGCATCTTGTCATGTGCTAATAGGCCTGGCAAGATACTCCACTGCATCTGAAGGATTTTGCCTTATCTCAAGAGAGATAATCTACTCAACAAGTAATCTCCTGCCTGTGGTAAAGTGCCACTGTATATTTACCAGGCCAGTATTCTTCGTGGTTCAGCTCTGAACAAGCCCTAGGACTTCCTTAGGAGCAAGGAAGCCAAGACTTTCCTTTCCTGTTTTCAGGCTTCTGGGTGCCCAGTTCTTGGGTCTCCCAGAACAGCTGCTTCATCTCCCTTAAGCACATCCCTTACCAGCACAGACCCTCACAGGAGCCACCGCCTTGGAATCTCAGCCATGGAAAACTTTTGAACCATTTTTAGTCTGTTTACTGCTCCCGAGGAAGTGAACTGTCCTGCGGCCGCAGCCCCGAGCCAGGCGTGTGGCGAGTGGGAGGCAGGAGCCGATGCCCATGGTCCAGGGCTGCAGCTCCCATACTCCTCTGTGTCTTTTGGGCCTTTGTCAGCCCAATTACTTATTATAAACAATACAGTTTATCTTTATCAGAATCATTATCTAAATTGGCTACATGACACATGCTGTTTTCCTAACTGCACTCCCGGGAAAATGTGCTATAAAATCTGTGATTTTGTACTTTGTAATTATCCCTCTATGGGCTATAAAGCATTACTCTGGTGTTTAAAATAGGTATAGCTAGCATTTTCCACTCCTCAGAGTGGAACATTTATTCTACCTCAGAAAATAAAATGCAGCAGAATATTTGGTGCAATCAAGCAGAGGTTTGCTGCAGCCACGTCCTGACTGCTGAGCTGACTCCACACACAAAGGAGTTTCTCATGACATGCTCCATTTTTATTAAGGGGTTTCTTTTTCTCTGAGCAAGACAAAGATGACCTAAGATAGTGTGAAGTGAAACATGGCCTTAGCTGGCATTTTAGTCTGGAAATGATGAGGTGTCAACAATAACGGTTAACAGGATCATACTCCCAGTGCCATTAATTTTCTCTTTTCAGTATCCTCCACATTTCCTGTTGTAAAAATGCTGGCCAATTCTTCCCTGTTGCTGACTTTTGTTTTCCTTACTGTTTTGAGAAATTCCTCCTTCCTCAGGATTTCTAAATCTATTTCACACAGTGCCAAGCCAGCAGCTCTCCCCATGATTAAAACAAAACACTTTAGTTCTAAAGAGCAAAGACCTCACCTCCCATCTTGCACAACATGAGGTGTCCCTGGCCTCCCTTTTTAGCTGATTCTGCTTGCTTGATGCACTTTCAGAAGTTCAGTAACTAGCAGTGGAGGGGTCATGTTTGCCCTCAAGTTGCTGCTTTTCATGCTTGACATGTTTTTCTACTGTCCAGTCCCTTAGCTGCAACAGGGTCAAGAGGATGGAGGGAAGGGTGGGGGTTACAGAAAGGGTATTGTATTACACAAACCCCAAAAGGTTTCGGTTACAGAACGTATATTGTCCATGTCTGTTGGGCTTGTGAAGAAGTATCAAGTTCACCACATTCTCATTTAGGGACTTTGATCCTTTCAGTTAAAAAGAAGCTGCTGAGAATTACTCTGCAGAGCAAAGAAATGAATCAGTTGTACTCTCTCACCCAGCACTGAGGAATGCCAATATTTCTGTTAGCCAGCCCAATCCTAGGGAGATTTACCCAGCTGCAGAGAGGCTGGAAGGGGCTTAAGTCTATCAACACAACCACAGGCTCCCCCTCCTTTCAGAAGGGCTCAAGCACCTCTTATGTTGCCTGACTTTCAGTGATGTGGAGCCCTTTACATGTCTCTGGGTTTGAGTATTTTTATGCTCCTTCTGCAGCTACAGCAGCTGTGAATCTTGTCTCCTCTCCCCATCTCTCCTTCTCCAGGTTATCCATGATTGCCCAGGTATTCCTGCTTAGGTAATTTATCCGTCAGATAAAAATATATCTGGAATCGCCACAGCAGTTGTTTCTGCTGCTCTTTCCTGTTGCTCTGAAAAAGGCTGACCTGTCTCAATGAACTTTCTTTCTCCCAGAAAGTATAAAATTCTGTAATTGTCTTTTCCCATAGGAGTCCCTGTATTTTTTGCCTGGAACACATTTATGCATATACTGACAACGTTTGGGTTTGTTTTTTTCCTTGCATTTACATTGGTAATCTTTGTTAATCTAATTTTTATGGCCTGGTGAGCTGTGATGTGCATGCTGGCATTGCTAAATCAGGGAGACCTTATTTCTATATGGGGGCTTTGTCTGCATTTACTAAAATAAGAGAGACTCGGAGCCATCAGGTGTTTCAGGGTCCATGCCTGAGCTTTATCCTGAGGGCAGAACCCACCCATGACCCAGACAGGGACTCAGAAACTGCCGTATTACAGAGCATGGGAGTGTTAGAAACGGGCTTTCCTTTTGCTGTGGAACAGTCTGTTTCCTCCGGGCTCTCCCTGACCAGGACATGGGTCTGAGCTTTGCTGGGGAGCTGCATGTCCCAGGGCAGTGCTTGGACTGACTTTCAGAGGTGCCTTCCAGTATTTCAGGATCCCAGGGAGCAGCCACGCGGAAACCCGTGCAGTGCTTCCAAGCCCAACTGCTCCGTGTGAAGTGGTGCTCCCGTGATGGGGTCAGAAGGGACCCAGAAAGGCATCACGAGGTGTTAGCTGATTTTTCAAGGGGCTCTGTTTTGTTGCATTAGCAATTTTCTACAGCATTAAGCAGTTTCATGGTACATTGTACTGCACTGCCCGAGATGGGACACAGACTATTTTCAGCCCAGGGAGGTGACAGACTTTAGACATCAAACATCATGATGGACAGGGAGACTAGTGACAGAACAGCAGCCATCTGCCATAAGCTTTCCAGTTCACCAGACCTGGTCTCCCTTCTCAGACCTGCAGTCCCATCAGAGCCCTGCTCCAGCCTCTTGGCAAGCTGCTGCCTCAGTGCCTGGGAAAGTCCACATCTTCATTAATCACTACCTGGGCCTGTCTAACCTGTTCTCTCCTTTGCTCCAGCCCTTCATCCTTTCCCTTCTTTCTTCCTTCTTACCTTTTCTCTTTAAACAGTCTTCATCTTCTTTTTTTCAGGGAAATTATCCAGAAATACTAACAACAAATAGAATAGCCTAGACAGTTGTAGGGTCAAGAGCTTCCCTTTTATATGACAAATATATGTATTTCAGTTACTATTTCCAGTTAAATTAGATTTCCACTTGTCTCTTCCAGTTACACAAGGAAAACAACCAGTTACTGATATTGCTGCCACAGTGTAAGCAGCTGTACAGGAGGTGTCTTAGGATGGATTTTAAGAAAAAAAGGACTCTCAGGAAAAAGGAAACATTACAGAAGGGCTAGATAATGGATCACCTGTATGCCGTAAGCTGCACTCCTGACTTTCAAGAAATAAACCAGACCACATCAGTCTTGGCATTTTAAAAAGAGCACTCAAGAGCAGCACGAGACACAACAGAACCCGCACAACACACCTGGGCTCCACTAAACGGGGCAGCACAACGGGCCACACCAACGCACAGGAACTGCACTGCATCTGGCTGAGCCTCTTCACGTGGGACATGGAAGCAGAACCCAGGAGCATCTGCAGGCTTGTTTGGAGGTAAGGAATTCTGCCTGACTACAGAGGTCTTTTTTCTTTAAGATCTCGCCTTTCAGAATCACATAACATTTCTAAAAGTAACAAAAGTGATAATTTTTATTGCCGCTTAATTTCCAGTTTGAATGTTCCAATTTGAAACAGGTTGGAAGTTCTGTCCCACTTAAAATTTCATGAGCATTATTAGAAATTATTGTTATATAATTGTCACCAGAATATTTGATAGAATCACAGACTCATAAAATATGCTGAGTTGGAAGGGATCCAACTGTGCAGGACACCCCAAGAATCCCACCTTGTGCCTGAGAGCGTTGTCCAAACGCCTCTTGAACCCAGGCAGGCTTGATGCTGTGATCACTTTCCAGGGAAGCCTGTTCCAGAGCCCAACCCCGCTGTGGGTGAAAACCCCTTTCCTGATATCCCACCTAAATATTCCCTGATGCAGCTTCAGCCATTTCCTTGGGTCCTGCCACTGGTCACGAGAGCAGAGATTGGTACCTGCCCCTCTGCTTCCCCTCATGAGGATGCTGAAGTCCACAATGAGGTCTGCCCTCTTCTCCAGGCTAAATAAACAAAGTGCCCTCACCTGCTCCTCACAAGACTTCCCCTCTCTGATTTGCTGAGATGTCTCTGCAGGGCCTCTCTGCCTTCAAGGGAGTTGGCTGTTCCTCCCGATTTGGAGTCATCAGCAAACTCTACTTAGTACTGTTTTGAGTCCTGTGTCCAGGTCATCAATGAAGATGTTGAAGAGCCAAGGATGGAGCCCCACAGAACCCCTCTAGTGACCGTGCCAGGCTGATGTCACCCCATTCACCGTAACTCTTCGTGCTCGATCCACGAGCCAGGTGCTCCCCATCAGGTAAGGTGATTATCCAGCTGTGGGATGGACAGCTTGTCCAGAAGGATAACATGAGAGTATCAAAAGCTTTGCTGAGGTCCCAACAGATTACATCTACTGGCTTCCCTTGATCATCTAGGTGGGCTGTCCTGTCGCAGAAGGAAATCAGGTTCCACAAGCAGGACTTTCCCCTCATGAAGCTGTGCTAGCTGTGACCGACGACTGCATTGTACCCCACGTGTTTTTCAATACCTCCCAGAATAATCTTTGCCATGATTTTACCAGTAAATGCTACATTTCTTGCTACCTTCTAGAAAACAGCTTGACTAAATGGAGCTCACCAAACCTGAACAGAGCAGTACAAGGTTGCCTTTTTTGTTAATCGACAAAAATTTTCATAAATTGTCAAAGGACATAACAGGCAGCCCTCCCTTCTCAGCCAGATAAAATCTGAATAAAAGAACACATTAAAAGGCATATAAAAGCACATGTGTGACAGAAGAGCTGTTCTCTGGAAAGGGACACAGATAAAAAATCCCTGGAAATGTCATCATGCACTGTTTGTAGATACAGCTGTACCCATATCTCTAAATTCAAATGATAATGAGGTGTAAAGATTTTATCAGATACCTGGCTGGCTGGAAAGACCTTTGTGTGTTGGCTGGTGTAGCCTCATATTAGGTGGTAGGAATTCTGTTTTCTTTTCTAAGTGGAACATCAGATTACACAGGTCTTATTTCACTGCTGATTGCAGTCATCCACTTAACGTCTTGACAGATATTCAAGAATGGAGCAAAGCTGGTGGTGCTGCTGAGTGAGGTGCACATCCATCCATCATCTGCTAGCAGATCACTTGGAGGGCCAGGCCTCATGTCATTACCCTGCAGCACACCACAACTTGGTGGCTTTTTTTTTTTTTTTTCCTTTCCTAATTCCTGCTAACTAGGTTTCTCAACAATTTTGGGATGGCCTGCTAGCTGTCATTCCTACAAATAAAAACATCAACTGAAACATCCTAGGCCAGCGCTTGAGTAACACAGTGGGGTTTGATATATTTTCTGGAGATTACACAGTTGTGTGATGTTTTAGCCTGTTTCCAGTGAGTGTTGCCACTGCACAGTCTGTGGATCACCGAGCAGTCTCCAAATGCTTGGTTTACTTTTTACAGCAGCAGGACTGTTGTCAGCTATTGCACCATCTCCTGTGCTCCCAGCCCAGCCCAGCCCACTCTGGCCCTCCTGTGGAGGAAGGTGGGCTCCCAGTTGAGCCCGTGACTCTCATCTGAGGGCACAGCAGAGAAGATGAGGGCAGGACAGTGCTCCCAGCAGCCACAGTCCCCAGGACCCCGCTGAGGTTTTGCCATTGCTCTCAGCTGCGCTTCAGCAACGGTGCCCGAAAAACAGGCACTGCCTGTGATCTGATCCTCTCCCATCCCTGACTGGTCTTCCTGCAAAGCAGCTTTCCAGAAGGGCCTGGCCGAGGATATCCCTGACTCCAGGTGACCTCCACACCACCTCTCCCGGCACTGCCAAACCAAGTGCCCAACAGTGCTTCAAACCAGTACAGGACAAAACCAGGACCTGAGAAAGACTTTTCCCCCATTGAAAGAAATATGGCAGTTGACAGTTTCTCCTCTAGATGATCACCTGTGCTCTTGTCATTCAGTAAGCTCAGAGAAAAACTGGTTTTTTTTCAAGGAAAATTTATCTAGGGGAAAGATTTGAGATGAGTTACAAATGTAATCAGTGTTTGCCACCACTGCCAAGTAAAGCATAAGTGGCAGGAGCACCTCTGTTACCGTGCTGTGAGAGGCACTGGAAACCTCGGCAGCAGCAGGAACCTCATCCAGAAAGCAAACAGGTCAGTCAGCCCAACACGGAAGCATTTTGTGAAACACAAAGCTGAACGTTCTATATTCATTCATTGCTGCTTTTGGCACCTTGTTTGCTCTCCTTTGTGACTCCTTTTTTTTGTCATCTTTTCTACTTGGTTACATTAAAAGAGAAACTTCTTTAATGTTCTTAAACTCATAAACCGCAAAGCATGTTCTACTTCTGTCAGCCTGAAAGATGCATTACACAAACTGGACTTGTGTTCACACCTCTGTTGAAAGACAGAAACAAATTCTTCAGCACTCAAGAAAAAGAATCATTTCTTGTCAACATGCCACTCTGTAGTTTGACTTCACTGGGCATCAGAGGAGAGTGACGTTTCCCTCTAACACTGTTCTCTGTGAAATAGTCTCTAACAACAAGGAATGAATACATATGCTACCTGCCCAGGTGAAATGGTTATCGCCCTGTCTGCTTTCATCTAACAGTGCAAAAACATGTTTGCCTCTATTTGGGAAACACTCAGTGAAATCATTAAAAGCCATGGATGAAACCATATAAAACAGATTTGCATTTCCTTGTCCCGGAATACTTGACATAACAAAGGGCATATACTCCTTAATGTAAATAGATCACACTTGCACAACACTATTCTAAATAAATCTGGGGCTAATGTAGTTTATGAGATACACTGAGGAGGTTAAATTGTTTCTGAGTAGGTGGTTAATTAAAGGATTTATTTTGCAGTTGCAGAGGACCCATAACTCATGAGTTACTGCACAATAAAAGTGTTGTAGATGTGTAAAATAACACCATGATTAACTCCCCCAAGCCACTCAGCCCCACACAGTTTTGTGTGCCCCTTCATTCTGCCAACGGCCCCAACCCAAAACTCAACCGCACTGTGGCTCGGGGTTGGGATTGGTGGTGGTGGTGGGCTTGGGTTTTGTTTTGGTTTGGAGGTGTTTTAGTGAAATAGATGCATCTGATCAAGTGGTTGGCTCAGGACTTCTGTGAGCTACAAAAGAGGAAAAAATATACATGGAGGATTAATTATCAATCGAAAGTGGTCTAGAACAGGAGAGAGAAACAGCCAGGAAAGACTTTTTAATATAATAACTCTCATTCTGTTTCTCTCTCAAAAGGCTCCTGAGGAGCTGTGAGCTGTACAGTGAAGCTTCCATCATACAACACACTGCACTTGTGTTTTGTTTGGTAAGGTCAAGCATCTGTTTTACCATTTCCTCAAAGTAATCTTAATGTTTAATGGAAAGTGACAAAGAGGAAGTGTGAAAAAATACAACATGGTTTTCCTTTTAGTTAAAACTCTGTTTGTTTTGGTCCATATTAAAAAAATTATTTTCCTATATATTTACCCCTCTAAAATCCATGCCATTCGGCTACCAGCATTAATGATGTTAGGATGAATTATACAGAGAAATCAAATTTTCTGTAGCATTTGAACGCCATTAAAATGCCAAACAATAAACTACCAGACTGCAAATTAGATCACTGGAAATATCAAACACATTGCGGTATAAAATCCATAATTGCATTTAGCGCTTTGGCTCCCAGGGGACAGGCTGCTAAAGATCATCACCGTGCCACATATGAGAAGCTATTGACAGAACGATAAAAATCGACAGGCTAACCAAATAAACACTGCAGGCTTCATTAAATATTCAGCAACTGAAATTTGACTATCATGTGCCTTTTTTCCCACTAGATGTGTCCTGCTGCAGCGCTCAGGATTTCACCGTGACAGCGATGTGGGCGGCTGTGCCCCGCAGGGCTCGCGGCCGCGCGGCGCAGGGTGCGGGCAGCACCAGCAGGTACTGGCGCCATCAATAAACACACTGCAGCCCAGACAGGGTGATTATTCTCCTGAATACATTATTAGTCTTGGCCCCGGGAATACCTCCAAAGACTTTAATTAGAGGAAGCATAATATCTGCAAAAGTTTAACACTCCTGCTAGGAGAACAGGGACATTTTGCCCCTAATGAAGCTGAGCATTAAATGGCCTCCTCTCTAGCCCCTTCTGCAGGTGGGTGCCACAGCAACTGCAGGACCCTGCACGCCCCGGGACAGGCACGCCCAGCTGTTCCAGGCTGGCCAGGACTCCAGCGGGCGCTTGTGTCTGAGGAGCACAGAGCGTGGTGCCCACCCCAACAGCCTGACCCCAAGGCCAGAAGGCACCCATGGGCACAGGCTCTGGGATGCTCATCTCTCTCTGCCTGGGTCTGACCTGGAGAAGGGTAATCTGCTTTGTGTAGCTCTGTCTTGTACATGGTAAGAGGGACACAAAAGAAATGAGTGTCCCTGGCAGAAGACAGGATGGTACTAATTTTAAATTTTACTAACCACTTATTTTCTGTTGCTTTCTTGGATCACTCACTGGCAGGAAGAGCACTTTTGTGGCTTAAACAGCCATTCTCTCTGGTGACGGTGAGATAAATAGAGCTACAGGAGAGTTGGTACAGGCAGAGGGCACAGAGCCATGCCATGTACTTGAGGAAGAAAAAGGAACTTAGGTAAATCTGGTGTGCCCCAAGGAGTTGTAGAGCCCAACAGTACTTGCTGCTTGTGGACCCGGCCTGACTGAAATGGTGAGAAACTGGGACCTGGAACAGGGCTTGCATACTACATTGTTTAAAATATTTAAAATAGACTGTTGTATTTCTTAAAATTACATTGAATGTTTCAAATCCTGGAATTAGTTCCCACAACCCTGTCAAGACATATTTTCGCCTGCTTGCATGCTCATGCATGCAGAGTGGCACGCTTACTGCTGCAAGAGAAAAGAAAACAACGAAAAGGCTGCACGTTTCCTCACTCTGTTCCTACAGGCCTTGAGTCTGAAATTAGAACAAATAAAATGTATAATGCATGCTCTGGAAGCACCCAATAGGGTTATAAGCAGCCATTCCCTCTTCATGGAGAAAAAGTTTATGTAAATGACTGATGACAGTGTTATTGTGTGAGGAATATCAATGGAGTAATTACAGTTACATAGCTTGCTGCTGCACTGCTGCTCTAAGCCTGTGTTAATTTTTCACACCACTCCCCTGGGAAGGATCGCAGTGTGCTCCTAAGAGCAGAGCTAATAATCGGAGCTCTGAGCCACTGCCGCTGAAACTAGCCCCAAGGTCTTTCTGAGCAGACTGCTAAACACTGCCTGTCTCCCCAGAGAGAAGAGAACAGAGATAAAATGATTAAAAACTGCCAAATTGGACTGGCAATCACTTGGCTATACTGTCAGCTCAAGACAAGACAAATCTCAGTTATTTTTCCTTTTGTGAGCTGG
Organism: Mohoua ochrocephala; assembly: GCA_013398855.1. Lineage (NCBI taxonomy): Eukaryota > Metazoa > Chordata > Aves > Passeriformes > Acanthizidae > Mohoua > Mohoua ochrocephala. The sequence goes on from VZTA01003905.1 coordinate 311,011, forward strand.
AGAACAAGGCCAGCACAAAGCAGCATGACTGCTAGCAGAGCAGCGGGCTGACCACGTTCCAGGTCCTCACCACTTCTGTGTCAACATCTACAGACTCAAATGATATCTCGGTGATTTTATTTAACACCAGCACAAATCCAGAATCTGAGAAAACCAAGTTCTATTTAGGCCTACTGGGACACTTACTAGAAGTCAATTCCACTTGTTTGATCCCAGGAATAATTTCAGAACTGAGCAGATCACAGGCCCAATAACCACATCTTCCTCCATACGAGCAGTTCTTTGAGGTTGGATACTGCTGATACCGTTTGTCCTGAAGTTTTAGACAAATGACATATTCTGTGCAGCTCTACACGGTGAGAGGAAGCACAAGGATTAAGTGACAGAAGACATGTTAAATGTGTAAATTAAAGCAAATGCCCTTTTAAAGACTCAGGCGAGGTATCTGCACCTCGGTTGTGTGAACACTGTGAGAGGGTCTTGAGCCGCAGCTGATGATCAGTAACACAAGTCACCACTTCACACAGGCTTGGAAGAAATACTCCATAACAAAAAAGAAAAGTAGCCACAATTGGCCTATCAGCTAGAAACCAGCAGCCCACGGGTCCTGACACGAATCACCTCACAAAGGTGCACACACCTTCCTCGGTGAGGCGACAGGGAAGAACAGCCAGAATGGCTGTGGAGAATCCCACTGGCCTTGTGCACGGCTGGTCCATAAGCCCTGTGAAAGGTAAATTTCCTGTGCGAAACCTGTCAAAATCGGTCAACATCACTTCAGCTCTGTAAAGGGGCAAAAGGGTGATGGCTAGGGACCTCTTCTACCGCCCATCACAGTATTTTTAGCTTGAGTTCACTGCATGAAATCCTAAGTGCAGATGTCAGCATTTGTGTAATCACCTAGCCAGATCCTTTTCCAGAGTCCAGTTGTCAAGTGGCTTGTGCATATTAATGACAAAAGTTACACCAGCCTGAACCTGGGGCTCACCAACCCCTTCCTATCTATCCACAGAAAGGGGGATGACACAGGGGCTTTTCTCCTATACCCCACAAATTTTCTCAAACATTTGTTTGTGATTAAACCATTTGTTTGTTATTAAAAATACTTTAGCTAATACCCTTTTGAAGCAAGAGGAAGAAATCTGGCAAGATTGAACACTAGCAGCTGGCTGGGATAAACGGGCTACAGGAGGTAACTTGCTCTGATAAATCCTCCAATTTTTCCAGTTTTCACTGAAACATCAAATTGTCACGCCTGCTCCCCAAATATCTCATTTACAGGACAACTATTGGCGTTTCACAGGGATTAAAATGACCTCCTGTCTCTGTTTCTCTATAGGTCCGTGGCGATGCCCCCGGGGCAGGGCTGCCAGGGCACCCACTGGCTGTGTGTCTGCCGCAGTGAGGGAGCAAACCCTGCACCTGGGGCTCTGCCAGCCTCGAAGCCCTGCCTGGGGCTCTGCCCAAAACCAGTTTCGTGCACGAGAAAACCAGGGTTTGGTCCTCCACGTCCCAACAGGGATTTGGAAACAGGACATTTGAAAACCTGCAGGTGAAGGAGGGAGGGAAGCAAAGCTGGGGGGCACGCAGGGACACTCGGGGGCTGGAGCTGAAACCCCTCCCCACCGGGGATCACTGGTGCTGCTGAACGGTGCAGCCCCTTCCCCAGGAGAGCGGCGTGCCGGGGGCTGGGCCCTGCGCTGGTGAATCACAACCACATCTGAGGCAGCGTATCCTCAGTTACTAAATAGGTTTCAGTTTATTTCATTGATAGCTCATTTTTAGCTGATTCTTTTTGACCTATCTCAGTGTCTCATCCTCCTTGCAGGTCCAGCACGGCTCACTCTGGCTGTGTTGCAAAAGCCCCCTCCCTCTGTACAGCTTTGGTTTACATCGGACTAAGGTAAACTGAATCCTGTTCACCTATTCCAAAACTGATCTTGCACAGAGACCAGACACCGTGACACCAAGCTCTGCAAAATCACATTTAGTACCTCCCAGTTATCCATCAGTTAAAGTGAACATTTCCTCTGTAAAACAAGCTGTTGGGGAAAGCCTCTAAAGCAGAGTCGGGAATAATGTGGCCACGTAAACAGCCCCTTTACCCTCAGCTGGACACACGGGTATTCAATTAAAGAGAAACTATTCAATTAAGAGAATCTAAATAGGCATGTACTTGCAGCCTGGAAAAGTTTAAGTTGCTGGAGCCGTCTGCATGGCATTTGTGGAGTGGAAACGCTTTAGGCTGCTGCAGCTCAAGGGGAGTAAGGCCAGTCTTTGTGGATGTGACACAGCCCTGATGGACATCCCTCACCTCCTTGTCTTCAGTGTAACACAACCTTACGGCCAGACAGACATTTTCCAGCGTTAACAACATGGGCTTGCTTACTGTGTTTGTTTCCTCATTTCCAATCCTAAAAAAAAAGATAAATCACTATAATCTTAACTTTGATACACAAAAGTGCACCTTTTTCATACACTAAATACATAGCCAACGCACACCAGAGGCACTTCACTTAGTTACTGTGAGCAGAGAGTCATACTGTAAACAGAGAAACAACTTTCTACTTCAGCTGCTCTAGATCCAGATGCTTTCTCTGTTCTGCAACACTCCAGACACTTATGATTAAAAAGAACATACCAGGTATTACAACTATTAAACTGTTAGATACAATTTACAATGGCAATAACCCCCTTGTCGTTGGTCTCTCCTAAAGTTAACCAGAAGTTTGTCAGGTATTTAACAGCTCATGGAGAGAACTGAGTTTGCGACTTGTTTCACAGAAGTTTGGTCAGTTATTTCTTAAAAGCACCAGCTTTTGGTTTAACTCAGTTTGTTCAAGTTAAGGAAAATGTGAGGCTAACTGGTATAGGGCTTTTTATTTTTGGTCTATTATTTATACAGCGTCTCATTTCACTCATATTCAGAGCAGATCAGACCTGAGTCCTGCTCTGAGCTTGCAGACTCGGGGTCAAGCACCTCCCGAGGCAGGCGGGCAGGCAAGGCACCCGGCAGCAGCACCAGTGCCGGAACCTCAGGACTCAGCTCTGGACAAAACCACCCCCAAGCCCGGTGGCACAGGCTGACAGCACAGGCTGGGCAGGGGGTTTGCAGCCCCCAGGGCTGCCCATCCCACCACATCCCACCAAGGTAACGTGGCTGGGGACTATCAGCCTTGGTGTCCCTCTAGAAGTGTCCAAAGGGATCATTCAGAGGCAGAGGGATGTCTGCTGGATCTTTCTCTGCAGCAAAGGCAGGGGAAGGCAGCAGGCTGCCCTGAGTGATGCACTTCCCTGGCCTCCAACTGCACCAGGAGATGCAGGGCACAGCTTGGGCATAGGGTAAGGTGGGCAAGGGTGGTAGGACTGGCCAAAAGATAGGAGGAGAACAAGCATCCAGTGGTGTCCTTCTTTTATAAGAAATTTAATAACTTTGCTAGAGAAGTACAAACTGGGAAAGCTGACAGCGCTCATTCACTGAAAGTAATGAGGTTTGACAGATTTTTCTCAAGGATCACAGGTTATAGGCTCCCCTACTCATCAGAAGCAAGATGTTGTCAGGGTGGATGTCTATCTTCCCCAGAAAATATGAACAATTTAAACATGTGAGAGCATGTTGAAGTCATCATAAAGTTACTGTCATTTGTGTCCCTGCTAGGGTGAGCACCGCAACTGCAAACCAGCGTGGCCTCAGGACACCCACCAGCGTGATGCAGCCCTGGGAAGGATCAGCAAAGGCTGAAGATGAGAAAATGATCAGATTAACATTTTCTCACTACATGTCCCCACGCTGAGTGTGTTGCCTGCCACCTCTGGCTAAAGTCACACACAATTTAGCCCGAAGCTTCCCTGGATTTTTAGCTTAGCAAAGGATCCCTGGGCTTAGTAATTCCACCAGATGATAAGAGCAGTTTACAAAATGTCTTAGCTTTTCTATTTCTGGAGAGCTGATAATTTAGGGCTTGACACCACGTGCAAGTCTTGCCTGAGCAGGAACCCTGCATGGTGTAATCGCTTCCTGCTGCGAGGGCGCAGTGTCTGGATCAAGGCTCACAGCTGACACGCTCCTGCCTGACATCAGGCTGGGGCAGACACCTCTCCGTGCCATCGGCACACTCCTGCAACCATTCCTCACCAGCTGACTTTCTCTTTCAGTGGCACGAGTGGTGTCAGTGTACGAGCTGGGTATTTTGATTTTGGAATGATCTGGGAGGTGCAGATTTTATTATGCTAATGAAATAAGAACACAATAGTCCTCTGAAGCATGCAAGCTAGAGGCCAGGGGCAGTGCTAAAAACTTCTCCCACAGGAAAAACAGATACAAGGCTGGCTTTGAGAGTGGGCGTCTTCTACACTAACCACTGCATTGTCAGAAACCACAGCTGTCCACCACATGAGCGAGCTCAGACAGGCCTGCCTTGGGCGTGCTGACAGGTCAGTGCCTGCAGCGTGGTGCTCCCCGGCAACACAGGGCAGCTCCTCCAGCTCTGAGCTGGCGACCTCGCAGCCCAGCACCCGTGAGGATACGCAGGGCACCCAGCTGAGCTGTGCCAGAGCTGCCCTGCCTGTCTTCCTAAGGGCAAGGGGCTGATCAGCCTCGCTGGGCATTTCTAACACAGGCATCTACACACACACACAATCGCTTCTGTTTGGCCCTTTTATATGTGGCAATTTTTACTCGTGTGCGTCTTGCAGCACAGCATCAATGTGAGTCTGCAGAGCAAACCTCCAGCTGAGCACCTGCACAATCCCCTGGCTGGCCCAGCTTTCGAGGTGCTGTGCATGATCCTTCTCTCGATCCACCGTTTGCCCTGTCGTGCTCTTACAGTACATGCAGAACAGCTTGGGTCTTCCAGGAGAAAAAACACACAACGAGCCATTATTAAAATTAGTTTAGTAAACAATAATCAGAGGAATAGTTAATAAGCACAGCTTTGCTGTGTTAAGTAGGAAATTAGATCCACTGCCCCATTACTATTTTGAGTGAGAAAGCAATGATGCCTTTAATTATGCATAGTCTGCTTTATTTGAACTGTGTTGGCTGTTGTGAAGGAAATAATCAATGTAAACGCCTCCTGAGGTCGCTCCTGAGGCAGCCGTGAAATGAACTAAGTGAGCAGAGCAGTGCGTATAATCATATCAAGCAAATCCCCAGGTACCAGCCTGAGAAACACACACATATGATTTATACACTCTCCACAACTCAACACTGACACCCCGAGCCATTTTAACAGCAGAGCCTGCACATTGCTCTGAATTCTTACCTACACATGACAAGTCAAATTTTTGAAGCTGGAATTAATCCTGTGCATTTTAAAATTAGCACAGCCTACCCTGAACTCTGTGGGAATCCTGCTTGATCAGAAATCATGGAACTCAACTCCTGTTTAAAACCAGTTTGTATTCTAGCGACCTTAAGCAGAACTCCCCAAAGAATTTTTGCACACTAAGGTTAATCTTCAGGAGAAGTTCAACATGAAATAAAGTTTAGAACTAAACTCTACTGTGCTGAGAGGGGCAAGATTCAGGCTGGAGGAATTATCTTTTATTTTCTGTATTTATTTAATAGCAAACTTTTATCTGAATTTGTTTACAAAGCTAATGGGATTTTTGTTTGTTTATTGTTTTTCACATTTTTGAGTTCAAGCAAATATTTTAATTACAAGTATCCAACTTCAGTGTGAATTGGCAGCACCTGTGTTAAAACCATGAAGGAGAGAATACAACACCCAAACGAGACTTTCTGCACAGGTTCCTTCACCAACCACCTTTCAGTGACTGAGGTGCCGTGGTAGGGTCACAGCTCACCCCACCCCTCCCCGTGTTTTACTTCTGTGGAAGCCGCACCAAGAAATTTACTTAAAAAAAAGAAAAAAAAAAGATAAAAAGGGAAATTGTGCTGTGATTCAGAGGATCACAGCTTGTAGGGAAATCACGGTGTACACATCACGCCCTGGAACAGAGGCTGGAGCCTCTTGCTGCGCTGCAGATGCCCACCCTGCTGCAGAGAGCAGCACCCCAGGAGGGTCTGCACCGCTCAGCCACCGCCGGCCCCAGCTGCCCTCTGCTCACACAGGCCACGCTCCCCAGACCTGCCCAGAGCCAGGAGCCCTCTGCCCCCTCAGGTGCTTCCCTGCTGTGACACCTGCACGCTCACACCTCTCGGTCTCTGCTGAACTTTCACACTGGTGTTGCCCCCCCAGAATAAAGTTTCTCAGCTGTCTCATGCAAGGCCTCCTGCTCCAAAAAGCATGGAGGGAAGGTTTTTTTCTCACAGCTGAACTGCCGCAGAGTTTGCTCAGCACAGCTCCCTGACACCTTGTCGCTGCCAGGGCAGGACCATGTCACAGCCACACAGAGGTTTCCCAGGGCACGTTCGGGTGGCTGTGCCCAGACATCTGCTCTCCACTCCACACACAGGATCTCTGCAGGTCCCTCACTCACGTGCTAAAGGGAGTTTGATCTTTCACTGAGACGTGCACTGGCGTGAACTACACCCTAAGGAGTTAAATCAGCTTTTGCTATGGAAACTCACATGATAAAAATAGATCCTCCTGCTCTACAGGATCTGCACTGTGTGTGATTTAAGGGCCCTTACTGAACTACCCTGTGTGGTTTGTTTTGTTGCACAAAAATCATATTTGTCAAAAATTTCTTTCCCCAAGAATAGCTGTACTGGCCACAGAGGGAAAAAACAGCCTCTTTTTCCCAAATGGAAAAGGAAAGCTTATGCTTCTTAGCATTTTGTCTAGAAATAAAAGTTTTAAGGAGTAAGAGCATATGGTGGTTCATAATTTTTATACAACCCATCCCTAAGCACGCTACCATAAATCTTTTAACAGTAAGTAAGTCTGAATAGAGGTATCCAAGATCACAAAGTAGTATTTTGTGTGACTTCAGACTTTTCAAGTCTACGATCAAAACAGTTATGTCCAAAACATGCTAAAAATTTCCAACAGGAGGCAAGGGGCTATTGTTTGCATTGTTTGATGGATTTGGCTATTTAATGCTCTTAAAACTCAAATGCTGTAATGGTGATTCTAAAAAAATATATTCAGCCCCGTGTTTTCTGAGAGTTGAGTAGACACAAATTTGGGTATCAGGACCTTTTTTTAGGATTATCTGAAATACTGTCGATTGATTTTAGCTTGAGGGTTTTTTTAAGAGGGCTATTCTGGTCACCTGAAAAGGCACATCCAGTCACTACAGGCAGGAAAAATGCAACTGGCACGAGCTCTGAGTGAGGCTCCAGGCAATGACAGATGAACTATCACCCTACCACCTGCCCAAGCAGCACTGGGCATGGAGGATATGATCTTTTTGAATAAGAGGTAGAGCATTTCTCATCCCAGCCTCTTGCTTCACCCCTCTGTAACACGTACAAGACATAAAGCACTCTCTCAGCAGTTTCTGAGCTCTGAGCACCATGAGGTGATGCTCTGGTCACCGTGATGTCCATGCTCGTCCGCCAGCTTGACTGGGACAATGGGCTCTGCCAGTGTGTGCAGCCACAGAGCTAGAGCTGCTCCAGGAGCCTTGGATGGGTTCCTGTGCCACACACGGAGCTGGAACAACCTGGAACTGCTGTCCCCTCTCTTGAAACAATACGGGCAGAGGTGAACAAGATTCCCAGAGCAGGGTGTGCTGGAGAGAGAGGCCAGTCTGCCTGCAGGACGTGTCACAGGCGCTGCCACCCCCTTCACCCGTGGGGCTGCACTGCCCAGGGCACAGTGAATAGTCCTGCGGGCTGCCCTTCGGGCGGGACTCGAGGATCACACAGCCCTACGCACATGTGCACACAAACACATCTGCACACACTCACATTTTCCAGCCCCTTAAAGAAAATAAATCGCATGAGCGTCGTGCATATTTTAAACTGATACCCCGGGGGATTTTCAGACCAAAAATGCCTTAACCAGAAAACTTCATGTTTTCCTTGCTCTCAAAAACTCAGAAGAATTCATATACAAACGATGACAAATACTTCATTCAAACAGACAGTTACTCCCAGAGCAGGGGGAATAGGGCCAGCTCAAGTAGTTCGGATGGCTGCATGCAGCTAGGCCCTTTGCTTCAAGACCACAGGAATTGTTTATCACTGAGACTCTCCCAAGCTAATTGAAACCAGCCCTGACTTTTGAACCTGCCAGCACTAAAGAAACTTTAAGTGTTTTCTCCTACTGAGATTTGGCCTATGGGGACTGCTCATTGCTCACCCCTCAGTCATTTTCAGTTCTTTTTATTTCCACCTTGAATGAATCCTTGGACTAAAAGATGCTTAAGCAATTCTCTGGTAAAACACTTCATTTATATGACAATGAAATTTTGAGACCATGTTGCTCATTTTGCATCTTTAAGGACACTGAATACAAGTTTGGATTCATCATTAAGGACTCCGATTAGAAAACAGTTTCAACAGTTTGGGGTTTTTTGCAGTTCACAACTTACAAATGTAACTTAGGCAAATGACATTTGCAGCATACAGCATGCTCTCACTTAGGATTTTCACAAGCTCTTGGTAGCAAAAATTTAAGTCAGGAGTTGCAAAAACAGTCCAGTTAACCTGAAGGTGGTTTAACATTTTCTAAAAACAAGCTGAAAAACATTTCCATCCCAAGGCAGACCAGCCCGGTATGTGCTGTACTGGACAGGTATGCTGGCCTGCCCTACACAAATGGGGAATGAATTTTATGTATCTTCATCAGGATGCTGTTACAACAGGAACACCAGTGTCTAATGCTGCCCTCCAAAAAACCACTTTGGAAAACATTGCAACCATGATGCTCGACTGCTAGCATGCAATCCACAGCCTTATCATCGACAGAGAAACAGATACAGGTCACAGCATCAGATTCTGGCAGCCTGACATCCCAAGCTTGCTTCCAGCCCTCCTAATTCCCCCAGGACACTGTTCGGTGCATCACAGATTAAGTCAGGACAAGCAGGCAGGCAGCAGCACATTTATCTTCTCTGCAAACATCAGTTCCAAGAGAGATTCCACAGATAAGACAAGTTCATTCAAATTCATTCATCTGAGAATAGAAACCTAAGCCAAAACTAACACGCATTTTATGCTTATTTACAGACCACCAGAGACTAAAGGATTCACCAAGAAATTCACAGGTACCTTGTCTGCAGCAGCAGCAAAATGCCACAACTCATTCTCCTGGGAGGTTTCACCACACACCAGCCTGAAGTTCAGCCTTTCCCCACAGCTCTTCTCCTCCTATGGTCCCGCTCCTGGTGCCGAGCTGACCTTGGTCCATGCAGCAGCGAGGAGGGCACTCTGTGCCTGGTGCTGTCTGGACAGATGATCCACCTTGGTACCCAGCAGTCAAACAACTGCAAGCCCACAGGGCCCAAGAAACGCTTGCAACGGGATCACAAAAACAACTCTGCATTCTTAGACTTAAGCACATTTATCTGCCCAGAAAGTCAGGGTGCCCTGAAGAGCAGCACCACCCTGGTTCCTGCAGCCAGTCCAGCCCTGCAGCCCAGCCCAGCCCCCAGGAAACAGCCAGGGTGGAGTTGCCATTTTCAAACTTCTGGGGAACTTGGCAGCAGGTGAAGCCAGTAACAAGGAGCTGCTGGCCCTCACCTGTGCCTCTTGGGAGGCAAGGCACAGAGGCTCAGGGAAGAGTGATAAAATGGTTAGGTGTTTGTCCCCAGGATGGTTCCAAGATGCACTCATGATACTCTGCTGGATCCCTTGTTTAAAGTCCCTGCAAAGAGCAGCTCCATCCCTGACACTTTCTGTACGTGGTACATCCATTGCCTCCGTATATGGAATACAATTGATGGCTTGAAAACAAGAGGCGAATAAAGTTTAAACTTTTGTGTAGGTTGCGTCCAGAGGAAGCCTGTGCCCAGATGTTGCCAATTTATAAAGTCAGTAGCTAGGTCATGTCATAAGTGAATAAGGTGGTGATGATGTCAATGAACAAGAGAGAAGAAAGCATTTTCTCGGTGAACATGTCATTATCCTCTGTAGAGAAAAGGACAAATGCAATGCTCTCCCTCTTGTTATGCACTTTTTTCCAACCTTGCCACTTTTGAATGTGTAGCTGATAGTCCGAGGACCTCATCAAAAGAGGACACAGCACCCACACCTGTCCTCGTGGGAAGGACACAGCAGAGTGAAGAGCGTGTGACAGAGGGTAGTCATAGTGCTGACACACAGCGAGATGACATTTGGGTCTGGGGATTCTAAGCACTGAGACATTCACCTACCAACATCAGGAAGGCGAGAGGGCTGTGTGCCTTTGAACTCCACATGCCCTGAGACTCAGCCACTGCAGCGGGGACTGCTGGAGCAGGAGCTGGGGAGACAAAACTGTCCACAGGTGTGATGGGGCTCCGGTGAAAAGGGGTGCATGGGCTGGACCTTGTGGATGTGTGGATATGGCTGAACCGACACAACCCCTGTGTTCACAGCCAGGGTCCTGCTCACTGTGCTCAGGGACACCAGCACACAGGTTCAGACAAGGAGGCTCTTGGCTATGCCCCTGCTCACCTCATGAGCACCTCTCCAACAGGCTGCCAGCAGTGCTGGTGCACATCAGCAGGAATTACAACTTCCAGGAGCTCTCCAGACCACAGAACCAGTATTTTCCACACATGCCAATACTTTCCAACTGTGGGTACTCCTTCTTGACAGGGTTTGGGAATGCTTGGGGGCTTTGGATTAGCTCCTGGAGCTGGAACAGCCATGTCAGCACGGCACTGTGCCCAGGCTGAGAAATGTGGGGGTGTAAAAGTCAAGTTTATCTGGAAGTGGGACAGGGGGTACAACAGCTTGGGAAATGCTGACAGAGGCTGTTTGACACTCAACCTGTCCTGAGGAAGCTTCAGGAATCCTGCTCAGTATCATGCAGGGATCAGCCTGGCAGGCTCACACGTGCACACCAGTTATTTCCCCCAGGACTGAAGCAGCAGCAGCAGCAGCAACATCCCATCAGCTTGTGTGTGGGAGCAGTCCCAGTGCCAGTGTTGATTCGAGTGGAGAGTCACCCCCAGCTGGCACCAGGCCAGCCTGTCGAATCGTCTCCTCGCCCCACGCGTCCTCAGCCTCTACGAAGGGAAGAGCTTTACACCGCAGCACTGCTCCGGTTCCGCTGCGGGCATCCGTGCCCAGCGCAGGGCTGCGTGTGACATCTCACAGTGTGCAGCACACAGCCCTGCCTCTGCCGAGGGGATGTCACCTGCACAGCACATGCACACAGTTCCACACAGACCTGAGAACGGTGCACAGGGGCTGCTCGTTCCTCCTTTGCGGGACACACGTTAATGTCTGTTATCTTACAACACCGCAGAGAGTAGTTAGGGCTCAATTGCGTGGTCCCATGGAGAGGCCTTCGCCTGCAGGCTGCAAAAACGACATTTGTGGACTGCAAGTTTGTGGGTTAAGGATATGGGAGACATCAGCTCTCCTCTCCCCTTGAGAGGTTCACACCTCTCACTAGCCTGGAAAACACCCTCACCTGTGAGCTAGGGGGTGACAGGGGCAGATCCCATCTTCACCCTCCACCCCATAGACGAGTCACCGGGCGAGCATCCGGGGGCTGGTGTGATGCGGGTGGACAGCAGCGAGGGCACTCATCTGCCCAAGGCTCCGGGGCCCAATCCCTGCTCAAGGCCGGCCACCACTGCGCCCCGGCTGCCGTCATGGGAGCAGGGCGGCAGCGAGCACTGCGGGTGCTGCAGGAGGGAGGAGAGGGGGGTGCACCACCGGCTCCTCCTCCGGCAGTGCTTTAAGAGAAGGTTTTGGCTGCCGCTGCATTTTGTGCGAAACCTGATCTTGTCAGCGTGCGCGGTGAGCTCCTGCATGCCTACCGCGGCGTCGAGCCCCGCGGGCCCGGGCGCAGCAGCAGCTCCTCTTGGCGAGCAGTCAGCTGGGAGCGGGCCAGGTCCTCCAGAGAGGCCGATAGCCCCGGCACCCAGGGAGTGCTGTCCCGGCACCCGCGGAGCGCGGTCCCGGCACCCGCGGAGCGCTGCTCCCGGTGCCGGCGCAGCAGCCCTGGCCCAAGGGGCATCTGCCCGGCACAGCGCCCGGAACTCGCTCCCTCTGGAACCACCTCGAAACCTTTGGCTCGGCGCTGAGTTGGGCCGAACTGCTCACCGCCATCAAAACCTGTTTCTATTCATTTAAAACTATAACACATCTTTAATTATAGCTATTAAAAGCTACTCTATATTTATACTTAATAACAGCACCTTTACTGGGGGCTTGAGAGTTCACACTCATCTGACAGCCCTGTTCTGGAAGGTCTGAGCTAGATGAAGTTGCATAAACTTTGCACTAGTTTTGGTCGGCATCCGTCAAAGTACTGTAGATTTACACTACTGCCAGACAAAAATTTAGATGTAAAAATGGGAAATTACAAATCCAATCTTTAAAAAATCCCACCATAACACAAGCCGAATTCAAATTCCTGGCACAAAATATTTTCTTTTAAAAATCCTTACATTTTTAAGCAAGAATCCATTTCAGCCCACGTGACCCTTGCTGGCAGCCAGCTTAGCACTGCTCCCTACTGTCAGTCCCAAACCCAACAGGAATTTACAGCCTTTCTTCCACTCAACATTGTCACCGAGCAAACTGCTGAAAATGAGCAGTGTTCCTCACCACAACTGCTCTGTCTCTCTTTTGCACATTTTCCGTGTTCTAACCCTAGTATTTGTATTCTGGTCAACATCCACCATAAGCCACCGCACCCTGCATCCTTGTGTTGCTTTAGACAACCTCTATTCCCAACCATTCCAGCATTACTAAATGCACATTGTGATATTAATTTTGAAGAATAAACAACAGTTTATTTGTTTTGCTTTTCACAAACACGTGCACAAGTAAAGCTTAATGGCCAGCCCACTTCAGAAACAGGATGCAAAAGCATATTGAAAGCAACTGCTTTAAAATAAATAGTCAAGGGAAATGTTTCCCCCTTTCCCGTTGCCCATTCACGGGACACAGGGAGTGCTGCCCTAACATCCCTCAGCGGGGGAGCCAGGCTCCCATCCCTGCCTCTGGCCACTTGCTTCCTTACACTGCAAATCTGTGACTCGTCGGGAAGAACAGAGATGGTGAGAAAAAGAGAGAAAACTGCACCCGAGGTGACACAGAACGGCCAAATGCTCGTGTCTGCCTGCCGAGCCTCACTGACACAGAGAATGCACACAGATTCACTCCAAGGGGAGATTCAATCAGTTCCCACCTCTTGGTACAGCAGCTGAGGCTGTAAATGAGGCATCATCCTGCCCCTACCCAAGTTCTGTGGATCAGCTAACAGGACAGTGTTCCCTTTGGGCAGGAAATGTGGCATCAACATTTTCTTTTTTATTTTTCCCCTCTGCAGCGCAGCAATTTGGGTGTTTCAGCAGCATTCCAGCCCCTGTTCCCTACCCAGTCATCTTGGCAGGAATGCTAGCAGAGCTAAAACACAAGACAGCGCTGATCCTGAGCCGTGACTGACCCCAACTTGATAGTCCCGTTTTTTTCATGGAGGATTAATTCATAAAAGATTCCACAGCTCCACCTAAAGCTCCTTCCTCTCTGAATTTCCTCATGATGCAATCCATTGAAGTTTCAGGATGGCCTTTATTACAGCATATGCTGAGGCTTCAAATGTAAAGCAACATTTTGAAAAGGCAGCATCTGTCTGCAGGCAGGAAACCCCTTTTGTTGCCATATTGAACTCTTACACATAGAGAGGGATGCAGTGCAAGCAGTAAACTCTTGATCTCTCGAAAGTCTCTACTTTCACTTATCAGCCTGACATCTCACAGTGGGGCCACCTGAGCAGACGATGGGGCTGGCTCCAGGGCTCGCAGACTGGAACCAGACCTCCGAGGGACGGAGGTGGCCAGCTCCCTGGGACCCTCCAACACAGTTCAAAGTGACATGTTTCAAACAGCCCTCTCCTCCATACCCCATGGCCTTCAAAGCACAAACAGCTTTATTGCCTGGAGCACGTTGAGGATCCGCTCGGGGATGTGTGGCAGTCGCTGAGCCGAGGACGGAGAGCTCGGCAGGGACCTTTGCATCCTGCGCTCTCAGGGCTGTTTGTAAATGAGTTTAAAGTGACTCCACTCTTTGATTTCTGACATCCTATTTCTGCCAGATCCTTGCAGCTCTCTGTCAGAGTTCAGGCACAAAGAATTTTAAGCAGAAATACAGTAACCCCCAAAACAATTTTTTAAAAAGTTTAATAAATAGATAAATAAATAGAAGCTTCACAGCAATTGGACTCCGAAGTTCAAGACAAAACTTCTCTGAAGTAGAAAATGAGTTAACACATAATTAGGGGTTTTCCCAAAGAGACTGAATAATTTATGGAAAGTTACTGACATGTTCCTGACATGTTTGGTCCGGTTACACCTTTGCACAATATTAGGCTGTGACATCACAGCGCTAAAAGACAGTGTTTTCAAACAAAAAATCAGTTATTGTCAAGCCGACAGAGCAGAAGCTACAGAAACTGCTAAACTTAGACCATTTTCCTAAATCGCTATTTCATAAAAGCAAAAGGAAAACATTCCTAGCTGTGTGCAATGTGTGCAGAAGTCACAGGATCCCACTTGTAACAACTTTCCTTCCCCTTGTCACAGCTCAAATTAACGGCACTTGGGAGGCAATGAGCAGAACTGGAGCGCTCTGCCCAGCTCCTCCAGCAATTTCTTACAAGAACCGTTCCTAGAGCAGAGCCCCACTCGCCGCCGGCCAGAGCCACTCTACACCCAAACAGAGAAATCTTCTGATACTGATAAGTGGATTAATGGAGCATACGTTTTGCAGAAACCTGCAGGAAAACAACTGTCCTCAAACAATGTGAGGGTGCAGCTCTGTGTGAAGACACAGACACTGTTTATCTAATGGCTGGAAAGTTTACAAGAAAACAGCAAACTTCGTGCTGTGGTTGTTGAACTGAAGTAGTACTTTACTAGAACCAGGTTTTTTCGGTAATTTTGCGGTTGTAACAACTATTTTCTTTACATACTGCTATAGAAAAGGGACTCTTTTTAACTTAATTGAAGACACTATCAAGAATAAATATACTGGGGCTTTTAATAAAAACAGTATGAGGAGAACATTCAAAGCTAAATAATCAGAAGCAATTTGTGTTCATGAGCAGAATGATGTGTCATTTTTTTTCCTTGCAATGCTCTGCACTGGATCAGTTTTGAGACTGTGGCAAACTTTAAACCTATCTTAAAATAATGAACAGCAGTGAGGGTTGAAGATAGTTTGAAAAATACACTGGAAAGAGAAAACATATGCCACGGAGTGTGGTGCAAAAGTCATATTTCATGCATGACTTTGGAGAATGTTAATAAGGATTAGAACCATACTTCAGCAGAATAACAATCAGTCAGAGAAGTATAATTAATTTTTCTTTAGATCTCTGTTAGACAAAAATACAGGAGAGATAGTAATGCTGCCTATGGATTTTGATCCAGCAAAGAAACACAGCCCTTAAATACTTATTGCAATTGTACACTGTAACTGCAGTGCAGTACATGACTCATTTGCTTTATAGTTGTTGATTTTATAATATTACGAATCCAAAAATATTTTTAAATTCTTTTTTTTTTTTGCTTTGGCCAATAAATATGATTAAGATAATACATCCAAAAACATATGTAAGCTGTGTATGTGAGACATATGGAAAGCAGATGTGTTCTTAATTTACATATGACCTAAAAAAATCAGCTGATTACCAGAGATGGTGCTTTGTGGAGCTGTTTTGGAGGCAGAAGCATTGTTGCTAGCTCAGCACCATTTTAAAGTAGGCAGCTTGCTTCTCTTGTGCCTGAAACCCCAAAGTCAATGCAGCAGATTGCATCCCTGGAACAGTGATCATTTGGCTTCACACAGAACAGCCCAGAAATGGAAAACCAAGGTCATTTGTTTCTAAACATGATTGTTATTGAAAACCTCTTTTTAATATCTTAAGTGTATGTTCCAGCATATGCTTACAAAACTCCAGTTATGCCTGTAACAACGCTCCTTCAACCATAATGACAATAAAGGCCATGCTCAGATTCCATCATCAGCCAAATGCTGAATACCAAAGTCAAAAGGCAAAACTGTGTCTGTCCCACTGGTGGGGAACCACACTGAGGTGGCAGCCACCTCTCCAAAATCACAAAGTTACTTTTATCACAGTCATAATCATGGAAGTGGCTTCTTAATTAAACCCCCTGTGACAGAACTTCTCTGGGGGCTGTTCTGGTTTCATTTTTTTAGCTGTACCCAGTAAGAAAACAGCAACTTACCATCAGATACAAAAGGCCCAAAAAACTTGGCTCTGAATAGCAAACACAACCAAGAAGGCATGTTCCCATTCCAGCTAGCATCAGAAGTCAAAGCTGGGCTGCAAAGGGGAGCACCAGAAATAGGCAGTTCCTAAATTTCTTTACAGCAAAACATCATCTCGTCTTTTCCTCAGCAGAGGTGGTTCGAATGGCAGGGGAGACTGCTGGAGCGATGAGACAGCTTTTCCAAAGCTCAGGCTAATTGAACCCACCACTGATGAATAAACACATTTTTTTCAGGCAGGCATTTGTCACAGTTAGGAAATTCTCACTCTTCTGCCAGGCTCCAGCTTGGCAGTGTCCACGGGAATTGTTCCAGCCAGAGTCCCCTCCGCAGCAGTGCCAAGATGCAAACCCGCTGCTGCCGCCTTGCCCCGCAGTCGCGGTGCTCCAGAGCCCTGCCCGGCGAGGGGCTGGGCAGGGTCAGGCACCCGCGCTGGAGGAGGCAGCTCCGGCTGACTGCCGCAGCCCCTTCCCCATCCCCTCCTGCAGTGGGTGCAGGGCACGCTCTCCTCCCGGCAAGACAGATGTCAGGAAGACCTTGAAGAGCCTCTGCACTCCCCCAAGCCAACAGGCAGTCAGCTTTTTTTTTTTTTTTAACAAAACATTATTTTAAATTCTGTATCCTATTTTCTCACTGCAGATGTAATTCGAGATTTGCTGCAGCAGACCCAGTGAGGTGAGCCCAGGCCCAGCCCCACTGCTCACATGCTCTGGCAGCAGCACAGGATGGGGCTTCCCTCCGTGGAATCAGGAAAAGGTGCCCACTGTCACTTCCAGCTGTGTGGGGACTGAGTGGTGAGAGCGTGAGGTGCTTGCACCCATGCCTGCCCTGGTGCTCAGGGTAGTCTCTTAGGCATCTTCTCACTGTGATTCCTGCCTGGCAATAAAGCCATCCTCAAGCCCCACAGGGCCTCTGGTACCTGACTGAGCCCTGCACTGAGCTTGGGTGGGGACACGGTCTCTGACCAGCAGTGACACCAGCGTGCACCCAAGCACTACAGGACAGGTGTCTGCTGTTTCTCACATATTAAGCTTTAGACCAGATAGAATCAGAGTTTGTTTCTCCAGCTTGGGCTCCACAGCCTACGCTGTTCTCCTGGTGCTCGTGCACGTGTTCAGTACACAATTCTGGCCTACTTTTCCACAAACCTGGGTGCCAGACTCACACGCCTCTTTGGCCCAGCAGCGATGCTGAGGGATGCTTTGCCCTGGATGCAGTGCAGGTTCAAATCCCTGTGCCAGGGCTAGGTTCCAGAGCTCCTGTCCGCAGGGTGGGTGTTGCCCCACCGGGTCTTCTCCACTCCTCCCAAGGCAGGAGCACCAAGATCAACAGGCTGGGACTGGACAGAGCCAGCATGGCCAGTGGTCAGTGCCTAGATGTTTAGCAGACCTACTGCTGAGTCAGGATCCTGAATGATTTCTCCTCCTCCATCAGTATTTTTCTTTCCTTGTTCCAGAACCTGTCCTCCTTCCAGGAAACCTCAGTCTATATCAGAAAAGACAGTGGGACGTGCCATTATTGTTGGACTCCTGTCCAAAAACTCTTGCTTTTCTGGCTCACCTCCTCTCAAACAACTCTCCATGGGCCACTGTCAGGGCTGGCAGCACACACAGCCCAGCCCCACCACCACTGCTCTGGGTGCCCCTGCCAACACCCACGGGGCAGAGCAGTAACCCACTTCCCAGTGGGAAATTAAAATCCCACCCTGCTCATCAGAATTACCTAACGCAATCAGCACCAAGATTCTTCCACAATAAATCCTAAAAATGTAATCCTGTGAGATGCGACAACATTATACCAAGGAAAAAGGGCTGCAGAGAAGACCCCAGCCCAGAGGCTGTTAGGGGCATTTTCTCATCAACATCAGAGACCTCATGATCTGAAACATCTGCATTGTCTTACACTGGTCATCAAGACCCACTGTCCCTCTGAACTCCAAATGTTTCCCTTCTCTGCTGGTTGATGCCTCCCTGGGTCACAGGCCCTGGCTCACAAATCATTTCAGCCTTCAGAGGGGGCTGAGAGTAAGGCAGGGAGGCTCTGAAATTCAATCCCCAAAGGAGTTTTTTCTTTCGTTTTTTTTTTTGGTCCAAACAAACGTTATTTTTCTTTCAATGAGAATGCTGTAGCATCAAGTACTGCTAATGCAGGAACACCAGCCCAAACTCACTGTGGATGGATGTTTTTTCCCTGTTTACTGATCCTCTTGCTCAGAGAAGAGCAGGACACGTCAAGGAAAGCAAGAGGAGCTGTTGTGTACAGCGTCAGGGCACACAGTGAGGCTTGGTTCCCCCTGGAAGACGCAGAACATGCTGTATTTCCTACAGCTTTCTGCAACAGACGTGTTCGGTGTTAGGGCAGGACACCCCAAACGGGCACCACAGCTGGCGGAGCTCCGAGGGGAGCGGTAAAGAGCCCTCAAATTCAAACCTACGATACTAACAGGATCTCAGATGCTTTCTGAAGTCCCCTTCTCTGACATACACACAGCTTCATACTGCATTCCTTCTGCTTGCATTTAACACTTCAGATGTGTTAAACACTCCTGCATTTCAGTAAGGCTTTTGCCAATGTTTTGATGCCCTTTACAGTTCTACCAAACCTTCTCCCCAAGCTCACCCCGACATCACGCTGTCTGCTCAACTCACCTGTCAGTTAATTGACCTGAGAAGTTTACAGACATTTATGGACTCCTGTGCCAGCCTCACGCATTTCCAGGGTACAAAATGCTGAGTTCAGCTGAGCACCTCCAGCCCTGTCCGTGCTGCGGAGGCCGCAGCAAACTGACACCGGATTGCGCTCCCAAGATGCCAGCAGAGCTGGCTGTTCCAAGCAAACGTGCTGTGCTGCAGGAAGGCCGCAGCCTCGCAGGTTCCTTTGCGTGCTGTGTTTTTAAAATAAGATCCTGTGCATGCTCTCTTTTGCACTTCACGTTGGCAGCCGCTGGTGCTTACAGTGGAAAAACAAACGCAGGCAAAGCAGCAGCGAATGGCTCCGCACACCCCAGACATGAGAACGTTCCCATCCCGGCTCCCGGGGCAGCCTGGTCCTAAGAAGACATGGGAAGAAATTGTGTGTCCCAGGGACAGACGTGCCTGGGACAGGCCCCAGCCTGCAGGAACCCCAGGCAGGTCGCTCTGCAAAGGACTTTGATATCTGCTGGAGCAAAGTGCCACAAGAGATGAAGCATCTGCTCAGGATGGGATGTGAGCACCCACTGGGGAGCACGAGGTCGCCAGGAGCCGGGGCGGGGGACAGGGAGAAGAAAGGGGAATTCCTGAAGGATGATTTCTTAAAACGTTTAATTAGCACTGACTTTTTACATCTAAAATTACTTTAAAAATGTGCATAGAGATGAAAAATACAGAGGAGCTGGACACGCCTTCTCAAATGAGGGCTGGTGAGCAGTGCTGATGGAACCAGCTCGTAGCAGATGAGCTGGAGGAAGTTTGATGCAGTTTCTCTGCCGGTGGTGCCAGGCTGGATGAAAAGAAAAAAAATCTTAAAACTTTCCCATTCCATTGCTTTTGATTACAGCTTGAAAAAACACTTGATGCAAGGAAAAAAGTAATTAATTAGACTATGCCCCAGAATGCAGCATTCTTTCAAAATTTCCCAGACTTCTGTTTCAAAAATCACAGCAACCAGTATAAACTTCACAAATCCACTGAGGAGGCAACTCTTCAAATACCTGTGGTTTCCCACATTTTCCAAGGAAAACAAAAAGATTTATAGTTTCTCATGTTAAATCTGAGGGGCTAAACTTTGAAAGATGTACTTGCCCACCTGCTGCACATGTATTAGTTCTAGCTGAAGAGAAGTCAATAAAAATGGAGAAAGAAGAATTTGCAGAGCTGGTTAAGGTAATAAGATTTGTTTCAGAGCATCTGATCTTTAGACTAACAGACTTCCAAACAGTTGGACAAGTAAATAAAGCACCACAGGGAACCGCTATTTGCAATAGGTTACCGCAGGGATACGCACAAAGGAATTCCTACAACTAAGAAAGGGCTGGAGCTATGAAACTTATAATACCAGCACTGGGATCGATTGCTGACTTCTACAACATTGATCCCATGCTTCTGAAAAGATAGGGGGTTTAGTTCCACTTACTCTTTTGCCTGGGTGCCAAGTTTGAAGAAGCTCAGTGAGACATTTCACTACATGATCTTAGAGACACAACACAAAAGGAAGTATTTCCTTTAAAGGCCTTGTGTTCTTCAGAGAAATAAAAACAGAATATAAACAAAATCAGATAGCCTGTAAATCATCCTACCACCTCTCTGGGATTTCCCTGCCCTGCAGACACGGCTTCCCCGGGGCAGCAGCTGTCCAGCGCGCGCATGGTGCGGGGCAGCGCTGGGCAGGACACGCGAACCCCGGGACCGGGAGCGGGGCCGCAGTGCCGCGGGCGGGAGCGCAGCACAGCCGGCGAACAAAGCGTCCCATGTCCCATGTCCATCCAGCACCAAGGGGGTGGAGGTGACACTGTTGTAAGATGCCATCTGATCAGAACTTCTTTTCTGTGCCTGACATGAATAAGGGGATTAGGACGGCAAGTTTCCGTGAGCTCACTCTATCGGACAAAAGGCCCCGAGGTTTAGTGTCACACTGCCTGATAAAAGTACAGGAGGCTGTCAATCACAGGCTCCTAGGTACTTGTGTCGGTGACATAATCTTATTAGAAGATAAACCAGTGAAATCCTTTTCATGATGAAAAGTTACATTTAATTGCTCCTTGGCTTTTCTACTCTTTCTCTTATTCATTTGTCCATTTAACTTTCTTAATGTTTGCTATTACAAGAATATAACAGCATAGGGATGCCAGCCATCCCCACCACAGCCACGCTTTAAATACATGAACAACCGAGGGTGTTCAGGGATGGTGGTGTCTGGGCAGGAACACCACCAGTTGTGAACTTTTAAACAGAAGGTCAAAAGAGTTACTGAATTAATTAGCACGAGTGCTCACGCACAGGGATAAAGTTAAATGTTTTGTCACTTGATTTAATACCAAAGAAAGCTGACAAAAAGACTAAAACATGGTAAAGCTCAGTCTCTGTACAACAAAGGGACTTTTAATATCCTCTTACGGGAGCAAATCCATATTAGCCTCAGTAATGTGACTGTTTCACTTTCAGATTGCTTCTTTTCAGTTTCACAAACAGGCAGCTGATGCTGAGCGCATGAATCACCTGAGAATGAATCAGAAGAAACTTCACAGAGCCAGGAGGGGCAGATCAAGGAGCGTTAGTGCCTGCACCCCCTGTGTGCCCTCCGCAGCCTCTGGGCCCCCCCATGCTACGCTGTGGGCTCGGCCAGGGCAGGTCAGGGTCAGCCTGCATCACACAGGCCAGGGGGACGAGAGGAGCCCTGGCAGCACGGCACTCCCTCGCCCGAGGAAGGCTTGAGAGGACACACAGGACTCACTTCTAGAAGAGAGGAGAGGAGAGGAAAGGAGAGGACAGGACAGGACAGGACAGGACAGGACAGGACAGACCTCAAACCGTGGTGCAGAGGAGGAGGCTACACTGCCTCTGTCCCTGGACACCCTGCAGCTGGGTCACTTGCACGGCTGTGCAGCCACTGCGTGAGCCTACACGTCTGCCTCTGCCCTGGACAACAGGCAGGAACTGATGGATGTGAAGTTCCACCCGAACGTGAGAAGAATTTCCTTACTGCGGGGTGACCGCGCACCGGAACAGATTGTCCAGACAGAGTGTGGGGTCTCCCTCGCTGAAGATATTCCAGAACTATCTGGATGCAATCCTGTACCATGTGCTCTGGGATGACCCTGCTTGGGCAGGGAGGTTGGACCAGGTGTCCCACCATGGTCCCTCCCTGCCTTACCCATCCTGTGACTCTGTGAGCAGCCAAACCCTTGCTGGTACAGGAGAGAAACTGCTCGGGTTTCTGTGCCTCAGACTGCCCCAGAAAATGCCCCTGGGAAGTAAATGATCACTTACCACACAGCTTGGGCACCTGAAGGCCCCCAGTTCTTCAACC
This sequence comes from Mohoua ochrocephala, assembly GCA_013398855.1. Taxonomy (NCBI): domain Eukaryota; kingdom Metazoa; phylum Chordata; class Aves; order Passeriformes; family Acanthizidae; genus Mohoua; species Mohoua ochrocephala. The sequence continues at coordinate 333,332 of VZTA01003905.1, forward strand.
AGTTGTGTGTGTAACTTTGCCTTGTAAATGGCACTCGAGGAGATTGAGTAAAATTAGCCAACTTCTAAATGTGGGAGCACAGCACAAGCCAGAAGCTTTGATTCTCAAAATACACATTCTTAAAGCATCACATAATTGTTACAATTAATAAACTACAAACATATTCTTGGCAAACAACTAGTGACATTCAGTGCTATGGAGTGCCACTACAATAAGCTTCACACAAAGCACCTGAGTGTCCATGTTATCCAAATAATTTAGCTCCACAAATGTGAAATGTTCAAAGAAAAAATAAATTCCATTCATTTTATACATACTGTTCTTTATTTTATCCAAGTGCCTGTTGAACTGAAAACAAACTAGCACTGGGAGCTGAAATGCTTTGAGAAATTCAATGTGTAACTCTCTCCCATAACTCAGATGATCTTAAAGGAAATAAGTCCTCCAGAGTTCTAGGAAACCACATTTTCATTTAAGGACTAAAAAAAAATATCTAACAAATGCCTTAATACTTTGCTTGTTTAGTGAAAGTTCACATGAAAAATCGTAAGAGAAAGATCAGAGTGGCTGATGGCAGAACAAAAACAGCTGAAAAATGTGATTAAACATTGGTTAAATCAGTGGTAGTTGGTGATTCACTGAAGAGACAATTGTTGCCTTACTGCGGTGCTGGTCACATGTCACTGGCATGCCACAAACACTTTGCCAGTGGAAATCCAACTCCAGCTTTTGGAAGGGCAATTTCAAAACAGTGCAACATATTATAGTTTAATTATCTTACTTACTATTTTCTCTCAAAATCACAGTTTCTATATCACGGATATTTACAAAATCCTTTGTTGCATTTTTGAATATTTAATCACATTTCATATCTGTCAGTTCTGTGTTCAACTCTAGAGACTCCCATTAGCACACTGAGAGCCTGTCAAAAATATTTGCATACAGGTTACTTGCTCGGCACCCAAATTCCTCTGACATTTTTTCTGAAATCAACAGGAGACACAGAACAAGTTCAGCCCCGCTCAGCCCCTATCCTGGTCACCCCCATTCCAAGGCTGCAGGGGGATCCATGGAATCAAACTCCTAAAAACGAGCGTTTCAAAGGTTTCGAAGCAGCGATGAGGGAAGAACGATGGGTGAGCTCAGTGCAGAAATTTATTTTTACTGATTGAACTTAAGCAAATCCAAGGAACAATTAGGAAGTGCTGTCAACTAAAGCCCGAAATCTAAGCAAGTCGCCATTCAAAGCACAGTAGGCCCTTATAAACAGTTAATCCACGCAGCTGCAGTAGTTAAAGCAAACACACTGCCCTTCACTGCGCCATCAATTACACCTTCCCAGAAAAAATTACACAAACTTTGCAGGATTTTTCAGAGAGAAGATGGATTCTTTTGGAGACTTGAGGTCAAGGCTGGACTGTTTAAAGTATATTATTAACAAATAAACATTTATTGCAAAAAAACCCTATAGGCCTTTGGGGAGGAAAATTGTGTTATTTTTGGCATCAAATGACACAAGCCATTTATGACATGAATGGCTATCACCAACAGACTGATGAAATGGCAAATGTCTCCCACTTAACTTCCCTTGGCTTCCTGAATAAACTTTTTCAAACACTTTTCTCCTTCTGAAATGGCAATAAACTCCATGTAATTTTGGTTTTCTCTCTGTTACAGCTATTTCAAGATCTGTAGGTGGAAAGGGTTGAAGGTACTTCCAGATGGAAGCTGAAGACTCCCCAAAGACCGGTAAGGTGATGAAAATCACATTGTTGGGATCCGGGGCCCTTGTTTGTGTGTATTCCTGCCTGAGTGACAACATCCAATTAGCTTTCGGATGGCTGGGTGAAAAACCTGAGGTTTAATTGTGGCATCCAACAAATTGAATGTTGCAACTCTCGTCACTGAATGTATCCGCTACGCGCTCAGACAAACCCCTGCCAAAGTATGAGCTGATTTTTTAAGAAAAAAGCCACAAATGGCTTTTTTTCAATTACTCAAGGCTTCAATTACTCAAGACAACCAGTGTTCGAGGGACACGAATGAAGCCAAGACAGCACACTTGCCTTGGGCCTGTTTTCCAGCCTTTCTGAAGGACACATCAGCTGGGCGAGCTCCACTGCTGCTGGCGCTCGGTCCTGGCACCCTGGGCCAGCCGTGGAGTGCAGGGGGACCATAGACCACCCTGCACTGGCTTCGCCACAGAGGATGCTGCGGGCACCAGCACTGCGTCACCCAGCCCTCCTGTCCCCTCTTGCTTCCCTCTGTGGGGAACAGCAGCAGGATGGAGAGGACGCTGCGCTGGGCAAGACTGCGCTCCCTGTAATTGCTCTGGAATCCCTGGGGATTCTCCCACACAAAATTAATGCAGGCGCCATCATGGCTAATTTATTCTACCCTCACAAAACCATGCTGGGAACCAGCCCCAGCATGGGCTGCAGGGCCGGGGCAGCAAGATCGAAGGAGCTGCTGGGAGCTGCGCACCCCAGAGCAGCGCCGGCTCCCTGCGGCTCAGGACACCCCCACAGAACTTCAGGGACCCCACAAAGGTCATGCGTGCCCCTGCAGCCCCAGTGCAAGACGTGAAGGAAAGCTGCCGCTGACAGACAAACTCTGCCTCCTCCGTGGAACTTTGTTCCACAGCAGCTCTGGCCAGGAGCAGCCGGGGCGCAGCGGGAATCCCTGGTAGTAGGATCCGCCTGTTCCTCCATTACCAAAGTAGCTGTCAGTGTTATTAACACTTTCTGCTCCCATCAGCTGAATCACTTGTTTGTTGCAGCTCCGAGCACTGAGCCTGGCAGGTTCAAACCAATAACGCCGTGCAGAGATAGCATCGCTGCAACATTACACCGCCATTTCTTCCCTCAAATTGTTTTACTCCATTTGTATTTTCGCACTATTTGCACGCTTAACAACAACCAGCCTCACTGCCGGCGCTAGCGTTCGTGTAGAGCCCCACTACACTTTCTGTATCGACTCCAGCGGGAGTGGGACCTGACCCCACGGGGCCAAACTCCACAGGGGAAACTTTTCTTATCACCAGATGAAGCCCATGCCAAGATCCAACTGTGAAGACAACTCATGATGCTAAACTGAGACTTCTGCTTAGGGTGGGTGAAAACTTAGGCCTGTGAAAAGCCACATCCCCAAAAACTGCAGTGAGCAGCTCCACTGAGCTCTCACTAGACACTTGCTGTCAGGTAAACTGACCTTGCATGACACTGCAAGCTGCTGCATGCCGGGGCAATTGGCTTCACTGGCACTACTGGGAGCAGGGATTTGCTGGCTCAAGCCCCTGCCTGGGGCGTGTCGAGTGGCAGCGTCAGCCCCTCTGCGCAGGGAATGTCCCTGGCTGCTGCTGGCTGCTGGGGAATGGACTGCCAGCCCCACGAGCTCTGGTACCCACGGCTCACCGAGGAGGGCTCCAGAGGGGTGACAGGTACTGACTCAAGCTTGCACGTACACACAAACATGCATGGAACAGATATTTAGCCTGAAAACCATGATTATTAACAGTGGGGTGAAGGGGGGGGGGAGGATCAGCTCTTCCTCTTCTGGAAAGTCAGAAATGCTGGAGGTCCAGCAGACCCACCTGTCCAGGTAACCTGCATGACTCCACCCCACACAGGCAGGGAGCACCAGCTTGTTACCCCATGGCAGCTGCCATCCATCCACCACAGCCTTTGGACCCTTGTGAGCTACCAGCCACACCACCACAGCTCCAGTATCCCGAACACATCATTCGACTGGTGGGAAGGATGTATGGTGCCTGGCCAGCTCCAGCCTGTGCAGCCACAGTGGGACCCGGGGAGCCAGCTCAACCCTTCCTCCCTCTGCCCACTATGTTCCCACTGCCCCCCACAGCACCCAGTACACCTCTTCTGTGGCTGCTGACCACTCAAAAGGTTGGGACAAGGCTTGTAAGCTGGTAGGGGGCCTGCTCCTGGCCACTGTCTGCCACAGACCCAGGGCACAGCACCACAGAGGGACACAGCCAAGGTGCTTGAGATGGGTCACCACAGAGCATCAAGAAAAATCTGAAAAAAGGAGATCCTGAATATTTAAGAACAGTGCTGGGGCTACCAGACTGTCACATACAGCTGGACCTCACTGTACCAGGTATCCCCCTGATCCTGGCAGCTCACCTCTTCTGTGGTCATTTCAGTGTTTTGTTTTGAGGTTTTTGATTTGGTTTCATGATTTTCTAGTGATTTATTGTGATTTGCTAATAAACCTCTTTTTATGATACCAATTAAACACTTGTCTCATTTGATACGCACTATCGAAGGAAACCTCAGCAAGTGCACCTACATCCCCCTGAAACTGGATTAATGTTGTGACACGAGAGAAAAAAACCAGAGCAGAGAGAAGCTGTTTCCATTGGGAAGGAAGGAACTGCGCTATCAGGCGACAGAAAAATGCAAGGCTGTTGTCAAGCTGGTTCTGTTAAAGGCCAGGATCTCACAGGTTGGATACAATTGCTCTGGGGGGTCGGTGTTTAAGAAGAACTTGGCCTCTCTCACTAATGAGCTTTGGCACAGCCCAAGGGTCCGGTCCCACAGAGCTCCAGCTGCGCAAGCAGAGCCCGGCACCCTGCCGAGCCCCTCTGCCGGGGACTGGAGAGCTGTCCCCATCAAACTGTCCCCATCCGCGGGCTGCCACACACGTGCTCCCTCTGTGACACACAAGGAATGCACCAGTGCCAGCCTGTAAAGAGCAGTGGTGCTTCTCTCAGGCACAGCAATCCCCGGCTGTAACCAGAAATGCTTTAAAACGATATTCATAGTTTCTTCTGCAAATTCAAGCTTGCTCGCTCCCTGTCATAATACTAACACGATGAAAGTAACAGCGGCAAAAAAAATATTGACGTAGATGATTGTTCTTTGTTTGGTTTTGTTTTGTTTTTGTCATCAGTGAATGGTGATTCAGGTTACACCAAGGAACAAGCATGTGAAAGTAAACTTCCTAACAGCTACCGGGAGGATTTGGTCCTCAGCATGTGCACATAAATCCCATCAGCTCTTACTGGGAGAGTGCACGTGCACTCTTGTACATTATAAATAAAACACTGATTGCAGTAAAATCAAGAGCCAAATTCCCTCCTTTGATGAGCGAGGATGGCTCTCACTGAAGCCAATAGGAGTTGCATGTTCACAAGTTCATGTCAATGTTTGCAGAGGAAAATTTTGTGCATATTAGAGAAAATATTATGTTTTGGAAGCAAAGCGAATGACCTCCATGACGAGTGTTCTATTTGCCTGTTACAGGAGAATCAGAGCACAAACCCTTATCAAGTCCCAAAGAAAGGGGCTATACCTTGTTTACGCTGATATCAAGGGCATTTAACCAATCCGTGCTACAGCAGCTCTGCTGTATCTGTGAGGAAGATCACCGTAAAATTCCAAACCCAAGAAAACAACGAACTGAAATTAGTCATATTAACAATTCCTTTACTGTAATACAATCTCAGAAAAGTCTACTTGTTCGCTGCCCCGCAGGCAAATAGTTTTTGAAAGGTAAAACCCCCTTTCTGTGAGAGTGAGGTGCTGAGCCATGCACAGGTGGGCCGGGCCGGGCCGCTGGGGTCCCGCTGCAACAGACCCCGTGTGCCACTGACAGTGCTGACCTCAACGCTACACCCTCCCGAGACAGCGGATCCTTAATGGTGGCTGCAAATACCTCATTTTAAGCGTTTTGCTTCAAAACAATCTGCATTAGAACTGCGCAATGTACCACTCAGGGTGTTTCTACCTACGAGGTACATTCAGCACACGAAAAAGGGCCACGGCAGCACATCTGTTCGGGGTACGGGTTGGTCACATAGAAGAAGAAAACAGTTACCAGTAATTTGTTTTTTAACAACCGGAGTCTATTTTGCAAAATGGCTGTTTGAGAGCAGCCTGTTGAGGCCCAAGGGCAGGAGCCCTTGTCCCCCCACCCTGCTCCTGGCAGTGCTGCTGGTGCCAGGGGCTGTCTCTGGGCTCAGGGCTGCAGCAGCCACGGCCGCTGGACACGGCTCTCGTGGTGTGGCCAGAGCGACTGCAGGTATGCTGGAGAGCAAAGCAAGGCTAAGACAGTATTTCAGTTCAGAAGTATAAGTCCAGCTAAAGCAAGTCCGGGAATGTAAAGTAAACACAAGGTTGATATGTAAAAAAAATTTTTTTTAAAAAAGGAAAAAAGTCAAGTATCTGCCTCAATTTTATATTGAATTTAAAGAGACTTCTAAAACCAGTGAATAATTTGCCTGAACAAGGCGCTGAGGATTCAGATCTATATTAGCATGCGTGTTAGAAACACTGACACTGCATTTCAAACAAAAAGTCAGGCTCATTCTACCTTATGAGTATTTCCATTTTTTTCTCTTTTATACTTTCTCCTCTCAGACTTGGAAGTCTAGCTTGACTTTCAACATTTATTTTAAGTTAGATGTGAAGCTGTTAATGTGGGTTTTTTACTTGGTTACTAATGGAGAAAAGTGACGTCTCCTTCCCAAGTGTAACCAGTGCTGTTAAGGCTCCCACTGCTGCAAAACGAGGTTATCTCCCTGTTACATTTTATAAAATACCATAACTCAGAAAACAGCTCCGCTTTCTAAATAAATTCTAATACTTTTTTATCAAAAAGATCAGTTTTCATTCATAGCTTTGGCTATACCAAACCACAACTACACAGTCCGCAAGGTGGATATTCAATAAAAACTTCCTGCCCACTTCATTTAGTTATTTCAATTCACCTGGAGAAAGGAAAATTCTGGTCCTAATTGCACCCATTTATCTCCGGGCTCCTCTAGTTCCTTCGTTTGGCTGCTGCAGACTCAGCTGTTGGGGCTCACAACACATTGTTACTTATAACTAATCTTGTCCTTTGTTTCAAAACAAATGTGGAAATTTCATGTTCTGCAATGAACAAGAAACTGTCATTTCATTATGAGTCAATCTTTGCCTTGTGAGTAATGTAATCATCCCAAATCATGCCAAAACCCCTTCCTACCACACCAAACCATCCCAGAGCAATACCTGGTTTGTTTACCTTTACTGGAGATTGCTGATCAAGTCACTTCACCCTTTTATTTATTTATTTGCTTGGTTCTTACCTCACTTGAGCATTAACACGACTTATTATGTGGGGGAAAAAAACTGAAGGCAAAGAGAAGAATTTTCCCCTGTTTTTTGCAAGTCTGTCATTTGCCCTTGTACACCTTCTACAGAGGACACAGCCACGGCCTCTTTCCATCTTGCTGGGCTTTAAAATCCACAGCCTTTCTCTGACTCTGCATTTTATGCAACTCGTGGCATGGTCCAAGCCGGCCCGAGCAGTGTAAAATCCTTTTCTAATTTTGTCATGAAACGCTGCTGCCGTGTTCGCGCTCCGCGTTCTCCCCTAAGAGCCCCGAGCCCCGCGGAGCGCGGGGAGCGCCGCGCAGGGCAGGCAGGCGCGGGCTCTGCTCCCAGCCTGGCAGCGACAACAGACGCCGAGTGTTCACCG